>CM026386.1:24068214-24090927 GCA_014843695.1 Archivesica marissinica | reverse complement strand
GGGTGGTACCTCCAGTAATATAGTATTTGGTCAATCGGGGTGGTACATCCAGTAATATATTATATGGTTAATCGGGGTGGTACCTCCAGTAATATATTATATGGTAAATCGGGGTGGTACCTCCAGTAATATAGTATTTGGTCAATCAGGGTGGTACCTCCAGTAATATATTATTGGGTTAGTCGGGGTGGTACCTCCAGTAATATATTATTGGGTTAATCGGGGTGGTACCTCCAGTAATATATTATTGGGTAAATCGGGGTGGTACCTCCAGTAATATATTATTGGGTTAATCGGGGTGGTACCTCCAGTAATATATTATTTGGTAAATCGGGGTGGTACCTCCAGTAATATATTATATGGTTAGTCGGGGTGGTACCTCCAGTAATATATTATTTGGTAAATCGGGGTGGAACCTCCAGTAATATATTATTTGGTAAATCGGGGTGGTACCTCCAGTAATATAGTATATGGTTAGTCGGGGTGGTACCTCCAGTAATATATTATTGGGTAAATCGGGGTGGTACCTCCAGTAATATATTATTGGGTAAATCGGGGTGGTACCTCCAGTAATATATTATTGGGTTAATCGGGGTGGTACCTCCAGTAATATATTATTGGGTAAATCGGGGTGGTACCTCCAGTAATATATTATTGGGTTAATCGGGGTGGTACCTCCAGTAATATATTATTGGGTTAATCGGGGTGGTACCTTCAGCAATATATTATTGGGTTAATCGGGGTGGTACCTCCAGTAATATATTATTTGGTAAATCGGGGTGGTACCTCCAGTAATATATTATTTGGTAAATCGGGGTGGTACCTCCCGTAATATATTATTTGGTAAATCGGGGTGGTACCTCCAGTAATATATTATATGGTAAATCGGGGTGGTACCTCACGTAATATATTATTTGGTAAATCGGGGTGGTACCTCCAGTAATATATTATTTGGTAAATCGGGGTGGTACCTCCAGTAATATATTATTTGGTAAATCGGGGTGGTACCTCCAGTAATATATTATTTGGTAAATCGGGGTGGTACCTCCAGTAATATATTATTTGGTAAATCGGGGTAGTACCTCCAGTAATATATTATTTGGTAAATCGGGGTGGTACCTCCAGTAATATATTATACGGTAAATCGGGGTGGTACCTCCAGTAATATATTATTTGGTTAATTGGGGTGGTACCTCTCGTAATATATTATTTGGTTAATCGGGGTGGTACCTCCAGTAATATATTATTTGGTAAATCGGGGTGGTACCTCCAGTAATATATTATTTGGTAAATCGGGGTGGTACCTCCAGTAATATATTATTTGGTAAATCGGGGTGGTACCTCCCGTAATATATTATTTGGTCAATCGGGGTGGTACCTCCAGTAATATATTATTGGGTTAATCGGGGCGGTACCTCCAGTAATATATTAGTTGGTTAGTCGGGGTGGTACCTCCAGTAATATATTATTTGGTTAATTGGGGTGGTACCTCCAGTAATATAGTATTTGGTTAATCGGGGTGGTACCTCCAGTAATATATTATTTGGTAAATCGGGGTGGTACCTCCAGTAATATAGTATTTGGTCAATCGGGGTGGAACCTCCAGTAATATATTATATGGTTAATCGGGGTGGTACCTCCAGTAATATATTATATGGTTAGTCGGGGTGGTACCTCCAGTAATATATTATATGGTTAATCGGGGTGGTACCTCCAGTAATATATTATATGGTTAATCGGGGTGGTACCTCCAGTAATATATTATTTGGTAAATCGGGGTGGTACCTCCAGTAATATATTATTTGGTAAATCGGGGTGGTACCTCCAGTAATATAGTATTTGGTAAATCGGGGTGGTACCTCCAGTAATATATTATTTGGTAAATCGGGGTGGTACCTCCAGTAATATATTAGTTGGTTAGTCGGGGTGGTACCTCCATAATATATTTATTTGGTAAATCTGGTGGTACCTCCAGTAATATATTATTTGGTTTCGGGGTGGTACCTCCAGTAATATATTATTTGGTAAATCGGGGTGGTACCTCCAGTAATATATTATTTGGTAAATCGGGGTGGTACCTCCAATAATATATTTTTGGTAAATCGGGTGGTACCTCCAGTAATATATTATTTGGTAAATCGGGTGGTACCTCCAGTAATATATTATTTGGTAAATCGGGGTGGTACCTCCAGTAATATAGTATATGGTTAATCGGGGTGGAACCTCCAGTAATATATTATATGGTAAATCGGGGTGGTACCTCCAGTAATATAGTATTTGTTAATCGAGGTGGTAGTTCCAGTAATATATTATATGGTTAATCGGGGTGGTACCTCCAGTAATATATTATATGGTTAATCGGGGTGGTACCTCCATTAATATATTATATGGTTAATCGGGGTGGTACTCCCCAGTAATATATTATATGGTTAGTCGGGGTGATACCTCCAGTAATATATTATATGGTTAATCGGGGTGGTACCTCCAGTAATATATTATATGGTTAATCGGGGTGGTACCTCCAGTAATATATTATTGGTAAATCGGGGTGGTACCTCCAGTAATATATTATTTGTAAATCGGGGTGGTACCTCCAGTAATATAGTATTTGGTAAATCGGGGTGGTACCTCCAGTAATATATTATTTGGTAATCGGGGTGGGTACCTCCAGTAATGTATTATTTGGTTAGTCGGGGTGGTACCTCCAGTAATATATTATTTGGTAAATCGGGGTGGTACCTCCAGTAATATATTATTTGGTTAGTCGGGGTGGTACCTCCAGTAATATATTATTTGTAAATCGGGGTGGTACCTCCAATAATATATTATTTGGTTAGTCGGGGTGGTACCTCCAGTAATATATTATTTGGTAAATCGGGGTGGTACCTCCAGTAATAGTAAATCGGGGTGGAACCTCCAGTAATATATTATATGGTAAATCGGGGTGGTACCTCCAGTAATATATTATTTGGTAAATCGGGGTAGTACCTCCAGTAATATATTATTTGGTAAATCGGGGTGGTACCTCCAGTAATATAGTATATGGTTAATCGGGGTGGAACCTCCAGTAATATATTATATGGTAAATCGGGGTGGTACCTCCAGTAATATAGTATATGGTTAATCGGGGTGGAATCTCCAGTAATATATTATATGGTAAATCGGGGTGGAACCTCCAGTAATATATTATATGGTAAATCGGGGTGGTACCTCCAGTAATATATTATTGGGTTAGTCGGGGTGGTACCTCCAGTAATATATTATTGGGTTAATCGGGGTGGTACCTCCAGTAATATATTATTGGGTAAATCGGGGTGGTACCTCCAGTAATATATTATTGGGTTAATCGGGGTGGTACCTCCAGTAATATATTATTGGGTTAGTCGGGGTGGTACCTCCAGTAATATATTATTGGGTTAGTCGGGGTGGTACCTCCATTAATATATTATTGGGTTAATCGGGGTGGTACCTCCAGTAATATATTATTGGGTTAATCGGGGTGGTACCTCCAGTAATATAGTATTGGGTTAGTCGGGGTGGTACCTCCAGTAATATATTATTGGGTTAGTCGGGGTGGTACCTCCAGTAATATATTATTAATTATGCTATTTTTGGAGGATAATGCAATATACAGATGACACCCCAAGTCCAGAAACAGCTCGTGTTATTTTACATACCTGCGTAGATGGGTGGTTGAACCCGTGATCCCTGAAATCGCAGTTCAACGTGTTAACCACTGGACCACCGGTATATGTAGGCTGTCCGATTAGCGCAGTGGTTAGCGCGCTCGCTTCTAACCAATGCAACCCGGGTTCGATCCTCGGACCGGGAAGTATGTGAGATGGTACGCTTGTCGCCAGATCGGATAGGTGGGTTTTCTCCGGGTACTCCGGTTTCCTCCCACACGAATGACCACATATACGCTTTCATCCGCGCCAACGAGAGTGATTAATATAAGTTGTTAGAACTTGCTTCACAATCGTAAACAAAACACTTTATGTATGCATGCATATCCGCTATTATAAAGTGAGAGATGTGCTGCTAATCTAACCAACTGTTATAATAAATTGGTTTGAACAGTCCGCCTTGCGTATCTAAAATGTATGTGTGGTCTTGAATTCCTGGAAATTCAGCATTTTAATTGGATTGATAAAGTTTGACAGTTCAGCAATTATCGAACAATATTATTTTAAACAGGTGCGAGTTACAACAATTAACAGGGACAGGCAGCATCTTGTCGGCACCATTACCGTTCTGGATGGGTATGTATGAACTCATCCATGAATACAATGTTAATTGAGAAACTAAACAAAAACGTCTACCCCCCACCCCCTCACACTCCCACGTTAGTTCGTAAAAGGTGTGTTTTCAGAAGGTACTCTTGTTTCCTACAACACGAATGATCACATTTACGCTTTCATCTGGCCCGAGAGTTATTAATATAAGTTGTTAAAGCTTGTTTCGCAATCGTTGTAAAATAAATAACGTTTTTAGTGAATGTCTAGGTAAAATATGTAAACGTGCTTAATCGATGGTAGGCAATGAAGCGGATCATGTGTCCAGTGGTTAGCGCGCTATACCTGTAATACATAGGTGGGTCGCAGGTTCGAAGCCCCCCCCCCCCGTCGCCTGCTACACCATACTAAACTGACTCATATCATCGTATTTCGCATGAGACTTTAAAGCAAGGTCGGTTGACTGTGCATTACACCGTGCGCATAAAAGAACTAGAGGAGACTCTGGAGTGGGTCTCTGTATCATTGCACTATCCTCCAAACTCTAAAATGACTAATCTCTGTAGGAGGCGTCGCTCATATGGGCAACCGATAATGACGATAAATAAAACGCAAAACACACAAACATAGCACACTATCTTAGTCTAAAACACTGGCGTAACGTCATACCTGTGTACTTGTAGTCCATTATTATTAATATTGGACTGGTGTCCAAAGGCCAGATTATATATAAATCGATTTACCATTTTGGGTATATAGGCATGTTAAATGTATCGTATTATATATGCGTATGTTTATGACGATGTACCAAGTACAAGTCTTGAAATAAACATATGTTCTGTTCCGTTATGTTCCTGTGTATTTTTACGTTTATTTATCGTCGCTATCGGTTGCCCATAAGTTCCTGTGTGTATGTTTTACGTTTATTTATCGTCGCTACCGGTTGCCCATAATTTCCTGTGTGTATGTTTTACGTTTATTTGTCGTCGCTATCGGTTGCCCATAAGTTCCTGTGTGTATGTTTTACGTTTATTTATCGTCGCTATCGGTTGCCCATAATTTCCTGTGTGTATGTTTTACGTTTATGTATCGTCGCTATCGGTTGCCCATAAGTTCCTGTGTGTATGTTTTACGTTTATTTATCGTCGCTACCAGTTGCCCATATGACCGACACTTCCTAAAGAGATTAGTCATTTTATATTTTTGGAGGATAGTGCAGACATATGCCCATTCCAGAGTCTCCTCTGGTTCTTTTACATGCACGGTGTAAAGCACAGACACGAGACCTCGGTTTAAAGTCCCATCTGAAAGACTGTTAATTGTATTAGGGTCAGACGGGGGATCGAACCCTATGTTCCTATCCCTGTATATATATTGTGTGATTAGGATTGGTGATAATTTGCGCATTATCTTTCGGTCGTTAGACGATGTCATAGTAAATTACATTGGATGCTACTGATTAATGGGACGGACTAGTCGGCGGATCTGATTACCTAACCATGGGGATTGCTCTTTTAAACCATTATTTAATATGCGCATTAGTGACAGATTTTAGTCCCAATGAATGAATGAATGGTGTTTTACGGCGCATCGACATCTACGGTCATGTAGCGCGCATTAAAGTTATGTTTATTGTCGAGTGTATGAAATAAAATTCTATATAAGTATATGCATTACGTAAAAATTAATACTAAGAAGTTATAAAGACGTAAGATTAATTACAGGTAATATATGAATGAATGATTACTACAAAGGCATGATTAACAATTGATATCACAGCTTATTATAAATTCCTATTGCCTTGATAAATGATATGATGGACTCTACTCTGATAGAGTCGAAGAGTGTTTTAATGTTGTCCACATTGCAGTACTGCAACCGGATTGGTTGAAGGTCAACACAGTGTATTAAGATATGCTCCACCGTGTATAGAGTATTGCATGGGATACATTCTGGTGCATCATCTCGTGACAACAGCCATGAATGTGATATTCGAGAATGACCAATCCTGAGACGGGCAAGAATGACTTCTTCTCGACGAATAGGCCTGTAAATTGGGTACCATTCGCCAAGTGTTGGTTTGACCGAATGAAGTTTGTTAAAAATTGCACCATCCCATTGGGCCTGCCAAGAGGATTGAATTAAGGTAAGAATTGTAGATTTAAAATCAGTATAACACACTTTAATCCTAGAAATGGATAATGACAAAGCCAGCTTTGCATTCTGATCAGCCATTTCATTTCCTTTTATTCCCATATGACTCGGAAGCCAGCAGAACACAAATGTATTTATTTCTGAAAGGGAAGAAATCCTTTCAAGCAAAGTACAAACAATAGGATTTTCAAACTTTTCATAATACACAGCCTGTAAAACAGACAAGGAATCAGAGAAAATGATATATTGAACATAGTGTGATTCCACTGCAAGATCTAGAGCGAGATCTATGGCCTTCAGTTCGGCAGAGAAAATTGAGGACTTGTTTGGAAGTCTACATTTCCGATTTTTATTCCCAAAGATTGCTGCTGACGCAACAGTGTCACCAGCTTTTGAACCATCGGTGTATATGGCTTTGAAGTCAGAATAAAATTCCCTGATTTCATGATATTTTGTTTGAAACTGGCTCCTGTCTGTAATAGACTTTTTATCAGAAGTGAGATCAAAGCGAAACTCGGCAGTTTTAAGGGTCCAAGGAGGAGAATCTGGGATTTTATACTGTGCAATAGATTTCATGTCAATATGTAGGTCATCTAGACATTGTTCCATACGTATACCTAGTGGGGCAATAGCTCTCGGTTTTCTTTGGAACTGCACTTTAAATTGGGGTTGAAAGACCACTTTGTGAGCTGGGTTTAGAGGATTTGACTTGAGTTTCAGTAGGTATTGAAGAGCTAGCTTCTGTCGTCTAGCATACAGAGAGGGTTCATTTGCTTCAGCATAAAGACTTTTAACAGGGGAAGTTCTGAAAGCTCCAGGACTAATCGTAGACCGTGATTATGTATAGGATCAAGTATTTTCAGGTACGATTTTCGTGCAGATCCGTAAATTATCGAACCATAATCCAGCTTAGAGCGAACCAATGACCGATAGAGCCGTAGAAGGACCTTTCTATCAGCTCCCCAATCGGAATGTGCCACAACCTTTAAAATATTTAGAGCTTTTTGACATTTCTTTTTTAAATTATTAATATGAGGAATGAATGAGAGTTTTTTTATCAAAGATAACACCTAAAAATTTGTATTCTGTGACTACTTCTACATGTGAGCCATCCAGGTAAACTTCTGGGTCTGGATGAAGTCCACGTAGATTACAAAAATGCATACATTTAGTTTTTGATTTAGAAAATTTAAAACCATTTTCATCCGACCAAGTCTGAAGTTTATTCAGACATTGCTGGAGTTGGCGTTCTATTATGTTCATATTACTAGACCTGAAGCAAATAACAAAATCATCTACATAAAGGGAGCACTCAACCCTGGATTTATTGATTTAACAATATTGTTTATCTTAATACTAAACAATGTAACGGACAAAATACAACCCTGTGGTACACCCATCTGCTGTTCCCGAGCCTCTGATAGGGTATTACAAACACGAACACGAAAAAGTCTTTCATTTAAAAATGCAGAAATAAATAATGGAAGGCGTCCTCTGAGGTCAAAGTCGTGAAGATCTTTTAAAATGCCATATTTCCAGGTTGTCATAAGCACTCTCAAGGTCGAAAAATACTGAAGCAACATGTTGTTTATTGACAAAGCCCTCTCTTATACATGTTTCGAAACGAACTAGATGATCCAGTGTGCTTCGCTGCTGACGAAAGCCACTCTGGACATTAACAATTAAATGATTTGATTCGAGAAACCATACAAGCCGGTTGTTTACCATTCTTTCCATAGTTTTACATATACAACTTGTTAACGCTATGGGTCTATAGTTGTTTGGATCATTTTTATCCTTATCTGGTTTTGGTATTGGGATGACTAAAGCCTCCCTCCAAGATGTAGGAAATTCACAAGTTTGCCATATAGAATTAAACATGTCCAATAATATAAAGAGGGAGGAGCTAGGTAGATGTTTTAAGAATTGATAGTGGATTTTATCTGGACCTGGGGATGTATCATGTGCTTTTGACAAAGCAGACTTTAGTTCTTTAAGATTAAATAGTTGTTGTAATGTTCTTTGTTCTTTGAATTGAAGTTTAGTTTTTTCTTTTCTTTAGTGTTTTTGAATTTCTGAAATTGTTGTGAATAATTATTTGCTGATGATTTTTGTGCAAATGTTTCTGCTAAGGTGTTTGAAATTTCCAGAGGTGTGGTGATTTGTTTGTTGTTTGCAGTGAGGTGGCTAATAGGTGAAGTACCTTTGCCATTAGTTTTTCTGATCATGTCCCACGTTTTCTTAGTTGTTGTTCTGTTATTTAGTCTTGAGATGTATTGTTTCCAACATTTGCGTTTGCTGCTTTGTATTGTACGTCGTGCTTTTGCTCTATATATGCGAATGTTGTTTAAATTTTCTGTGGTGGGTCTCAAATTGAATTTTCTTAGGGCCGATTTCCTATTTTGGATGGCTTTCTTACAATCATCATCATACCAGGGTTTGTATGGTCTCTTTGGATTAGGTGACGTCTGAGGTATGGATTGTTCTGCTGCTTTTATTAGTAATGTAGTGAATAGCTGTGTTTGATCACGACAATCCTTGAATGTTTCATATGAAATTGTTTGTTCACAAAGTTATTGGAATTTAGTCCAATTTGCTTTAGAAAATTTCCATCTTCTGGGTTGACTATAAGCTGTTGGCTGATTTTCAGATATGAGGATGGGGAAGTGGTCGCTTCCGTGGAGATCATCATCGACTTTCCATGAGAAATCTGGAAGTATGACTGGGCTACATAGTGTAAGATCTATTGCAGAATAGGATCCTGTTCCTGGGTGTAAATATGTTTTGGAAGATGGATCATTCATGTAAGAAAGAGAATATCAGAGATGAAATTCTCTATCTGGAGACCTCTTTGATTTGTATTATTACAACCCCAGATGATGTTATGTGCATTGAAATCACCTATTAGAATATATGGAGTGGGTAATTGTATTAGAAGATCATTCAGCCTATGTTCTTCAATTGGTTTACTTGGGGGAAGATATAGTGAACACAGTGTGATAGTGCTATGTAATGACAGTCTTACAGCAACAGCTTGTAAGTTTGTATTTAACAGTAATTCCTTATGTGGAACACTATTATTGACGATGATAGATACCCCACCCTGGGCTTTATCACCTTCACTGTATATTTATTGAAAATGGTGTGATGTTTTATAGAAATTGTATCATTTTGTTTCAAAAATGTTTCTTGAAGGCATAACGCAGCAGGTTTATGTTCTTGCACTAAAAGAGAAAGCTCTGCAAAATTAGATTTTAAACCTCGACAATTCCACTGGATAATTCCATTGGCCATTATTGAGAGATTAATTATTAAAAATACTATACCGATATTTACATAATTATTATTCATAGATAAAATATAAAGTTAAAAATATATTAAGTGGCATCCTGCAACGACTGGAGGTTCTTGCTCCCGCCACCCTCGCCATCTTGCCAGGTCATAGACTCGGACTTGTCCGAGTCTGATGCCTCGCCCTCCAGATTGTCATCGTCGGTGTCCAAATCCGAGTATCTATTGCTTGTAGACACTGGACTGGACACTGTGTGTTTATCTGATTGTTTATCTGATTGTTTATCCGATTGTATATGTTTATTTTTCTGCTGTCTGGAAGTGACAGCAGATTGCTTTTTTGTTGAAGTTGATGCTTGTTGAGCTGTAGATTCTTTTTTAGTAAGTATTGGTTTTGATGAAGTTGATGTTGTTTTTGGTTGAATGTGTTTTTCTTGTGTATTGTTGTTTCGAGTGTTTTTTGTTGTTGGATTCTTGTGTATGTTTGTTTTTGCTTGTTTTTGTTTGTCTGCTGTAGGCTTAGGTGTTTGTGGTGTATTTTGATTTGTAAGCGTAGGTTTAGGTGTTTGTGGTGTATTTTGATTTGTAAGCTGGTCAAGATGAGAAGAACTATCAGAACCAGGGAATAACTGCATTATTTCTGTTTTTTTGTCTGGAAATATTTGGCAAAGTTTGGTCAACAAGTTTTTGCAAGTTTTGCATTCAACAGAGGCTGTTTTAGCAACACTTGCATAGCTTGGCTGATTTTCGAATTTGTATCGAGATTCATAAATTTTTCTTGCATCCTGGAATGAAATGTTTTCCGAATATTTGATCTTAACAATTTCTTTTTCTTTTTTCCAGGAGACACAGTCTTTAGAATTGGAAATATGATCAGCGCCACAATTGGCGCATTTATTTGTGTTGGGGCAGTTGTTCTCTTGATGTTGTGGAGCAGTCTCAGCACACTTTGAGCATACAGACTCGTTCCGACACCTATCCTCATGATGACCATACTTCTGGCATTTAAAGCATCTAAGAGGGTTAGGTACATATATGTCGACGGTGACAATCTGGTAGCCGACTTTGATACGCGACGGGATGACTGGTGTGTCACATGTAATTATATATGTGTTTGTGAGTTTTATTTCGTTGTTACGTTTTATAGATATTCTCTTCACGTCAATGATCCCTTGACTTGACAAACCTTCTTTGATCTCATCCAAAGAACAGGAAGATAATTCCCTGCACCTGATGACACCTTTGGATGAGTTCAAAGATTTGTGGGGACTGACCTTCACAGAATGTCCAAAGAAGGTGTTCGTTGATAATAAATTCTGAGATTGAGCTTTTGAAGTAATTTCAACCAAAAGACTTCCATTTCGAAGACTTTTAACCTATTTAGGTGTACCTAGGATATATTTCATTTGCTTTTCAATGACGAAAGGGGACATTTTTGTGATAGGTTTTGAACTGTCTACAGCCTCAATGAGAATGAAGCGAGGGAAGTTCACTCTCTGTTGTTCAACAGGATCATCATCGGATTCACTTAGTGCACGCTTGGCTTTGTTTTGAGTGGAACTCATAATAGTAATATATAGTTCATCGTCAATGCTCCCCACCCGTCTCAGAGCCCAACAAGGGGACATGATCTGGGGAAATCCATCACAGATCATGACAGGGATACATCAATGATATACTCAGAATGAAAGGACTAGACTGGACACGTGTATTCCCACAGAAGGTCCTACCAAGTTTAGACTATCCTTGGGAGGTTACAAAAGTCAATCAAACATCAAACTTTCACCCGATTAGCCCATGAGCCACCGCCTTCTAGGGCATCAAAAAGAAGACAATGAAAGAGTATAAATATATAGAGAATCAATATTTGTTTTCAAGACAAATTTAAACAAATATGTGTTTAAGATTAACGATGCCCTAGGGCTCGGCATGACCAGCCGATTGATCAAGGACGGGCTTTCCTGACCTCCCGTTTAACCCAACTTAAGGCCGAAGTGGTGTGTTGTGGAAACAGGGTATTATTTGCCAACACTGATTCTACTCAACCACCAGGATCCTCTCATCAGGCAACACAGGTCTCCGCCCACGGCAAACAGGCAGGCACATTGGGGGGGTTGTACCCCTCTGTAGTGCGACAGCTGGGATATTCTAACCCCTGCCCAGCTGGGGGGGATTTTAGTCCCGTTTCAGATCGATTTGATATCCAATTAGCGACTGCTTTTCTTTTGTTGTTGATTCAGTTTATTTACCCTCGCCACCGGTAAACCATATGGGCGAGCTAACGTGCTTTCGCACCGTCGATTATTCGATGATTGTTGTGTCGTCGGTGTCTTGTAGAATGGTGTAGATTGAAGATTGAAGTTGTAGATTCCCGTGAAGATTTCGGTCCAAGATGATTATGTTACTCGATAGTTATTCCTTGTTGGTTGTGTCTAAGTTGATTAATTCCAAGATGATTATGGTCTAGAAGATTATGGTGCTGGTGATTATGGTACTGGTGTCTCTCTCCGCCATCATGTCCAAGGTGGTTATATTCTCGGTACTTTTTAGGGCCACATCCTCCACGATTAGTCGGCTCACAGCAGCAAAATGGTTCGGTTGTTCCGTTGTTGTCCACCCCGTTGACGCATCCGGGGTCGAGGTCGCATCCCTCCGTCTCCAACCGCTCGCCCATCATTGGAGACAGATAAAAGAGTTCGAGGCGACGAGTGCGCCATCCACGCGAAACGACTGCCGTCCTCTCCTACCCAGTCACTCGTCGCCTCTTCAGCGCCCCAGTATTAGCTGTCGCTGATCTAGGAAAGTGTAAGACACTCAAAAGAGTCGATGCGGGTCCTCGTCTGTATGCGTCAGCGGCGTGGATTGGTCACTTCGGAACAGGTGATCCAATTTCCTGCTGTGAGCTGTGCCTTGTTCCCGACGTGCACGGTGTGGAGGCACGAACAAGTAACTGCTTTTCAGCTTTACCATGTGAGTGTATATAAATGTATGATGTTTGAGCTTATTTACCCTCACCTCCGGCGAACCATATTGGGCGAGCGTTATATAAATGTAGATATGCAATATTTATTTTATATACAGACGGATCTGTTGTCCAGTGGTTAACACGCTGGACTGGTAATCCAGTGATCGCGGTTTCGATCCCCCGCCTGACCCTAATAAAATTAACAGTCTTTCAGATGGGACGTTAAACCGAGGTCTCGTGTCGCTGCTTTACACCGTGCACGTAAAAGAACCAGAGGAGACTATGGAGTAGGTCTCTGTCTGTATCATTGCACTAACCTCCAAAAATCTAAAATGACTAATATCTTCAGGAGGCGTCGCTCATATGGGCAACCGGTAGCGACGATAAATAAACGTAAAACACACACATTTGTTTTATCATTAGTAAATAGGAACTCTATATTAGTATATCATAATTTTAATTTAGTTTGAACAATATTTTATTTCATAATAATCGTAAAGGTCATTGTGAGAAAAATCGCAATATATTCAAAGTAGAACACATGCATACCAACTGCTGAAATTGCAGAAATACATAGACGAATTTAGTCCTATTAGTCACCCAGTGTAAATTCGCGTGCATCGTGGACATGGCTATTCGTTGCGATTCACATTACACATAGTGGATATGGCTATTCGCTAGTCCTATATATATGAAATTTAAACGTTGATTTCTTGTATAATATTGTGTCAAGAGACGTTATAGACTGTGTATTATCTGTGTCTTTGTTTATTTTGCTAGTTCATGTTGACATGTCCTTTTAATTAGGAGCCATATGAATCTTAATATGGTAACGAATAATGTTCTTCCACTCAGTTGCTGGTACAGTTAAACCTGTGTTAGTGGTCACCGTTATTAAGCAGTCAACCTGTATTCAGCAGCCAGTTTCCAGATTCTCAATATGTTGTTTTATTATACATTTGCCTTCTATTAAGCAGCCACCCTGTGCTAAGCAGCCACTTTCTGTGATTCCCTAAGTTGGCTGCTGAATACAGGTTTAACTGTATATTTAAAAAGTTTAACAATTCAAGTGTAAGTAGTCCTGTACAACCTGTACCAATATAGTGCACTATCTATTTTAGAAATTGTAGTTTGTATAACATATCTATACATAAAAGCATTCACGTGAAAAATATGTCAATATGAGAAATCATATGCAGTATTGACAATACCTACTATAACATATAAACATTATAATGTACATTCTCATTATGTGTAGACATTACATTGCTTACGTATATGAGTACAACAATATGGACTCTGATTTAAAGTATACTGTAGAAATCCAAATAAAGGAGGTTGAACTCAGTTTAAATAGTATTATAATTATAAACACAGTCAAGTTACATATTCGATTCAATTAAACCACGATATATATATTTAACATCAGTACATTGAATACAGGTAGGTGGTAAAGCATCGCGAATCACCAAGTCCTGACCGCGCGATTTTGTTCATGTTCCAAGCAGGATTCGCTACGTCATCAAGGTAAGCTTTTGTTGTATAATTTATGAGAGCAAACATGTCAACTTCGAGAGGGATTCGGACCGAGCAGTTCTCTATCGAGAACGGGTGAATTCCGTACGCCTAAACACGGCACTGACTATGGCAGTCATTGCTTCGTTATCAAACTCCAAAGCTCGTCATAAAAATGTTCTCGGATTTCAAACTCTGGTTTGGCTGATTCTGAGATTTTAAAAAGCTTAAGATTTGAGAACAGATTAAAGACCTCCTGTCAATGATGATGCGTCGATTACAGTTCCAAACGCTTTACAAATTGAGCTACCAAGGCTACTATAATCGTTATGCATTGCATATAAGCCAAAAACGATCCAATATGTAAATTAGTGTTGACTATGTGAGGCGCTTAACGCCGAACCCAGTACCAATATTTTACATATCGGATCCATTTGAGGCTTATACACTTACTTATATAACACGATCCTACTAATTAAAAGTGTTATTTTCGTACATTTATGCATATGATTTAAGATAATACTCCGGCCTTTTGAAAGAAGTCCAATATTAATAATAATGGACTGCAAGTACAAAGGTATGACGTCACGAGTGTCTTAACCCTTTCAACACCACATACCTCCAAATTGGCTTACAAAAAAGTGTAGATCCAGATGAGCCGGCTCGTGACGAGCCGTCTCATCAGGATCTGCACTTTTTTCAAGTAATATAACTATTTTTAGAAGAAAAAAAATACCCATTTTGATAAATGAACTGATCCAAATGTAATTTTGTTATTAATTTATTGGTCTAAAAATATCATGGACCAGTCCATGTCAGTTACTTGGTGTTGAATGGGTTAAGCTACGATATCGTCTAATTGTACCGGTAATGTATAAGTGATAGTACTCTGAATGCATCTTATATCCAAGTATATCAGTAGCTTTTGTCATGTTTTTTTAAAATTTAAGTGACATACATGTATATTTAACGTCGCTACCGGTTGTCCATTTGAGTGAAGGGCAGTTTACATAACAACACCTTTCCTGGGCAGTCATCAACGGTTAACCAGTACTTGGTGCATCAACCTCCGTAAGAAACTGCCAACGTGTTCATGTAAATGAGACACGGTCTGAGCGGGGCTCGAACCTGTGACCATCAGTGATGATAGGTTACAGTGGTATACAAGTCAGCGACCTTAACCACTCGACCATGGAGGCGGATCATGTTTGGTGTACAGCAACTGTATGATAAATATGTTGGGCAGAAATAGGCCGATAATTAGATCTTCTTAGCCAGAGGGTATACTATTTTCTTAATATTGTAGTCGCTTCGAGCGGGGACCTTTGGGAAGGGTAGGTCATCGGTACAGATCTTGTTCGCTCACTGAAGTATCGAGAACACAAGGAGGAACAGTCTTGGCACGGACCGACTGGGAGATTCTGCCGGCGTGAGCTGCCAGTGTCGTTATAGACTGGTACGGTTCATCGGTTAGCGGTGGCTAGACAGCGCGATCGAACATCGATTCTGCAACAATTGGACAGCGTACTCCGTCGACAATCCAGACGACGGCAGGAAATATCACGTGTCGTTCCACTTCTGGAGAAATACTCCCATTTCCCCCCACAAATATGTAGGCATACATGGTCTATTAGCTACGCCACTGCGTACATGGCCTAATAGTAGCTATGCCTCTGCGTCTTACATAGAACCATCACATCGAGGGATCTGTGGCAATTAAATATAATATAATGTAGCGGCTATTCAAGAATTCAATATGCGATACAGTTCATTCTGAAATTCTATAACATTTCACGTCATTCAATGTCGGACCAAGGCCTGTTCACACTACAACCATATCGTAAGTCGATTTATCGATTGGTACGATTGATTCTTATAATAGTTATTTCAAAAGCCCATACCATTACTTCCGATTTAAGACATATCTTAGTGTGCCTTTTACTACGAGTGTTTAAAGCGACACTACATCAGTGAAAACACAAATTTCTACAGAATGTATTTTCCTATTATATGGTATAACCTTTTTCCAAATATTTGCCTCAAATACTGAGTATTTCAACTAATAAGCAAACGTCGTATACGCGGTTTGTTGACATAACAAAAAATGTAAATAGGGTCGACATGCATGCGTAATACAACTCGTGTATCCTGAATAACACGATTTATGGTACAGATTTACCGTTATATCTCACATGTGTACCTATGCATATTTATTTGTAGACTAGTCATAGTTAAATTATCTTTAAGCGACATTATATTGAGCTTAGTATTGACTCCGATGACAAACAAACGTCAATTCAGGAGCGTGGATGATCGTTATATGAAATCCTACTTTCAATTTTGAAAGTTTGTAGATCACAAACACACTGTTTATTGATTCAATGTTAGTGTTCGAATGTATTCGGAAGAATTTGTAGTAGCAACACATGTATACGTGAACAAATGCATTTTAGTTGTTTTTTGTAATGTAATGTCGCTTTAACATACTGCTATAATCAATGTTCATGAGCGATATCTATATATCGACCATTGGGGAGGGCATTAGTTAATGTTGGTCAACCCATTTGCTTCTAGATGTTATTCTTACAGTGTTCAAGTATAACCATAGCATTGCAGTTGTATCATTTTGCTTATATATTTATCATGTTTATATTTGTAATTGTATATAAACAATCACTAAAATATGATTAAACATATATTTCGACCATTCATGATTTATAAAACATACACACTTTCTTTATTATTTAGGCTCGAGAATGTGTGACAACGAGGTCAACACACCTTAATTGGATTACGATCGTGTCGCTTAGATGACGTTGTAACTGCCGTCACTGATGGATTTAGTCAGGGGAACATTTTTTTCACATTGCCGTTGTTTTAAATATTTATAAAAAAATTAAAATTAATATGCATGAATGCATTTAGTTTATACAAATTTATTTTAGCTCGATTTGCGAAAACAGTTCTTACAACTTATATTAAGCACTCTCGAGACCACATTCCTGGTGGAATACATCACTACTACGTCCATGGGCGCATTTCTAGTCGATTATTTCACATGTATAGTGTAGCCGCTCGTAACCTTGGGAACTTATAATGAATACAACAGATGAGTGGACATTAGACATGACGTAAGTCGTTGTCAACATATTTGCTTCATGGGCAACGGCTGATCTACCGGTACACTACGGCAGTCAGGGCTCAGGCTAGAGGGCGAAATGGTCGCTTTATTTTCCGTGACTTCGACGACAATAGACATCAGGGTGATATCCATTTCGCATTTTTTCTGGAGGGCATACTTGCTAATTAATGGTAATCCGTATGTCCCTAAATGTTGTGCCTCGAAATACACAAGGTGAAATACAGGCCGCCAGGATTAAAGCTAATCTCCCCTGCTATAGGAAGTGTGGCCATTTTCGTGTGTACGATTAAGAGACGTAGATCATAATGCTTCTCCGGCTATGCCTATAAACCAACATAATAGACTGAGTTGTGATCCACAATTAGTCGTGATTTAGATTTTAACAACTGGCATGCTGCTTCCAATTCAGTAGTGGGGCGACCATCCCCAACCCAGCGGGTCCTCAGGTGGCGGATAGGGGAACGGCCCTCAGATATGGGGGTTAGCTGTGAATCAAATAAGCAGTCCCGGACCATACGGCGGTGTACCAGGACGGGGCAGGATAGCACAAGGCAAAGCTACTCCTATTAAATACTCCACGTGTCCCACAACGGGTGCATCAGGCGAATATATGGACCGCCTTAAAAGTCCTAGCCTAAGGGTGAGATAACCCCAACAGAAACCTCGAATGCTGAAGCCGGAAGTACTGGGCCGCACGGCGCATTCTAATAAACCACGGTACTACGCATAAACGCAAAATGAATCGCAATGACAGAAAGAGTAAACCGAGATGGTGCTGGACCTGTGAAGACCCGCCAGGCAGGTACAGTGCCCGGTTCCATACCTGGAAGGAACCCATCCTTAGCTACTGGAGGTCACCCTAAGCCGCCCTGTGGAGCCAGGGGACGGCGAAGCACAGCTACTGGCCGAAACGTGAAGCAGAAACCTCTTGTGCTCATGCAGTGGAATGCTGAAGGAGTCTTTAACAAAAAGACTGAACTGGAGCAAGTACTACAGGACAAAGAGGTAAGTGTTTGCTGCATACAGGAAACACACCTGAACAAAGACAATACGTTCAAAGTACGAAGCTACCAGTGCATCTGAGCAGACCGACAATACAGACACAATGGTGGTGTGCTCACTCTAGTCCGGAACAACATCAATGCGAGCGAAGTGAAAACCTACCTTGAAGGAGCGGAATACCAGGAGTTCAAGATCAAGACCAAATCAACTGAGTTGAACCTCGTCAACTACTACTGCCCAAATGACAAAGCCCTTGCCCTTGACACTATTGGAGCATCAAACAGTCGATACATGGTTGTTGGTGACTTCAATAGTCATTCCCAGAGTTGGGGATATGCACAGTCTGATAGGCGTGGGGATGAAGTGGAGGACTGGCAGGATGAGCACAACTTGATTCTTGTCAACCAGCCCTATGATGTACCAACCTTCTACTCAAGGCGATGGCACACTACTACCTCTCCAGATCTAGCATTCTGCACAGAGGACATCCAGAAAGGTACGGTTAGAGAAGTTGGCGATCAACTTGGTGGAAGTGACCACAAACCAGTGTTCCTCACACTCAGCAGTGAAGTGATACAGACAGACCATCCCTACCTTAGATGGAACTACAAGAAAGCCAAGTGGAGTATCTTTGCTATTTGGTCCAATTCTCTTACTCGATGCATACAGGTACAAGGAAGAGATGTTAACAACGTGGTGAAAGAGTTCAACAACTGCATACTCAAAGCTGCCCATGAAACCATCCCTAGAGGTGCAAGAAGAGAATACAAGCCCTACTGGACCAATCAGTTGCAGACCCTCGAAGATGAACTCACTGAAGCAAGGAACAGGGCAGAGGAACAGCCATCACAGAAAACCATGAACAACTTCAGAAAGCAAAGGCACAGTTTCAAAAATCTAAACTGGAAGCTACACGACGAAGTTGGAGGGAGAAAACTGCTGCCCTGAACCTTGAGAAGGACGGGAGGAAGTTGTGGAGGCTCACGAAACAGCTAAATGATGAAGAAAATAGCAGACAGAAAATCACGTTGGATGGGGATGGGAAACTGTTGACCGGCAAAGAGACTGCAGACTGTCTCGCCAAAGCCTACCAGAAAGAGGGCAACATCAAAGTCACACGCCAACAGCAAAGAGAGGCACGGACAGAACAGAAGGATATAAGTAAAAGGCATACGGAACAAGACTCCATGAAACTTCCACTTACATACCAGGAACTGTACACAGCGCTCAGACAACTGAAAAAGAGGAAGTCACCTGGACCAGATGGAATCTCCAATGAGATGCTAACTCATCTTGGATGCTCAGCCATGCTGAAACGTCTTGACATCTTCAATCTTAGCTGGGAAGAAGGCATAGTTCCGCAGATCTGGAAGGAAGCCAACGTTATCCCAATCTACAAGAACGGCAAGGATAGAAAGAAAGCTTCCAGCTATCGCCCTATTAGTCTCACTAGCTGTGTGGTCAAGACAGTGGTTAGTTAACAAGATACTCATGTGGTACCTTGAGACAGAAAACCTCCTATCCAAGGAACAAGCAGGATTCCGACAGTTCAGATGCACAGAGGACCAGGTAAAATACCTTGCTCAGGAAGTTGAGGATGCATTCCAAGGCCAGAAGGTAGTTTTTGTAACCTGGATAGACCTCCAGAAGGCTTTTGACACAGTCTAGACTGATGGGCTGCTGGTCAAGATGCAACGATGCGGAATTGCCGACAAGATGCTCCGGTGGACCAAATCCTTCCTACACAATCGCAGAGCCAGAGTACGTGTTGACAACCAGAGGAGCAAGAAATTCCTCATCCGACACGGTGTTCCTCAAGGAGGAGTGATCTCGCCTACGCTGTTCCTCATCTTCATCGATGACTTGCTTGCAGAGCTCCCAAAAGGTATCAAAACAGCACTCTATGCTAACGACTTGGTCATGTGGTGTGTTGAAGAACATGCAACGACTGCCACATACAGAATGCAGATGGCCGCAGACAAGCTCACAGCATGGGCAGAAGACTGGTGCATCTCTATTAATAAGGAGAAGTCGTCAACCACACTCTTCACACTTTCCACCAAACAGAAAGCTGGAACCATCAAAGTCGGTGGAACTGCCTTGAAGACGGACAACGAGCCAACATACTTGGGGGTGAAATTTGACAGACGGCAGACATGGAAGCCACATATCCAGAAAGCAGAGGCCAAACCCAAGCGCAAGCTTGCAATCCTTCGGAAGCTTGCTGGCACCACATGGGGTGCCAATGATCACATCCTGAAGACTATATACCAAGGTGTGGTCAGGCCTCACCTGGAATATGGATCAACCGCCTGGACATCATCAGCCAAGACCAACCAACAGACACTCGACAAGGTTCAGAACAAGGCTCTCAGGCTGATCACAGGTGCAATGAAGAGCACTCCAATCAAGGCCATGGAGAAAATTACTTCCATCCAGCCACTGCAAGAACGTCGCGACACAAGAATTCTTCTACAGACAGAGAAGTTTCGATGTCAGGAAGAACAACCGATGAAGCAGAGAGTTGAAGCACTAACGAAGAATTGTCTAAAGCGCAGCAGTTTCATCCACCAGTCCAAGAAGCTTGCTCGAAAGCACACCAGCCATCTCCCAGCCAAGACATTGCCTCCAACGCCATTTCTTCCAAGCCATGGTTGACTAGCGATGAATCCAAGGTTACCATCTGCAGTACAATCCCATACATGACATCCAGAGATAGACAACATGATGACGTCAAACGTGCCCTCACACTAGCACACATAGACTAGAGTTATCCTGGAGAAGCATGGCTACAAGTCTACACAGATGGTTCAGCCACAAAAGCAGTAGCAAACGGAGGAGCAGGAGTGTATGTCCGACACCCAGATGGACACACACAGTCAGTTGCTCTACCTACTGGAGTACCCTGCAGCAACTATGGGGCAGAAGTACAGGCCCTTGAAACAGCAGCATCTCTAGTACACAACACTGTGGAGTGTGCCCAGGTTGTCTTCCTGACTGATGCGCTCTCAGTTCTGGATGCCCTGTCTAACAACAAAGAGGGCAGAAGAACAGCCATCACAAGAAAACCATGAACAACTTCAGAAAGCAAAGGCACAGTTTCAAAAATCTAAACTGGAAGCTACACGACGAAGTTGGAGGGAGAAAACTGCTGCCCTGAACCTTGAGAAGGACGGGAGGAAGTTGTGGAGGCTCACGAAACAGCTAAATGATGAAGAAAATAGCAGACAGAAAATCACGTTGGATGAGGATGGGAAACTGTTGACCGGCAAAGAGACTGCAGACTGTCTCGCCAAAGCCTACCAGAAAGAGGGCAACATCAAAGTCACACGCCAACAGCAAAGAGAGGCACGGAAAGAACAGAAGGATAGAAGTAAAAGGCATACGGAACAAGACTCCATGAAACTTCCACTTACATACCAGGAACTGTACACAGCGCTCAGACAACTGAAAAAGAGGAAGTCACCTGGACCAGATGGAATCTCCAATGAGATGCTAACTCATCTTGGATGCTCAGCCATGCTGAAACTTCTTGACATCTTCAATCTTAGCTGGGAAGAAGGCATAGTTCCGCAGATCTGGAAGGAAGCCAACGTTATCCCAATCTACAAGAACGGCAAGGATAGAAAGAAAGCTTCCAGCTATCGCCCTATTAGTCTCACTAGCTGTGTGGTCAAGACAATGGAGACGATAGTTAACAAGAGACTCATGTGGTACCTTGAGACAGAAAACCTCCTATCCAAGGAACAAGCAGGATTCCGACAGTTCAGATGCACAGAGGACCAGGCAACATACCTCACTCAGGAAGTTGAGGATGCATTCCAAGGCCAGAAGGTAGTTTTTGCAACCTGGATAGACCTCCAGAAGGCTTTTGACAAAGTCTGGACTGATGGGCTGCTGGTCAAGATGCAACGATGCGGAATTGCCGACAAGATGCTCCGATGGACCAAATCCTTCCTACACAATCGCAGAACCAGAGTACTAGTTGACAACCAGAAGAGCAAGAAATTCCTCATCCGACACGGTGTTCCTCAAGGAGGAGTGATCTCGCCTACGCTGTTCCTCATCTTCATCGATGACTTGCTTGCAGAGCTCCCAAAAGGTATCAAAGCAGCACTCTATGCCGACGACTTGGTCATGTGGTGTGTTGAAGAACATGCAACGACTGCCACATACAGAATGCAGATGGCCGCAGACAAGCTCACAGTATGGGCAGAAGACTGGTGCATCTCTATTAATAAGGAGAAGTCGTCAACCACACTCTTCACACTTTCCACCAAACAGAAAGCTGGAACCATCAAAGTCGGTGGAACTGCCTTGAAGACGGACAACGAGCCAACATACTTTGGGGTGACATTTGACAGGTGACATTTGACAGACGGCAGACATGGAAGCCACATATCCAGAAA
>CM026386.1:24037578-24067214 GCA_014843695.1 Archivesica marissinica | reverse complement strand
TATCCCGTTTGATGAAACTGTCACGTCCAACCCAGACTCAGAAAACACGACCGATACAAATCACAATGTCTTACCTTTTCGGAATACAATTGAGATCAATTCCCCCTCTGAGAAAGCCAGTACAGTTAAACCCCAAAATATTCCCTCTATTGACGATTTGAGTCCTGATAAATTATTGCAAGAACAGAATAATGACCCGACCTTAGCACCCCTCTGGGAAATGGCTCAAGAAGGAACACCTATTCGGCAAGGATATTACATCCAGCTCGAACCCCGACTACTTATGAGGAGAGAACAACCTCAAGACACGTCCAAAGTTCGACCCTGGAAAATATATGATCAGGTGGTAGTTCCACGGGGATTCCGTGATCATATAACGGGACTCGCCCATGACAGTTTAAGTACGGGACACCAGGGACCTAGTAAGACCCTGAAGCGCATTAAGCGCCGCTTCTTTTGGCCGGGAATCCGCGCAGATGTTAAACGATTCTGCCATAGCTGTGGGCCGTGCCAGAGAGCGGGTAAGGGACAGAAAGCCACTGTAGCCCCATTGAAACCCCTGCCCATTATATCCCAACCATTCAAATTTATATCCGCTGATTTCGTTGGACCCATGAAGAAAACTATAAATGGGAACCAGTATATCTTGAATTTTATTGATCATGCCACTAAATATACGGAATCTTTCCCATGCGCCGCAGCGACAGCTGTTAATGCACAAAAAGCCCTGATCGAGATAATATCTCGACATGGAAAACCCCAGACCCTGTTGACTGACCGAGGAAGCGCTTTCATAGCTGAAACATTCACACGCTTCCTAGCCGAGCACGATATACGTCACTTAACTAGCACGAGTTACAGGCCTCAAACCAACGGATCAATAGAGAAATATAATGGTACATTGAAAACCATGCTTAGAATCCTTGGGGAGAACTCTTTATCGTCTTGGGATGAGATGCTACCCTGGCTATTATTTGCATATAGAAGTGCAGAGCACTCTAGCACAGGATATTCTCCCTTCTACCTTCTATATGGGCGCGAACCTAGAGATAATCTAGATTCCACTTATGATCTCTGGGCTAGAAATGAGCGGGATGAAGGGATCCCCATAAATAACTATGTACAAGAATTATGTCATAGATTAGCTGAAGCGTTACGTGACGCCAGCGAGAATGCACAACAGGCCGCAGATGGTCGTAAAACAAAGTATGACAGAAGTAAGAAAGCGAAAATGCGTGTATTCCAGCGTGGTGAATTAGTGTTAGTACGATTACCGTTAAAAGGTAATAAGCTGAAAAATGCCCTCCAGGGACCGTATCCGGTACACGAAAAGGTAGCGTCGCATACCTATATTATATACATGCCTGATAAGAGAGTAAAATACCGTGTTATGCATGTAAACCAGTTGAAGCCCTGGACAGGTAGGGAGGAGGGTGCAGCTCTAGCTGATAGTAGTCCGGTGTATGAGTCCCAAGACCCTACCCTATTAGATTACCAAGCCCCTACGGACATTGAGAAAGAATTCGATCCTTGCAGTCCTCTTGAATCTGTACCTAAGAAAACCTGGCCGGATATCAGTCATTTAAACCCAGACCACAGGGACGATATTAGTCAGTTATTTGACCGTTACCCCCGTTTATTCTCTGGACAACTGGGACGTTTCCACGATGTTACCCATGATATTGATGTGCAAGGTGCTTCACCCGTAGTCCAGCCTTACTACCGCATGTCTCCAGAAAAGAAACAAATATTAAAAACTGAGCTAGATCAAATGTTGGAGTTAGGAATTATCCGCCCTAGCAGAAGCCAGTGGGCCTCTCCCATAATATTGGTACGCAAATCAGACTCAGAATGGCGACCATGTATTGATTATCGGAAAATTAATGACCTGACTCGAGGAGAAGCCTTCCCCATCCCGAGATTAGACGATCTCATTGATCAGGTCGCAGGTTCGAGTCTGATATCAATTTTAGATCTTAATAAAGGTTACTGGCAGATTCCGCTAACCCCTCGAGCTAGTGAAATTGCAGCGTTCATAACCCCCTGGGGCTTGTTTGAACCATTAACTCTCCCATTTGGTTTAAAAAACGGTGGAGTTACCTTCCAGAGGGCCATAAACGAGATAATCGCTCAATCCCCGACAGAACCCATCCGTGATAGATTTGCCGACGCATATCTGGATGATATTGCTGTTCGATCCAATTTATGGTCACAGCACATAAATCACTTGGATTGGACATTTCATAGACTAGAGGATAGTGGTGTTACTTTGAATCCGAAGAAGTGTAAAATTGGGTCTGGAACAGTCAAGTACTTGGGACATGAATTAGGGTCGGGAAAAATCAAACCAATTTCCAGCAAGGTTGAGTGTATTAGTAATATCTCTCCCCCACAGACCAAGAAACAATTACGAGGATATCTGGGATCAGTAGGATTTTACAGGAAATTCATTCCCCAGTTCGCTGAGATCGCCGCTCCCCTGACTGACTTATTAAAGGGCAAGCGATCAGGGAACATCATAACTCAGTGGAGCGATAAACATCAACTTGCTTTCGAATCCTTAAAGAAAGCTTTAACCAATAAACCCATACTGAAGGCCCCTGACTTTAACCAAGAGTTCGAACTCTATACTGATGCTTCCGATTTGGGAATTTCGGCTGTACTGACTCAGACCGTTGACCAAGTACCACACCCAGTAGCATTTTATTCCCGAAAACTTATTCCACGAGAGAAAAACTACTCTACAATAGAGAAGGAATTATTAGCTATAGTGGCCGGTATCGAACATTTTCGCATATATGTAAGCACAAGCAAAACAATAATTAATTCAGATCATAATCCCCTTATATGGTTAAGTAGGTCGAAAACGTCCAATCAACGCCTCTTAAGATGGGCACTGTGTCTCTCAGAATTTAATCTGACCATTAAACATATCAAAGGGACTCAAAATGTTCTAGCAGACTTTCTCAGTAGAGTTCAATGACTGTGATGTTTGACTTAGTAAATGTACTTGGTATTATTTCAGTTGTTCAGTAAATAGTTATTGCCTCTATGATTAGAATGTTGGTACCTAGCGAAAGAAATGCTATTTTAGGACATATGATGTATTGATATTATGATTGTTTTCTACTGTATATTCAAAGGAATGAAGATTTGTAAATCGGCCGATAGCGGGCGATGTCAAACTTCTCCCCGGGTAGGGAGGATTGTGCAAAACCCCAATTTGCACGAAATATTTATTATTGTTATATATAAATAGTAATGTATTATATAAATACATTAAACTGTTTCTATATATGGCCAAATGTTTACCATGTAATATATATATATTTGTTTTATGCATAATCGTCTGCTATTATTTTCGCGCCTAAAATTATCAATCTCGCTTCGCGCGGGAAATGACTTAAGATGTTAGGCCTAATCTCAGTTTATCAAGGCCGTGGTTGCAGGTGTCCAGTTATGTAATACAAAGGCACCGAACTGGTTTGATGGTGTAATATTAGATAACAGGCCGTGGTTGCAGGTGTCCAGTTATGTAATACAAAGGCACCGAACTGGTTTGATGGTGTAATATTAGATAACATAACAGATGTTTAGGAATAACAGATGTTTTAGGAATTGTTATATCATATAGACACTGATTCAATTGTGTATATAAGAAATGGATTTTATTAACTAAAATCAGACACACTAGAGCCTAACTCCAGGAGCGAGAAAGGTCGTGATCTCAATCTAGTATATAGAACATATAAACTGTATTTATGATACTTAGATATTATGGACATTATAAGAAATATAACTTATAAAGATTTGTCGAATAATTAAATTGTTCAGCCATAGAAGAAACAGAGTTTCGGCGAACCACCAGAAGGTGATTAAAAGTTAATCTAATCAGAAACAGTGATTAGATTATAGTGATATTGAGTAATGACGGATTAGAAAGATTGGATGTTAAATATACTGTGTAAGCGCATAGTCGGCTCACACAAATGGATTGTTAAATAAGCTTTTAATGATACGATGTATATATATATAGATCACTGATTATATATATATGGATATTTCTGATGCCAATTTAAACAAGATATTATATAGAAGAAATGTAATACTGTGTTGAGTTATCATTAATACATATAATAACGAAGAAACCCCCTAGACAACTCCAGCGAGTCTACAATAGGATAGACCCTGGTAAGAGCCGTAGCAACCGAGACATATTATTACGAGAAGAAAAAGGAGAGTTTGCGACAATAGTAGCCTGGGTTCCAGTCTGGGTGTAGTAGCCGGGTTCCAGTCTGGGTGTAGTAGCTGGGTTCCAGTCTGGGTATAGTAGCCTGGGTTCCAGTCTGGGTGTAGTAGCCTGGGTTCCAGTCTGGGTGTAGTAGCCTGGGTTCCAGTCTGGGTGTAGTAGCCTGGGTTCCAGTCTGGGTATAGTAGCCTGGGTTCCAGTCTGGGTATAGTAGCCTGGGTTCCAGTCTGGGTATAGTAGCCTGGGTTCCAGTCTGGGTATAGTAGCCTGGGTTCCAGTCTGGGTATAGTAGCCTGGGTTCCAGTCTGGGTATAGTAGCCTGGGTTCCAGTCTGGGTATAGTAGCCTGGGTTCCAGTCTGGGTATAGTAGCCTGGGTTCCAGTCTGGGTATAGTAGCCTGGGTTCCAGTCTGGGTGTAGTAGCCTGAGTTCCAGTCTGGGTATAGTAGCTAGGTTCCAGTCTGTCGATTATTTCACTTTTTAACTCCTGCAAAATGACATGATCAGAAACTCAATACGGCCCAATTAATAGTCTCGGTGTTAAAATATATTTATTTGACTGACAAGGCAAAATATATCGACGCCTGTTCCCAGGCTAACACATGACCACTCATTCAATATCCTACAAACGTTCATTATCGATCATTTAATCGGATTTCGTTCAGATAAAGTCGTATTCGGATAGAATGATGCACACTGATACACAATAACTTCCTTAAACGTTTTATGCAAAGGTTTATTTTTAGAACACTAAATTGATTAGGTGAAATCCCTTAAATTTGGCTCCACACCCTCGCCCCCAACTAAACTGAAATACAGAGTTTATGTTGTGCAATCATTAAGCTGACTATACCACAGGAACCGCCACATACAGTAATACATTTATTTATGTCGACAGTATGTCGATCTACGTAATGATAGTATATAACCTGGCTAAATACAAGATTACACCGTGTTATTAATTCGGGTTATATACAAGGGTGTGGATTCGTAGAGACATCCAATTGTTTATGGAATAATACGAACTAGCCTAATGCTTATATCCGATCGTGTAGGGAATTCCCCATAATTTCAGAGGTCACGTTATATGTTACTATTATTACAGATTAGGCAGATTGATACTCGCGTGATGTAGTAATGAGCAATTATCATAAAACCATTAAATACACACACCATGTGTATAGTCTAAATATACAATCCAAACATTAAGCTAAAATTATCAATTAAGCTTAGCAGAATGAAGTGTCCGCACTTTCGTTTTCGACTTTAAGCGTTGCACTACCACACAAAACTATGCTAATATAGAGACGTATAATTATGTACCAATATATGTACATTAAATAGTACAGGTTGTATTCATATCATGATAACGACTTCTAGGAAAGTGTAATATATAACCGGGTTAAAACTGTAATATTACGCCATGTAGTTAATCCGGGTTATATACAAGGATATGATAATATGAATTCGTAAAAAAAATACAGTTGTTTCTGGAATAATACGAACGTGTGAGTCGTGATTTAGTGCTATTTTTGGGGTACACCTATCTATTGGAATTCCGTAGCTATAGGATAAGCTTAACAACATTCAGTGCGCGAAATTTGTATTATAATCCTATTAATGTAAAACAACCAATCAAATAGATTTAAACAGTTTCACAGGGAATACATAGAACAGGAGTGTTTTCGAATTCAAATTAAAACTTTAAATTCGCGGAATTAAAATGACCAGGATTTCAACATAATATAATATAATTAGTAAGTTATAGCAAATATTAAATTTACGAATTTCACTTCCTTGCAAGTTGTTAATACATGTTGTTACATGACCTATAAACTGTGTACGAATACTCATTAGAGAGACACACCAGTTTGTCAATCATTTTTATTCTGGATATTTACATACCCTGGAATATGATAAATACTGTTGTCGATGCTATTGAAGAGTTCGAGGCGTCTGTGGCGTCTGTGGCGTCTGACGAATCACAGCTACCACTCTCGATTTTTGAAAATGGCATAGACGATGATTATAATGTAGATGTAGAAACGGAAGATGATACAAGTGACAGTTCTGACGAATACAAAGACGCACTGGAATCATCTAGTTCGGACGATACTAAAATCCCTGTCAGCCCACAACAGTTCATTAAACAGACGCTGAAAGATAAGATTCGGTTTCGGCGCGAGTCGGAAAACGCGGGGGAATTGACAAACTTGTTCCAACCACCACGACAATACAAGGTATATATATTTATTAATGATTTACAACATATAACAAAATACCATTTGAAATATGAGATATAAAATTAAAAGTTATATTAATAATTTAATATATATCAATAGCGCTGAAGACTGACTACTGATAAATGTCATATAACTATATAATAATAATAATAATAATAATAATAATATTATTATTATTATAATAATAATAAGACTTTATTTTACGAGAAATCATTTAACAAAAGTTAATGTATCATGAGGCCCGAGGCCCGAGGCCCAAGGCCCTCGATATATATTGTATTATATGCATGTTTATGTTTGTTGTATTTTCACATGGGCCTCTGGCTTACTGAATTTGAAAATAAACTACATATCTATACAAATCAAATACAAACTACATATGATAAATTATGTTATTCAATATGATGATATATGGAATTAGTTTATACAAATTTATTTTAGCTCGATTGCGAAACAAGTTATTTCAACTTATATTAATCACTCTCGAGACCTCATTCCTGATGGAATCCATCGCCACGAGGGAGAGAGAAGAGGCAACGTGGAATTTAAATGCCTTGCCTAAGGGCTCCAGCGGGGCTCGAACTCCGGACCGTTCGCACCTGAAGCGAACGCGCATCCACTGCGCTATCACGACTTCCACTAATATAAAAATAATATAATATTATGGAATTGGCTAGTAAAGTAGAAAATGGGAAATACTCTTTTTGTTTAAACTATTTTTGTACCCTATAGCTGTATGTTTAGCGCGTGGATAGGATATGATACGGTGTACTGGGGGGGGGGGGGAAGTACACGCATCCGTAATTTATGTTTAAACTTTATTTATTTTACAACGATTGCGAAGCAAGTTTTAACAACTTATATTAATCACTCTCGTTGGCGCGGGTGAAAGCGTGCTTATGTGTGGTCATTCGTGTGGGAGGAAACCGGAGTACCCGGAGAAAACCTGATCGAACCCGAGTTGCGTTGGTGAGAAGCGAGCGCGCTAACCACTGCGCTAATCGGACAGTAATCGTAATGTCTGTATCGTATAACTGCATGTTTTTCTCTGGGGTGTATATGCGATGTCTTGTATATGCGATGTAGTGGTATACCAGCCTGTATATTAGAGAGCAGTGTCCCGTTTCGTATGCCAACACTTTTAATAAAACACGTGATGTACGCCCCTTAAATTGCATTGTTAGTATGGTTGGTTAAAGCGACATTACATCACTCGAGCAACTAAAATATATTTGTTCACGTATAAATGCATTGCTACTACAAATTCTTCGGAATACATTCCAACACTAACATTGAATCAATAAACAGTGTTTTTGTGGTCTACAAACTTTCAAAATTGAAAATAGGATTTCATATATCGATCATCCACGCTCCTGAATTGACGTTTGTTTGTCATTGGAGTCAATACTAAATGCGAAATCATGTCGTTTAGTTTATACAAATTTAGTTTAGCTCGATTGCGAAACAAGTTATTTCAACTTATATTAATCACTCTCGAGACCTCATTCCTGATGGAATCCATCGCCACGAGGGAGAGAGAAGAGGCAATGTGGAATATAATTGCCTTGCCTAAGGGCACAATCGTAACGGCTCCACCGGGGCTCGAACTGCGGACCTATCGCACCTGAAGCGAACGCGCATCCACTGCGCTATCACGACTTCCACCTTAATCGATTACCATCATGTCGTTTAAAGATAATTTAACTAAGACTAGTCTACACATAAATATGCATAGGCACACATGTGAGATATTAAATCTGTACCATAACTCGTGTTATTCATGATACACGAGTTGCATTACGCATGGCTGTCTACCCTATTTACCTTATTTTGTTATGTCAACAAACCGCGCATACGACGTTTGCTTATTAGTTGAAATACTCAGTAGTTGAGACAAATATTTGAAGAAAATATTCTACCATATAATAGGAAAATACATTCTGTAGAAATGTTCACTAATGTAGTGTCGCTTTAAGGAGGAACTATTGAGCGATCGAAAGAGGTATGAAAAACGACTAGTCAACATAAGATTAATATAAATGCATTCCAATGGCATTCCAATGAAATATAGCAATTTCTCGAAAAAATAATTGTGCTAGCGCCCCTCGTGATAATAATAGTTTCAATGATCATTCGATGAAATATAATTCAATCATACAACAACAACAACAACAACAACAACAACATGTATTGCATTAAGACAGCTATATATCTTATACACTGAAACAAACAAATATCCTCTTAATATATTTCACTGTGACAATGTTCTAGTACTAAAATTAAATATTAAAAAAGATGAACTTGGTGGTTATTGCAAAACTTGCGCCAGGAATGCAGGTGTATGATTTTTTTTATATATTGTGACAATCAGATTCCGTGAACGGGAATACGACATTAAACTAACATTATACCTATATGTGTTATATACTTGCAGCTCACACAGGAAGAGGAAATAAAGAACGAGATACGGAAACAACGTAACAGGCGCTCGGCAACCAAGAGTCGTCTTAAGAGAATCGCGAGGGAAAAGACACTAGAAAAAGTAAACGATATATTCCAGATAATTCATGAAAATAAGAATATCTCTTGATAAAATGATTGCAATTACGCATGGTAAAGTAAATTATTGGCAAAAATGGCCTTTCCTTAATTTCCCTAATTAAGTAAGAAAGTTTTTATTAAAGTGACAAGTGCACATTTCAACAGATATATATATAGCAAATATCAAACAACAAGAAGACGCACCCGGCCCCGTGGGTCTATAAGTCACATCATACTATGCAGTCAATAATAAATTAAATAATAATTATATAGTGTGAACGGAAGCGATCTGATCATTAGATTAATAAATTGAAAAATATGGCGCTATTCACAAATCATAAGGGTTATCAATGTACAAAGTAATTAAAGCAGCATTACATCGTAATAAAGGATGTTTTGGGTAAAATATAAATACTAATGTGTGCGTGTTTACAAAAATCGAAATAGTCGCTCAGAAACGATAAATTCCAATAAATTTAAACCGTCGTATACGCGAATTTGTTTATCAACACACGAAATATCAACACGCACAGCGCGCATGCGTGAAACAACAGAGGATTTAGAAAACAACGTATATATTTTGAACATGAATGACTATCTATTTATCTTCCTCTAATGTCGAACCCCTCGCGGGGATGTAGAAATGTCCCTAAAAGACTTAGCTAACAGAGGTATGAATCAACATATCAAGTAATTTAATTAAAAAAGACAACGTGGGACAATGTTTTCCGAATGTAAACAAGTGCGGACAATGCGTTCCGGTTGTAAACAAGTGCGTGACCGATCGACTCGGAAAGTCCTACTTTCGGTTTCGAGTTTGTTTTATCGCAAAAAAACACTGTTTACTAGGTGAACATAAGAATACAAAGTATAATGTTAGAATGTGTAGCAGCATTGCTACCCATACGTACAAATTGAATTTTTCAAATATCTTTTATTTCATACGATGTAATTCTGCTTTTAGAACGTGTCCATAGAACACAGATGCCCCAGCTTCTTCTCTTATCTACAATGACAAGGTCCATTACTGTGACCTAATAGCGCGGTAGTACAAACAAACCAGTCGAGCGCACGCACGCATAAGAGCAGATGTGAGTCCCTCACATTGTGGCACAACAAGAATTGCAATGGTATACAATGGTATACAATACTGCCATTATTTAAACCATATATCTTACAGAGGGAGAGAGAAGAGGCAATGTGGAATTTAAATGCCTTGCCTAAGGGCACAATCGTAACGGAGTTCGAGCCCCACTGAAGCCGTTACGATTGTGCCCTTATGCAAGGCATTTAAATTCCACATTGCCGCTTCTCTCTCCCTCGTGGCGATGGATTCCATCAGGAATGAGGTCTCGTGAGTGATTTATATAAGTTAAAATAACTTGTTTCACAATCGAGCTAAAATAAATGTGTATAAACTAATATCTTACAGATATAACTACAAATACATACTTGCAATTAAAGTGTTTAATTGGGGAAATCTATTGATCATTTATCACATATGTGTCCCATCAGTACTTATATATATATATATATATTTATATTTATTTTATTAATTCACAACACACAATTAAAAAAAAAATTAATTAAATTTCAATTCTCACGACTGACTGCCTAGGTTGTTGCTGCATCGGCATTATAGGTTCTACAAATACATGTGTATATAACATAGACACATAGTTGATTACATTCCAGGACATACATACATAGCATATACAGTTAGCGAACAGTGCAAATATAATGCATGCATTATATACTAATCAATGTGAACTCCCACAATCATAGCCATGTATATTTATTTCTATGGATAAATACATTTAATATGTATCTGATATGTGTCTTATAAATAAAGCAAACCCAGTTTTTTATTTCTAACACGGAGAAGTTCAAAAGACGCAACAAAACAAAACCAAACATACAAAGTTGTAACATATATTAATATCAAAATGTAATTGTGCCCACACTTGTGGAAATGTTGCAAAGTTGTATAACATGGCCGATCAGTACACCCTTCGTAACCAAATTCATTGCTAAATGTTAAGTAGTATAAATTTAATTTTACATGTGGTCATATTTGAAAAACATAGAACGCATCCGTTTATTTAATTTGCACAAATAGTAGGCATGCTAGCCCGTACATATAGAAAACATACGCATTTCTAACTGTGCGTAATTGCTATTTTGTTCCAATTATAGCGGAAATTATTCTCCAGTTTCATCTTAATCGTAATGGTAAATGCCATCTCAAAACCAAATTTACGGTTACACGTGCACTCCATATGCACAGTCTGAATAATATGCAACGCTACAACGCTGTTGAACATCCGTCTATCTTGTTCGAAAAACGAAGCTAACAAGATTCGACCAGTGGATAACAAGTATATACTGATGTGGGCTGATGTGGGGTGAAACCGGAGTACCCAGAGAAAACCCGCCTGCCCAATCTGGTCTGGCGATTGAACCCGGGATGCATTGGTGAGAAGCATGCTAACCGCGCTGCGATATTCGAACAGCCGACAATTACATGCACATACTTATATACGAATATATCTAGGGGTAATATTATGTTTGGAAAAATAATATTATGAATACGGTAAAACCTCAAAGTGAGCTCATGCATAGATCTATATATATTATAACTACTCCAAACGACTATATAATTTGGAGGAGCTATAATGTACCTAAATAATATGAAATAGACACTATCACTAATGAAGAAAGTCAATATAGTATTGAAGTCAAAATCAATTACTGAAATAAACATTATAGAAGGAATATGACTACGTCCCCGCGAGGTGCTTTACATCTAAGACGATTACGAGGGTATTTGTTTGTTTCAGTATATGATCGAATTATATTTGACAAAATCAAATTCACTGATAGTTTGAGTTCGAAAACGTTCGCGCTGACAAGATTTCAGATGTCACTAAGTGGTAGTGATTTCCGGTAAAGCAAACTTCCATGAAACGAGTAGTAGCAGTGCTTTACGTATATTTATCGTCGCTACCTGTCGCCCATATGATTTTTGTTGGACGACAGTGCAGCTGATGCAGACATATACTCATTACTGCGTCTCCTCTGACTCTGTTACGTGCATGCACGATGAAAGCAGAGACACGATACCTCGGGTTAAAGATCCATCTGAAAGACTGCTAATATCAGTTGGGTCAGCCGGGGGATCGAACCTGTGATACATTGATTAGTAGTCCAGAAGCAGTAATGCATGCGTGCTATTGGGTTGCTATTGTAATAACCAATCATATCGATCGATACATCAGATTTATAATATACCTTGACCATGACACTTTCGTGAAATTCGCACCTGAATATGAGCGTGGAAAGTAAATACATGTAGTACATCTATGTCTACATACGTTAGGTCAACGTCGGTTATGTCGAATTCTCCGGTTATCTCGAAGTCGGCCCAGACACTCATTTTACATATAACTGGCCCCGTTTTTATTGAATTTCGTTAAGTTAAACTTCGGTTATGTCGAAGTATTTTGTTCGGTCCGACGGAATTCGACATAACGGATGTAGACTGTACTATATATTACAATATATCCCCCCCCCGAATATTCGAATACTGTAAAAGTATTCGGATATTCGGGTATTCGTTGCCATCCCTAATTACAAGTAATGCTAATTTATCATATCTGCAGTGAACAGTTGATGTGTCTAACACGTTATAATGTTCTCTGCAGTGAACAGTTGATGTGTCTAACACACTATAAGGTTCTCTGCAATGAACAGTTGATGTGTCTAACACGTTATAAGGTTCTCTGCAGTGAACAGTTGATGTGTCTAACACATTATAAGGTTCTCTGCACTGAACAGTTGATGTGTCTAACACATTATAATGTTCTCTGTAATGAACAGTTGATGTGTCTAACACATTATTAGGTTCTCTGCACTGAACAGTTGATGTGTCTAACACATTATAAGGTTCTCTGCAGTGAACAGTTGATGTGTCTAACACATTATAAGGTTCTCTGCAATGAACAGTTGATGTGTCTAACACATTATAAGGTTCTCTGCACTGAACAGTTGATGTGTCTAACACATTATAAGGTTCTCTGCACTGAACAGTTGATGTGTCTAACACATTATAAGGTTCTCCGCAGTGAACAGTTGATGTGTCTAACACATTATAATGTTCTCTGCAGTGAACAGTTGATGTGTCTAACACATTATAATGTTCTCTGCAGTGAACAGTTGATGTGTCTAGCACATTATAAGGTTCTGCAGTGAACAGTTGATGTGTCTAGCACATTATAATGTTCTCTGCAGTGAACAGTTGATGTGTCTAGCACATTATAAGGTTCTGCAGTGAACAGTTGATGTGTCTAACACGTTATAAGGTTCTCCGCAGTGAACAGTTGATGTGTCTAACACATTATAAGGTTCTATCAGATATGTGCCAGTTTCAATAGTCCCATAGTTAAAGATACCACACGAACTACTTTTGTAAGCCAGTTATGTAACCGAAAAAGCATTCAAAGAGTGCAAGTTTACAGCTATGCACACTTACCAAACTGCGCTATCACGACTTCCACATGACATATTTGAACGCGCTACCACTGCGCTATCACGACTTCCACTTGACATATTTGAACGCGCTACCACTGCGCTATCACGACTTCCACATGACATATTTGAACGCGCTACCACTGCGCTATCACGACTTCCACATGACATATTTGAACGCGCTACCACTGCGCTATCACGACTTCCACATGACATATTTGAACGCGCTACCACTGCGCTATCACGACTTCCACATGACATATTTGAACGCGCTACCACTGCGCTATCACGACTTCCACATGACATATTTGAACGCGCTACCACTGCGCTATCACGACTTCCACATGACATATTTGAACGCGCTACCACTGCGCTATCATCACGACTTCCACATGACATATTTGAACGCGCTACCACTGCGCTATCACGACTTCCACATGACATATTTGAATACGCTACCACTGCGCTATCACGACTTCCACATGACATATTTGAACGCGCTATCACTGCGCTATCACGACTTCCACATGACATATTTGAACGCGCTACCACTGCGCTATCACGACTTCTACATGACATATTTGAACGCGCTACCACTGCGCTATCACGACTTCCACATGACATATTTGAACGCGCTAGCACTGCGCTATCACGACTTCCACATGACATATTTGAACGCGCTATCACGACTTCCACATAACATATTTGAACGCGCTACCACTGCGCTATCACGACTTCCACATGACATATTTGAACGCGCTATCACGACTTCCACATGACATATTTGAACGCGCTATCACTGCGCTATCACTGCGCTATCACGACTTCCACATGACATATTTGAACGCGCTACCACTGCGCTATCACGACTTCCACATGACATATTTGAACGCGCTACCACTGCGCTATCACGACTTCCACAGGGCATATTTGAACGCGCTACCACTGCGCTATCACGACTTCCACATGACATATTTGAACGCGCTACAACTGCGCTATCACGACTTCCACATGACATATTTGACTTATTTTCACCGCTAGCGCGCAGAGAAAAAAAGCACGGTTAAAATTGACGTAAAATATTATTAAACTAAAAAAAAGTACATGTCATATCTGCGACCATCACGATCCGAGGATCGAACCCGGGTTGCACTGGTGAAAAGCGAGCGTGATGATGATGACTGAGCTTATTTACCATCGCCTCTGGCGAACCATGTCGGCGAGTGTGCTAACCATTGCTCGAATTTGACAGTCCAGTCTTAGCATAGAAGAGGAAGAAGACGACGACAACGAAGAAGAAGAATGCGTTAATAATTTAAATTGTACAGTAGTTCGTTATATACAAACATCAATAGTACATGCTATACATTACAATGCCTATGATGCGATGGTGAGATGAGGATGGACGTACGGATTTATACATACACATTTAACATGGAACAAAGATGATAGATAGAAAGATAACTTTATTTCCTCCACTGCAGGGAGAGCCACAAAGATGAGGATATGTTGTTTTTTCTCTCTCAAAAACGTCTATGTGCACGTCTAATATATATACTGACGCCATAAAATATCGGTGCACTTTTATATTGAGCGTTACTTTTTCGATACAACTTTTAGAATTATGGATTTTACTATCATGAATGAAGGAAATAGTCCTTCACACATTGCACTAATTTACCCAATTATTTCGCACGTTTATATACCAAATTTACCTGTGTTGTTTTCTAAAAGGATATACATTTTACCTCTAAGGCAAGTGCACAGTTTCTTTTTGGTGTCAGTATAGTTATTGTATGATTACGTAATAGCATTGCGTAATGAAAGAGTATCGTGGATAAATTTACAACTATTTAAAAGATTAAACTTTATTTATTTTACAACGATTGCGAAGTAATTCGTGGTAATTAGTTGATTAAAACAATAAAAGCAGATTATCCATAGTAGAGATATAAAACCGCCTTCGTGGTCGAGTGGTTAAGGTCGCTGACTTGTATACCACTGTAACATATCATCTCTGATGGTCACGGGTTCGAGCCCCGCACATACCGTGTCTCATGTATATGAACAAGTTGGCAGTTTCTTACGGAGGTTGGTGCACCAAGTACTGGTTAACCGCTGAAGCCTGCCCAGAGGTGTTGTTAGGTAAATTGCCCGTTGCTCAAATGGGAAACCGGTAGCGAAGTTAAATAAACTTAAATACAAATAAATAGAGAGATAATGGATATATTTACGCCCACAGTATTGATTATCATTGTGACGAAAGGACATTTTGATTTTAAATAAAATATAAAGAAATGTATATTTGTGGGGGGGGGGGTTTGGGGGGACTGAGAACAGTATAGTATATATGGCCCAGTGGTTAAGGCGTCCGCCTACGGAGCGGGAGGTCGAAGGTTCGAATCTTGTCAGGGGTTCGTTTTGATATGGCCGATTGGTGAGCCGCCAGCTAGTTAAATAATGGTTACCGATTGCCTACCAACCTGGCGTCTGGCATACAAGCATAGGATTCGGGAAGTACTGATGTTCGTAAAAAGAGGTGTCTCATAAGTCAGAAATGGCTGGCCCTTTAAATAGGGGTGACACTATAATAAACAAACACTTTACTTTTATATGAATATGCTATGGTTTTTAAATACCACTTCTAGGAATCTGCCAGTCTGGCCGTACATCAATTATATCAATGTCATATTACCGTTCAACTTTTTATTTATTTATACAAATGTATTTTAGCTCGATTGCGAAACAAGTTCTTACAGCTTTCACTCTCGAGACCTCATTCCTGATGGAGAGGGAGAGCGAAGAGGCAACGTGGAATTTAAATGCCTTGCATAAGCCTTAAGGACACAATAGCGACTCCAGTGGGCTCGAACTCCGGGCCTTTCGCACCTGAAGTGAACGCGTTACCACTGCGCTATCACGACCTCAAATTAGTTGTCACACTTAAACAAGGTGTATTGAATTAGTTTATACAATTTTAGCTCGGTTGCGAAACAAGTTCTTACAACTTATATTATTCACTCTCGAGACCTCATTTCTGATGAAATCCATCGCCACGAGGGAGAGAGAAGAGGAAACGTGGAATTTAAATGCCTTGCCTAAGAGCACAATCGTAACGGCTCCAGCTGGGCTCGAACTCCGGACCTTTCGCACCTGAAGCGAACGCGTATCCACTGCTATCACGACTTCCACAATAAGTGTGTATAAACTAAGCTCCTAGTTCTCTTTATTAACAAGAAGTGTATGCATTTACATATGTATAAATAAAAATGCTTTAGTATTAATTTTAACTATACATTGTATTCGAATTCTAGGCGGTTATGTTAAGTTTTTTTGAGAAACCTGCCTCTGAATAACGCACGAATAGTCGTGTTCTAGTCGTATATCATACTTAGATCACGACTAACTATATACATGTACACTAGGTTTATCATATAACATGGTGTGTCGTCTAGAGTGGCTATTGGATTATTTCTCTCCAAAAAAGACAAATTATTCTCTATTCTCTACATGCGCATGTTTAATAATACTAAATAGCCGGCGTAGGAGACCAGAAAGAGGAAGTAGATGTGTTGCTCAATATTTTGGGAACCCAACGTGGCAAACAGCCCAAACGATCAGATAGGTTATCGGCTATCAACACGCAACTATATTTCGGTGAACTGGGCAATAGTTCCACGAACGGTGTAGATTTATTTGACGAACGTTTTTCCCCTACTATGGTAAAATAGTATATGACTGTTAAGAAATGCTAGATATTAACACGCAGACGGATCTGTAGTCCAGTGGTAACACGCTGGACTGGTAATCCAGGGATCACAGGTTCGATCCCCCGTCTGACCCTAATACAATTAACAGTCTTAATAGATGGGACATTAAACCGAGGTCTCGTGTCGGTGCTGTACATCGTGCACGTAAAAGAACCAGAGGAGATTCTGGAATGGGTCTCTGTCTGTATGTATCATGCACTATCCTCCAAAATCTAAAATGACTAATCTCTTCATTTAAATGGTGTGTTATTTGAAGAAGAAAATAGCATTAAAGCAGCATTACATCGTATGAAATAAAATATATTTGAAAATTGTTTACGTATGGGTAGCAATGCTGCTACACATTCTAACATTATACTTTGTATGCTGTTGTTCATTTGGTAAACAGTATTTTTTTTGCGATAAAATAAACTCGAAACCGAAAGTAGGACTTTCCGAGTCGATTGGTCACGCACTTGTTTACAACCGGAACGCATCGTCCGCACTTGTTTGCATTCGGAATGCATCGTCCCCATTTGTCCCACGTTGTCTTTTTTAATTATATTACTTGATATGTTGATTCATACCTCTGTTAGCTAAGTCTTTTAGGGACATTTCTACATCCCCGCGAGGGGTTCGACATTAGAGGAAGATAGATAGATAGTATTTCATGTTCAAAATATATACGTTGTTTTCTACATCCTCTGTTGTTTCACGCATGCGCGCTGTGTGTCCTCATTTCGTGTGTTGATAAACAAATTCGCGTATACGACGGTTTAAATTTATTGGAATTTATCGTTTCTGAGCGACTATTTCGATTTGTGTAAACACACACACATTAGTATTTATATTTTACTCAAAACACCCTTTATTACGATGTAATGCTGCTTTAATATACTCTATGAAATAATATCTGAAGTGATTGATATCAAAATGTCACATTTAGAGGTTGGGCAACATAGCATAATAAGCTCTTCTGTTAATGACGTCCGCGCGTAATTCTGGGAATACCAATATGTGCAAATATAGTAACGTTGAAACGTCCAATCTTACCATAAATAAACTTGTTTCGGAAACCCGACAAAAACAACCTGATTACTACGCTGTGTATACCGTCCCATTGCGCATGACACATATACGAATATGTCAGACTGTACGATTAGTCCATTATGATTAGTTTCGACATGTGTATAAGTACAGCCACTTGAGACGCACATACACGTGATGGTCGGTAGATTAGTAAGAGTTTCGCGAGTTGTCAGACACCTCCCTCTATTAGTAATAAGCATGAGCATTTAGATCATCTGAACTATTTATAACCTTGTCAATTATCCTGTATATTCAGGATGCAGAAAGACTTGAAGACGAGCATGCCAAGATAACCAGAGAAATCAATGTTCTCACAAACATGAAACGGACATTAACGAAGATGCTACAGCACCATCTACCATCATGTTCCAGACTCGCTACACCTGCCACAAGATCAATTCATACTGACAGTCACTCAAGCCCGTCATCTCTCAACTGTCGTGCAAAACTAGCCGATGGAAACCACGCAAATAACAACAACAACAACAACAATGCACATATCTATTCAAATGGTCAGTTAGTGACACCCATTGGGAAATCTGAATTATATCATGGACAAAAATCCGCTCCACTCAATTGGTCAATAAAAAGAAAGGCAGATCCTCAAAGTAATGAGCAACCATTCAAAATACCAAAGATTATGAACAAACCAATGACATCAAATACGTCACAACCCAGTCTGACATCCTGGTCTGCTAGTTGTACAAGTCAATCATCCGCGAACAATGTTGTCAGTGAAATATGGAAGAGAAACTCGTTGGCTAACAGCACCAACTCAATCCAGTCATCTCCAATGGTAGCATCAAACGAGATGCAGGGCAACACAGTCAAAAGCAACATGCCACGTGCTGTACAAAAAGAAAATGGAAACAGCAAACATCCGTTTCCGGTATTACCAATAACAAACCACAATGGCTGTTGCGATTCCACAGCGGTTACTAGTGTATCTTGTATCCGCATTGACGGCAATACAACCGCTACTGCAACTACAAGTAGAGCTATGCATTATAATGGTACAGACAAACAAAAGATCGACCAAATCAAGAAGCATCTTCTGGATGGTTTCCCCACATTTCATACTTCACCTCAGTGTATACAAACTACGTACGCGGTAGTTTGATGATTCATTATTGGTACTATACCAACCACTTGTCTGGAAAAGAGCACCTTAGAAATGTCATGATTTATATGTTTTGCTATGAATACAGTAAACCCTGTGTTAGTGGTCACCTCTAATAAGCAGCCAACTAGTATTAAGGAGTTTTCAGATTCCCAATATGTTGTTTTTATTATACAGTTTCCCTCTATTACGCAGTCACCCGTGCTAAGCAGCCATTTTCTATGATTCCCTTGGCTGGCTATTTAAGACAGATTTGACTGTACCTATATAATTGCTTGCAGAGGGTTTGTTTTGAGTTTAGAATTGTCTGTATGTAAGTATGTATTTCATAGACAAATCTATTGAAAGAATAGTTAAATATCAATATATTATTAGGTGCCATAGTTTGACCGGGAGTGACTGCGGTGAGGGGACTATAGGGATGGGTGCTGTGTGAAAATGCAGGAGTAGCCGTTGCCGTAGAGACAATACTGGACTGTCACTTTATAATTAATTCTGAATTTCTGCGTATTAGTCTAACAGTCTATAATTATGCATTCTACACCGGAAACAGTGATAGATTATTTAATAATAATTATGCTAGACTGTATCATCTAAATACACTGCATCCTGTGCTAAATATCACCACATGTGTCTAAAGACCAACATGTTGATCTTCCGTCAAGCCCTGGTCAAATTATTAGAACATATTATAAGAGAATGTCACAATCTGTCAACACGATCAAGACGATGTTTTTCATTGATTTGGGTGATTTGATATGTTTGTTTTGGGAACTTAACTCTTTCAGCGCCGAATAAATTCACAGCATGTGCAAACAACATAGATCCAGATCAGCCGCGTCGTAACGCCGCGTCTGATCAGGATATATGTTGTTTGCTATTCGGACAGGTGCTTTAGCTCCACTGCCTGAAGAGCAATCAGCATACAGCACGTTCTGTTCCGTCTGATCTGGTTTTCTGCTGTTTGCAAAGTCGCTTTTTTGCGACATTGTCGGTGAGAGAGTTACGGTCTCATCAAAACATGACGAGTGGTGGAGGATGAGGACTACTCACAGCAGTATGTCGGGAACGACCGTGTACCCGTGTATAACCACCGACCATCCGCAAGTCAACTAGATAGCGTTCTAACATGAAAGAATTAGACACCCAGTGGGATTCGAACATACCACGGTGCGAGGCAAGTGATTTGAAGTCAACGACCGTAACCACTAACACCACGTAAGCCAATCCATGGATGATTGTACAGACATGTTCGACTGTAGTGTAGCGTTGATAATGTGATTGTCTTCTAATACGTGTTATTTATCTAGAGGAATGTATAAACATATAACATTTGTATTGACAATGAGCATGCCAATGATGCTTGGACTTTATACCCTCGTCACTGGTGATACATGTTGGCGAGCGTAGTCATGCCATACTGATGTGTGATATTATATATTCTAACACGACCCAGCTAATAACATACATACTTTTAGAGTAAAATCTACCTCGGGTTATTCTGCGATATACCTACCTTGAACTATGCTGCGCGCGCACCGTGTTTTGGCTATTCCATTTATACAATGCGTGTAAAGTTTTATGAATGAAAGTCACGTGGTGTTTGTAAATACTACCGTGGGAATTCGCGGAAGTGAGCTATTTTTAGAATCAGATAACCTCTTGTCCGTCTTGTTTTTCTGTTAAGTAACGTTTCAGTTACTATTCTGTATAGTTTTATTTGACTAAATAAATAAATTTATTGATCAGTTACAACTTTTGTTCATTTATGCACTAGATTGATATTTTCCATAAAAAATAACGTCATCACCCCTTACGCGGGAGGACATTTCGAAAGCCAAATGCACGGCGTTTGAAGCAAATACTCCTTTAAAATTATTAGAAGTAAGTCGTGTTAGAATCGAAATAATAAGTATCAACCGTGGTATATCGCAGAATAACCTGAGTTTGTCATTCTTATGCGTAGAAATATTTCTTAAATAATAATAATAATATAATAATAATAAGAAGAACTATTTGTCATTCTTTCACATATCACTTGTTGACCTTCAATTGAGAAGATGACAAGCCTACAAATGATGCGTTTTTGTTTTTCCATTACTCTTATAGTCTAAACATGAACATTTTACATATAATTTAACAACATTACTCATTTACTCTTACAGATCTAGGCTGTGAAGTCACCGACACGAGACCTCGGTTTAAAGTCCCATCTGAAAGACAGTTAATTTTAGTAGGGTCAGACAGGGATCGAACCAGCGATCCCTGAGTTATCCGTCCAGTGTGTTACCACTTGATTATAATTAATCTTATGCACACATAAAAGTATTTATGTCAGGGTACATCTAATTTTGTCCGGAAGATTACGGCACAATTTCATGTACAGTGATAACATGTGTGATTGCTTTAATACTATGTTAATGCAGTTTTTCTTAGTCCGCCTCCGTGGTCGAGTGGTTACGGTTACTGACTTGTATACCACTGTAACCTATCACCACTGATGGTCACGGGTTCGAACCCCGCTCAGGCCGTGTCTCATTTATATGAAAAAGTTGGCAGTTTCTTACGGAGGTTGGTGCACCCAAGTACTGGTTAACCGCTGGAGCCTGCCCAGGAAAGGTGTTGTTAGGTGTAAACTGCCCTGTCTGCGATATAGCCCGAAATGGTGCTGATGCAGGCGTAAAACCCGAAATCTAACATAAAATATAATGCAGTTGTTCGTACATTGCATTATAACCATACATACAGTAAAATAAATGGAAATCAATTTGAAAAATAAGTTGCTTTGATTAGCTATTATTACAGTAAACACTTTAATCTAGAAAAAATGGGTTGGGCCACATTATTTATAGCCCTCCCTCACCGTGCTGGTATGAATACTCATGTCTATAATAGTTAATAATGTATAGCTCGGTGTCTTCCAAATATACTAGAGGACATAGAAAACGCACACCTACATTATATGATTATTATTACATGAAAAGGAAATACGAAGGATTCCATCAAAGATATATCACATCTTTATTACGAAACACAAACTGAACAACTAAAAATATTCCAAAATGTTTAAAACTATGTATTTATATAGTTATTGTTTTTCATGTAAAAACGCACGTATCCGAAGTGTGCGTTTTCTATGTCCTCTAGTATATATAATATAACAATTCATTATTGGGATTCCAAATCTAGGGCATACTATCAAATTCGAGTTATATCGGTCACCGTCTAGAGACGTTATACGGTAACGAAAATGATACCTTTCCACAAAACGATCAGCTAATGTGAAATTTCGAACCTACAGCGGTGAGCAAATAATTTGAAGTCAACCCCACGGAGGTCGCTCATTCTAGGGTCGATTTATCGGGAGCACAAAACAAGGGGCGATTACTTGTGTGTGTGTTTTACCTTTATTTATCGTCACTACCGGTTGCCCATATGAGCGACGCCTCCTGAAGAGATTAGTCATTTTTAAATGTTTGGAGAATAGTGCAATGATACAGACAGAGACCCGTTCCAGAATCTCCTCTGGTTCTTTTACGTGCACGGTGTACAGCACCGACACGATACCTCGGTTTAATGTCCCATCTGAAAGACTGTTAATTTTATTAGGGTCAGATGGGGGATCGAACCTTCGATCCCTGGATTACCAGTCCAGCGTGTTACCACTGGACTACAGATCCGATTACTTGTCTCCTTAACGACCTTGTCACAAGTATGTGTCCTCGTATCGCATGGTGTTCCTGCGATGTCGGTTAAACGTTATTTATTTTACAACGATTGCGAAGCAAGTTTTAATAACTTATATTAATCACTCTCGTTGGCGTGGATGAAAGTGTAAATGTGGTCATTCGTGTGGGAGGAAACCAGAGTACCCGAAGAATCCATCTGTCTGATTTGGCGACCACCGTACCATCTCACATACTTCCAAGTCCGAGGATCGAACCCGGGTTGCATTGGCGAGAAGCGATCGCGCTAACCACTGCGCTAATCGGACAGACCGTGTTACAAAGAAAAGAACAAATAATATGTGAATGTGGTAATTCGTGTGGGAGGAAACCGGAGTACCCGGAGAAAACCACCTGGCCCGATCTGGCGACCACCGTACACTCTGAGATGTTGTTGACTATCTAAACAAGGAACTCGGTTTAATGGATGGATGCTCACCAAATTGGGTGCTTGACGGAGAAATAATATTTAAGGAATGAATCGCGGGTTAATAATTTCCATCGGGGTATGAACTATATTGGGTGTGGTTAAAGTGTGTGGAGGGCTTCATACACCGATGGAAACTATTAATCCGCGATTCATTACTTATATTTACATTAATTATTCTTTTCAATGACAAAAAGAAAATATAGCACACTTTGCATTTAAAATGTTTTAGGTCAGATTTGCAACTTACCGTCTGCCGGAACATGTATATATAGATCATCCTTGGAACAGCGTAAACTGTAAGACACGCCTTTTTCTCGTGAGGAACACTGCCTAACACTGCGAATGCGCATGTAATGCCTTAAACTTCGAGTGGTGCATGCCAGCTGCATATCATTAGTTGGGGACCCTCATGCGAAAATGTATACAATCCAGTCACATACGTGCATCGAATGAAATGCAATCGCGGCAATCGAGATGTAAAGATTTTGGTGGAACTATTTTTTAATGAGATATGTGAGCAAACTTAGCTTGAATTTAGTTTAATCATATTTTATTGAATTCATCATGCTTTAACCCTTTCAACCCCACAGGCCTCTAAATAGGCTTATGAAAAGTGTAGATCCAGACGAGCCGGCTCGTAACGAGCCGTCTCATCAGGATCTGCACTTTTTTGCCAGTAATAATTATTACTATTTTTAGATAAAATTACCCATTTTGATAAATGAACTGGTCCAAATGTAATTTTCTTATTAATTTATTGGTCTAAAAATAGCATGCACCAGTCCATGTCAGTTACTTGGGGTTGAAAGGGTTAATATACAACACATGGTTACAAAAATATAGCATGCTAATATAAATGATTTGGGTCACAGGTTTTAACAACATTAGAAAACGGCCCGCACCAGCAATGTTAAATTAGCTTGAATGATGCCATATGATGATTTTATATAGAAATATACTACTGGCATATCTGTTAACTAGTAATCGTTGAGCTCAGAAGCGTCATGTCCTCGAGTCGATCATAAAAGATGGTAGGTTAGGTTTTAATCTTTATTAAAGTCTCATCTATGTACATACATGTAATGCAAACACAAATGTAAATAATCAGATTAAAAGTACATAGCCATTCTGAATAGAATTATAAGAGACATATTGCAACAAAACATATCACATTATAAAATCCCACACTACTATTAGTTAATGCTTATTTACATTCTAAAGCCAAGAAACAGTTGCTAATTTATATTTAAATACGAAATAAAACAAAATGGTATAAAACACTAAATCGAAAAACAAGCACTAGTGCGCTATTAAGAAATATTTTACAAAATCAGTTATCACCCAGGATCAGATCGAGAATGACCTAATTAGCAGCTGCTTCTTGTAGTGTCGCAAACTCTCCTTTTTCTTCTCGTAATAATATGTCTCGGTTGCTACGGCTCTTACCAGGGTCTATCCTATGTAGACTCGCTGGAGTTGTCTAGGGGGTTTCTTCGTTATTATATGTATTAATGATAACTCAACACAGTATTACATTTCTTCTATATAATATCTTGTTTAAATTGGCATCAGAAATATCCATATATATATAATCAGTGATCTATATATATATACATCGTATCATTAAAAGCTTATTTAACAATCCATTTGTGTGAGCCGACTATGCGCTTACACAGTATATTTAACATCCAATCTTTCTAATCCGTCATTACTCAATATCACTATAATCTAATCACTGTTTCTGATTAGATTAACTTTAAATCACCTTCTGTATGGTTCGCCGAAACTCTATGTTTCTTCTATGGCTGAACAATTTAATTATTCGACAAATCTTTATAAGTTATATTTCTTATAATGTCCATAATATCTAAGTATCATAAATACAGTTTATATGTTCTATATACTAGATTGAGATCACGACCTTTCTCGCTCCTGGAGTTAGGCTCTAGTGTGTCTGATTTATGTTAATAAAATCCATTTCTTATATACATAATTGAATCAGTGTATATATGATATAACAATTCCTAAAACATCTGTTATTCCTAAACATCTGTTATGTTATCTAATATTACACCATCAAACCAGTTCGGTGCCTTTATATTACATAACTGGACACCTGCAACCACGGCCTGTTATCTAATATTACACCATCAAACCAGTTCGGTGCCTTTGTATTACATAACTGGACACCTGCAACCACGGCCTTGATAAACTGAGATTAGGCCTAACATCTTAAGTCATTTCCCGCGCGAAGCGAGATTGATAATTTTAGGCGCGAAAATAATAGCAGACGATTATGCATAAAACAAATATATATATATTACATGGTAAACATTTGGCCATATATAGAAACAGTTTAATGTATTTATATAATACATTACTATTTATATATAACAATAATAAATATTTCGTGCAAATTGGGGTTTTGCACAATCCTCCCTACCCGGGGAGAAGTTTGACATCGCCCGCTATCGGCCGATTTACAAATCTTCATTCCTTTGAATATACAGTAGAAAACAATCATAATATCAATACATCATATGTCCTAAAATAGCATTTCTTTCGCTAGGTACCAACATTCTAATCATAGAGGCAATAACTATTTACTGAACAACTGAAATAATACCAAGTACATTTACTAAGTCAAACATCACAGTCATTGAACTCTACTGAGAAAGTCTGCTAGAACATTTTGAGTCCCTTTGATATGTTTAATGGTCAGATTAAATTCTGAGAGACACAGTGCCCATCTTAAGAGGCGTTGATTGGACGTTTTCGACCTACTTAACCATACAAGGGGATTATGATCTGAATTAATTATTGTTTTGCTTGTGCTTACATATATGCGAAAATGTTCGATACCGGCCACTATAGCTAATAATTCCTTCTCTATTGTAGAGTAGTTTTTCTCTCGTGGAATAAGTTTTCGGGAATAAAATGCTACTGGGTGTGGTACTTGGTCAACGGTCTGAGTCAGTACAGCCGAAATTCCCAAATCGGAAGCATCAGTATAGAGTTCGAACTCTTGGTTAAAGTCAGGGGCCTTCAGTATGGGTTTATTGGTTAAAGCTTTCTTTAAGGATTCGAAAGCAAGTTGATGTTTATCGCTCCACTGAGTTATGATGTTCCCTGATCGCTTGCCCTTTAATAAGTCAGTCAGGGGAGCGGCGATCTCAGCGAACTGGGGAATGAATTTCCTGTAAAATCCTACTGATCCCAGATATCCTCGTAATTGTTTCTTGGTCTGTGGGGGAGAGATATTACTAATACACTCAACCTTGCTGGAAATTGGTTTGATTTTTCCCGACCCTAATTCATGTCCCAAGTACTTGACTGTTCCAGACCCAATTTTACACTTCTTCGGATTCAAAGTAACACCACTATCCTCTAGTCTATGAAATGTCCAATCCAAGTGATTTATGTGCTGTGACCATAAATTGGATCGAACAGCAATATCATCCAGATATGCGTCGGCAAATCTATCACGGATGGGTTCTGTCGGGGATTGAGCGATTATCTCGTTTATGGCCCTCTGGAAGGTAACTCCACCGTTTTTTAAACCAAATGGGAGAGTTAATGGTTCAAACAAGCCCCAGGGGGTTATGAACGCTGCAATTTCACTAGCTCGAGGGGTTAGCGGAATCTGCCAGTAACCTTTATTAAGATCTAAAATTGATATCAGACTCGAACCTGCGACCTGATCAATGAGATCGTCTAATCTCGGGATGGGGAAGGCTTCTCCTCGAGTCAGGTCATTAATTTTCCGATAATCAATACATGGTCGCCATTCTGAGTCTGATTTGCGTACCAATATTATGGGAGAGGCCCACTGGCTTCTGCTAGGGCGGATAATTCCTAACTCCAACATTTGATCTAGCTCAGTTTTTAATATTTGTTTCTTTTCTGGAGACATGCGGTAGTAAGGCTGGACTACGGGTGAAGCACCTTGCACATCAATATCATGGGTAACATCGTGGAAACGTCCCAGTTGTCCAGAGAATAAACGGGGGTAACGGTCAAATAACTGACTAATATCGTCCCTGTGGTCTGGGTTTAAATGACTGATATCCGGCCAGGTTTTCTTAGGTACAGATTCAAGAGGACTGCAAGGATCGAATTCTTTCTCAATGTCCGTAGGGGCTTGGTAATCTAATAGGGTAGGGTCTTGGGACTCATACACCGGACTACTATCAGCTAGAGCTGCACCCTCCTCCCTACCTGTCCAGGGCTTCAACTGGTTTACATGCATAACACGGTATTTTACTCTCTTATCAGGCATGTATATAATATAGGTATGCGACGCTACCTTTTCGTGTACCGGATACGGTCCCTGGAGGGCATTTTTCAGCTTATTACCTTTTAACGGTAATCGTACTAACACTAATTCACCACGCTGGAATACACGCATTTTCGCTTTCTTACTTCTGTCATACTTTGTTTTACGACCATCTGCGGCCTGTTGTGCATTCTCGCTGGCGTCACGTAACGCTTCAGCTAATCTATGACATAATTCTTGTACATAGTTATTTATGGGGATCCCTTCATCCCGCTCATTTCTAGCCCAGAGATCATAAGTGGAATCTAGATTATCTCTAGGTTCGCGCCCATATAGAAGGTAGAAGGGAGAATATCCTGTGCTAGAGTGCTCTGCACTTCTATATGCAAATAATAGCCAGGGTAGCATCTCATCCCAAGACGATAAAGAGTTCTCCCCAAGGATTCTAAGCATGGTTTTCAATGTACCATTATATTTCTCTATTGATCCGTTGGTTTGAGGCCTGTAACTCGTGCTAGTTAAGTGACGTATATCGTGCTCGGCTAGGAAGCGTGTGAATGTTTCAGCTATGAAAGCGCTTCCTCGGTCAGTCAACAGGGTCTGGGGTTTTCCATGTCGAGATATTATCTCGATCAGGGCTTTTTGTGCATTAACAGCTGTCGCTGCGGCGCATGGGAAAGATTCCGTATATTTAGTGGCATGATCAATAAAATTCAAGATATACTGGTTCCCATTTATAGTTTTCTTCATGGGTCCAACGAAATCAGCGGATATAAATTTGAATGGTTGGGATATAATGGGCAGGGGTTTCAATGGGGCTACAGTGGCTTTCTGTCCCTTACCCGCTCTCTGGCACGGCCCACAGCTATGGCAGAATCGTTTAACATCTGCGCGGATTCCCGGCCAAAAGAAGCGGCGCTTAATGCGCTTCAGGGTCTTACTAGGTCCCTGGTGTCCCGTACTTAAACTGTCATGGGCGAGTCCCGTTATATGATCACGGAATCCCCGTGGAACTACCACCTGATCATATATTTTCCAGGGTCGAACTTTGGACGTGTCTTGAGGTTGTTCTCTCCTCATAAGTAGTCGGGGTTCGAGCTGGATGTAATATCCTTGCCGAATAGGTGTTCCTTCTTGAGCCATTTCCCAGAGGGGTGCTAAGGTCGGGTCATTATTCTGTTCTTGCAATAATTTATCAGGACTCAAATCGTCAATAGAGGGAATATTTTGGGGTTTAACTGTACTGGCTTTCTCAGAGGGGGAATTGATCTCAATTGTATTCCGAAAAGGTAAGACATTGTGATTTGTATCGGTCGTGTTTTCTGAGTCTGGGTTGGACGTGACAATTTCATCAAACGGGATAATTTTCTTATTTGAGCGTGTAACCACGCCACAGGTAATCAAATCAGTGACAGGGGCAGTTTCACAGTCGTTACCTATTATAAGATCCACCCCCGCGGTGCATCTGTGTTTTAATACAGCCACCTTCAATGTTCCTTGGTATATTGGACAATCGACGCTAATCTTTGCTATCGGATAATTACCAGGGATATAATTGACACCGCGGATTGTTACCCGTTCACCTGTGTATTCTAAATGATCAGCGGTCTGATCAGTAGCCGACAATAAACTAATTGTCGCACCTGAATCTCTCAAATACGTCACTTGTGCGGTGTTATTATTTATGC
>CM026386.1:23906006-24036578 GCA_014843695.1 Archivesica marissinica | reverse complement strand
TAGTTGATGATTAAAGTAATATATATGGTTAGTTGATGATTATAGTAATATATGTGGTTAGCTGATGATTATAGTAATATATATGGTTAGTTGATGATTAAAGTAATATATATGGTTAGTTGATGATTATAGTAATATATGTGGTTAGTTGATGATTATAGTAATACATGTGGTTAGTTGATGATTATAGTAATACATGTGGTTAGTTGATGATTATAGTAATTTATGTGGTTAGTTGATGATTATAGTAATATATGTGGTTAGTTGATGATTATAGTAATATATGTGGTTAGTTGATGATTATAGTAATATATGTGGTTAGTTGATGATTAAAGTAATATATGTGGTTAGTTGATGATTATAGTAATATATGTGGTTAGTTGGTGATTATAGTAATATCTGTGGTTAGTTGATGAATATAGTAATATATGTGGTTAGTTGATGAGTATAGTAATATATGTGGTTAGTTGATGATTATAGTAATATATGTGGTTAGCTGATGATTATAGTAATATATGTGGTTAGTTGATGATTATAGTAATATATGTGGTTAGTTGATGATTATAGTAATATATGTGGTTAGTTGATGATTAAAGTAATATATGTGGTTAGTTGATGATTATAGTAATATATGTGGTTAGTTGGTGATTAAAGTAATATATGTGGTTAGTTGATGATTAAAGTAATATATATGGTTAGTTGATGATTATAGTAATATATGTGGTTAGCTGATGAGTATAGTAATATATGTGGTTAGTTGATGATTATAGTAATATATGTGGTTAGTTGATGATTAAAGTAATATATGTGGTTAGTTGATGATTATAGTAATATATGTGGTTAGTTGATGATTATAGTAATATATGTGGTTAGTTGATGATTATAGTAATATATGTGGTTAGTTGGTGATTAAAGTAATATATGTGGTTAGTTGATGATTAAAGTAATATATGTGGTTAGTTGATGATTAAAGTAATATATATGGTTAGTTGATGATTATAGTAATATATGTGGTTAGTTGATGATTATAGTAATATATGTGGTTAGTTGATGATTAGTAATATATGTGGTTAGTTGATGATTATAGTAATATATGTGGTTAGTTGATGATTATAGTAATATATGGTTAGTTGTTAAGTAATATATGGTTAGTTGATGATTATAGTAATATATGTGGTTAGTTGATGATTATAGTAATATATGTGGTTAGTTGATGATTATAGTAATATATGTGGTTAGTTGATGATTATAGTAATATATGTGGTTAGTTGATGATTATAGTAATATATGTGGTTAGTTGATGATTATAGTAATATATGTGGTTAGTTGATGATTATAGTAATATATGTGGTTAGTTGATGATTATAGTAATATATATGGTTAGTTGATGATTAAAGTAATATATATGGTTAGTTGATGATTATAGTAATATATGTGGTTAGTTGATGATTATAGTAATATATGTGGTTAGTTGATGATTATAGTAATATATGTGGTTAGTTGATGATTATAGTAATATATGTGGTTAGTTGATGATTATAGTAATATATGTGGTTAGTTGATGATTATAGTAATATATGTGGTTAGTTGATGATTATAGTAATATATGTGGTTAGTTGATGATTAAAGTAATATATGTGGTTAGTTGATGATTAAAGTAATATATATGGTTAGTTGATGATTATAGTAATATATGTGGTTAGTTGATGATTATAGTAATATATGTGGTTAGTTGATGAATATAGTAATATATGTGGTTAGTTGATGATTATAGTAATATATGTGGTTAGTTGATGATTATAGTAATATATGTGGTTAGTTGATGATTATAGTAATATATGTGGTTAGTTGATGATTATAGTAATATATGTGGTTAGTTGATGATTATAGTAATATATGTGGTTAGTTGATGATTATAGTAATATATGTGGTTAGTTGGTGATTATAGTAATATATGTGGTTAGTTGATGATTATAGTAATATATGTGGTTAGTTGATGATTATAGTAATATATGTGGTTAGTTGATGATTATAGTAATATATGTGGTTAGCTGATGATTATAGTAATATATATGGTTAGCTGATGATTATAGTAATATATGTGGTTAGTTGGTGATTAAAGTAATATATGTGGTTAGTTGATGATTATAGTAATATATGTGGTTAGTTGATGATTATAGTAATATATGTGGTTAGCTGATGATTATAGTAATATATATGGTTAGTTGATGATTATAGTAATATATGTGGTTAGTTGGTGATTAAAGTAATATATGTGGTTAGTTGATGATTAAAGTAATATATGTGGTTAGTTGATGATTATAGTAATATATGTGGTTAGTTGATGATTATAGTAATATATGTGGTTAGTTGATGATTATAGTAATATATGTGGTTAGCTGATGATTATAGTAATATATGTGGTTAGTTGATGATTAAAGTATTTGGATAAGTAATATATGTGGTTAGTTGATGATTAAGTAATATATGTGGTTAGCTGATGATTATAGTAATATATGTGGTTAGCTGATGATTATAGTAATATATGTGGTTAGTTGTGATTATAGTAATATATGTGGTTAGTTGATGATTATAGTAATATATGTGGTTAGTTGATGATTATAGTAATATATGTGGTTAGTTGATGATTATAGTAATATATGTGGTTAGTTGATGATTATAGTAATATATGTGGTTAGTTGATGATTATAGTAATATATGTGGTTAGTTGATGATTATAGTAATATATGTGGTTAGTTGATGATTATAGTAATATATGTGGTTAGTTGATGATTATAGTAATATATGTGGTTAGCTGATGATTATAGTAATATATGTGGTTAGTTGGTGATTATAGTAATATATGTGGTTAGTTGATGATTAAAGTAATATATGTGGTTAGTTGATGATTATAGTAATATATGTGGTTAGTTGATGATATAGTAATATATGTGGTTAGTTGATGATTATAGTAATATATGTGGTTAGTTGATGATTATAGTAATATATGTGGTTAGTTGATGATTAAAGTAATATATATGGTTAGTTGATGATTATAGTAATATATGTGGTTAGCTGATGATTATAGTAATATATGTGGTTAGCTGATGATTATAGTAATATATGTGGTTAGTTGGTGATTAAAGTAATATATGTGGTTAGTTGATGATTATAGTAATATATGTGGTTAGTTGATGATTAAAGTAATATATGTGGTTAGTTGATGATTAAAGTAATATATATGGTTAGTTGATGATTATAGTAATATATGTGGTTAGTTGATGATTATAGTAATATATGTGGTTAGTTGATGATTATAGTAATATATGTGGTTAGTTGATGATTATAGTAATATATGTGGTTAGTTGATGATTATAGTAATATATGTGGTTAGTTGGTGATTATAGTAATATATGTGGTTAGTTGATGAATATAGTAATATATGTGGTTAGTTGATGATTATAGTAATATATGTGGTTAGTTGATGATTATAGTAATATATGTGGTTAGTTGATGATTATAGTAATATATGTGGTTAGTTGATGATTATAGTAATATATGTGGTTAGTTGATGATTAAAGTAATATATATGGTTAGTTGATGATTATAGTAATATATGTGGTTAGTTGATGATTATAGTAATATATGTGGTTAGTTGATGATTATAGTAATATATGTGGTTAGTTGATGATTAAAGTAATATATGTGGTTAGTTGATGATTAAAGTAATATATGTGGTTAGTTGATGATTATAGTAATATATGTGGTTAGTTGATGATTATAGTAATATATGTGGTTAGTTGATGATTATAGTAATATATGTGGTTAGTTGATGATTATAGTAATATATGTGGTTAGTTGATGATTATAGTAATATATGTGGTTAGTTGATGATTATAGTAATATATGTGGTTAGTTGATGATTATAGTAATATATGTGGTTAGTTGATGATTAAAGTAATATATGTGGTTAGTTGATGATTAAAGTAATATATATGGTTAGTTGATGATTATAGTAATATATGTGGTTAGTTGATGATTATAGTAATATATGTGGTTAGTTGATGAATATAGTAATATATGTGGTTAGTTGATGATTATAGTAATATATGTGGTTAGTTGATGATTATAGTAATATATGTGGTTAGTTGATGATTATAGTAATATATGTGGTTAGCTGATGATTATAGTAATATATGTGGTTAGTTGGTGATTAAAGTAATATATGTGGTTAGTTGATGATTAAAGTAATATATATGGTTAGTTGATGATTATAGTAATATATGTGGTTAGCTGATGAGTATAGTAATATATGTGGTTAGCTGATGATTATAGTAATATATGTGGTTAGTTGGTGATTAAAGTAATATATGTGGTTAGTTGATGATTATAGTAATATATGTGGTTAGTTGATGATTATAGTAATATATGTGGTTAGCTGATGATTATAGTAATATATGTGGTTAGTTGGTGATTAAAGTAATATATGTGGTTAGTTGATGATTAAAGTAATATATATGGTTAGTTGATGATTAAAGTAATATATATGGTTAGTTGATGATTATAGTAATATATGTGGTTAGTTGATGATTATAGTAATACATGTGGTTAGTTGATGATTATAGTAATACATGTGGTTAGTTGATGATTATAGTAATTTATGTGGTTAGTTGATGATTATAGTAATACATGTGGTTAGTTGATGATTATAGTAATTTATGTGGTTAGTTGATGATTAAAGTAATATATGTGGTTAGTTGATGATTAAAGTAATATATGTGGTTAGTTGATGATTATAGTAATATATGTGGTTAGTTGATGATTATAGTAATATATGTGGTTAGTTGATGAATATAGTAATATATGTGGTTAGTTGATGATTATAGTAATATATGTGGTTAGTTGATGATTAAAGTAATATATATGGTTAGGTGATGATTATAGTAATATATGTGGTTAGCTGATGATTATAGTAATATATGTGGTTAGTTGGTGATTAAAGTAATATATGTGGTTAGTTGATGATTATAGTAATATATGTGGTTAGTTGATGATTAAAGTAATATATGTGGTTAGTTGATGATTATAGTAATATATGTGGTTAGCTGATGATTATAGTAATATATGTGGTTAGCTGATGATTATAGTAATATATGTGGTTAGTTGGTGATTAAAGTAATATATGTGGTTAGTTGATGATTATAGTAATATATGTGGTTAGCTGATGATTATAGTAATATATGTGGTTAGCTGATGATTATAGTAATATATGTGGTTAGTTGGTGATTAAAGTAATATATGTGGTTAGTTGATGATTAAAGTAATATATATGGTTAGTTGATGATTAAAGTAATATATATGGTTAGTTGATGATTATAGTAATATATGTGGTTAGTTGATGATTATAGTAATATATGTGGTTAGTTGATGATTATAGTAATATATGTGGTTAGTTGATGATTATAGTAATATATGTGGTTAGTTGATGATTATAGTAATATATGTGGTTAGTTGATGATTATAGTAATATATGTGGTTAGTTGATGATTAAAGTAATATATGTGGTTAGTTGATGATTATAGTAATATATGTGGTTAGTTGATGATTATAGTAATATATGTGGTTAGTTGATGAATATAGTAATATATGTGGTTAGTTGGTGATTATAGTAATATATGTGGTTAGTTGATGATTATAGTAATATATGTGGTTAGTTGGTGATTATAGTAATATATGTGGTTAGTTGATGAATATAGTAATATATGTGGTTAGTTGATGAGTATAGTAATATATGTGGTTAGTTGATGATTATAGTAATATATGTGGTTAGCTGATGATTATAGTAATATATGTGGTTAGTTGGTGATTAAAGTAATATATGTGGTTAGTTGATGATTAAAGTAATATATATGGTTAGTTGATGATTATAGTAATATATGTGGTTAGCTGATGAGTATAGTAATATATGTGGTTAGCTGATGATTATAGTAATATATGTGGTTAGTTGGTGATTAAAGTAATATATGTGGTTAGCTGATGATTATAGTAATATATGTGGTTAGTTGGTGATTAAAGTAATATATGTGGTTAGTTGATGATTAAAGTAATATATATGGTTAGTTGATGATTAAAGTAATATATGTGGTTAGTTGATGATTATAGTAATATATGTGGTTAGTTGATGATTTTAGTAATACATGTGGTTAGTTGATGATTATAGTAATATATGTGGTTAGTTGATGATTATAGTAATACATGTGGTTAGTTGGTGATTAAAGTAATTTATGTGGTTAGTTGATAATTATAGTAATTTATGTGGTTAGTTGATGATTATAGTAATTTATGTGGTTAGTTGGTGATTATAGTAATACATGTGGTTAGTTGATGATAATAGTAATTTATGTGGTTAGTTGATGATAATAGTAATTTATGTGGTTAGTTGATGATTATAGTAATACATGTGGTTAGTTGATGATTAAAGTAATATATGTGGTTAGTTGGTGATTATAGTAATACATGTGGTTAGTTGATGATAATAGTAATTTATGTGGTTAGTTGATGATAATAGTAATATATGTGGTTAGTTGATGATTAAAGTAATATATGTGGTTAGTTGATGATTAAAGTAATATATATGGTTAGTTGATAATTATAGTAATTTATGTGGTTAGTTGATGATTAAAGTAATATATGTGGTTAGTTGATGATTATAGTAATTTATGTGGTTAGTTGATGATAATAGTAATATATGTGGTTAGCTGATGATTATAGTAATATATGTGGTTAGTTGATGATTAAAGTAATATATGTGGTTAGTTGATGATTATAGTAATATATGTGGTTAGTTGATGATTAAAGTAATATATGTGGTTAGTTGATGATTATAGTAATATATGTGGTTAACTGATGATTAAAGTAATTTATGTGGTTAGCTGATGATTAAAGTAATTGATGTGGTTAGCTGATGATTAAAGTAATTTATGTGATTAGCTGATGATTAAAGTAATATATGCTGTTAGCTGATCAGTGAAGTAATACATATTGCTAGCTGATGATAAATTTATAAATATGGCAAGTTGATGATTAAATACTAGGATGGCATATATATATAATATTCGGAAACAATATTATATAATTTGCAAATATGAAATAAACTGTCAGATATGTTGTTTTGTTTTGAAACCATCATAAAACATTCCTATACAAAAGAAATCACATCAGGAGATGTGAATAAACCATGTTATTTGACACTGTGCCATGTAATCGGATAATTACAGTAGGTACTAAGGTAGGTAGTGTTTAATTATGATGTCAAAACTGTTTAGACGAGAAAATTCCTTTGAAATATTACAGACAGTTTGCAACAACAACCATTAATTGCTCAATATTACCAAAAAGTACTACTTAAAATACGACTTGTATTATATTGTCGTCTACAGACGGATCTGTAGTCCAGTGGTAACACGCTGGACTGGTAATCCATGGATCGCAGGTTCGATCCCTCGTCTGCCCCTAATAAAATTAACAGTCGTTCAGATGGGACTTTAAACCGAGGTGTTGTGTCAGTGCTGTACACCGTGCACGTAAAAGAACCAGAGGAGACTCTGGAATGGGTCTCTGTCTGTATCATTGCACTATCGTCCAAACATTTAAAATGACTAACATCTTCAGGAGGCGTCGCTCATATGGGCATCCGGTAACGACGATAAATAAACGTAAAGCACACACACATAGTGTCCTCAAAAATGCCAATTTGAATGATTGTGAGTGTTTGATAGAATTATATAGAATATTCGAATACCTTCCCGATCGAATATTCGAATACCGTCCTGTACGAATATTCGAATACCGTCCTGTCCGAATATTCGAATACCGTCCTGTCCGAATATTCGAATACCGTCCTGTCCGAATGTTCGAATAGTTAAATCGCTATTTGTTGCCATTCCTATTAAATACATACATATGGCTAGCTAACCATTAATGTAATACAATTGAATGTGGATAGGTGATGATAAAAAACAGAAATGTGGCTATTTGGTGATTAAAGTAATAAATATGGCTATTTACTGACGATGAGAATCATTGATATGGCTAGCTGGACAATGAAGTAAAACAATATGGCTAGCTGATCAATGAAGTAAAACAATATGGCTAGCTGATCAATGAAGTAAAACAATATGGCTAGCTGGACAATGAAGTAAAACAATATGGCTAGCTGATCAATGAAGTAAAACAATATGGCTAGCTGATCAATGAAGTAAAACAATATGGCTAGCTGATCAATGAAGTAAAACAATATGGCTAGCTGATCAATGAAGTAAAACAATATGGCTAGCTGATCAATGAAGTAAAACAATATGGCTAGCTGATCAATGAAGTAAAACAATATGGCTAGCTGATCAATGAAGTAAAACAATATGGCTAGCTGATCAATGAAGTAAAACAATATGGCTAGCTGGACAATGAAGGTAAACAATATGGCTAGCTGGACAATGAAGTAAAACAATATGGCTAGCTGGACAATGAAGTAAAACAATATGGCTAGCTGATCAATGAAGTAAAACAATATGGCTAGCTGGACAATGAAGGTAAACAATATGGCTAGCTGATCAATGAAGTAAAACAATATGGCTAGCTGGACAATGAAGGTAAACAATATGGCTAGCTGGACAATGAAGTAAAACAATATGGCTAGCTGGACAATGAAGTAAAACAATATGGCTAGCTGGAAAATGAAGTAAAACAATATGGCTAGCTGATCAATGAAGTAAAACAATATGGCTAGCTGATCAATGAAGTAAAACAATATGGCTAGCTGATCAATGAAGTAAAACAATATGGCTAGCTGGACAATGAAGGTAAACACTATGGCTAGCTGGACAATGAAGTAAAACAATATGGCTAGCTGATCAATGAAGTAAAACAATATGGCTTGCTGGACAATGAAGTAAAACAATATGGCTAGCTGGACAATGAAGTAAAACAATATGGCTAGCTGGACAATGAAGTAAAACAATATGGCTAGCTGGACAATGAAGTAAAACAATATGGCTAGCTGGACAATGAAGTAAAACAATATGGCTAGCTGGAAAATGAAGTAAAACAATATGGCTAGCTGATCAATGAAGTAAAACAATATGGCTAGCTGGACAATGAAGTAAAACAATATGGCTAGCTGGACAATGAAGTAAAACAATATGGCTAGCTGGACAATGAAGTAAAACAATATGGCTAGCTAATCAATGAAGTAAAACAATATGGCTAGCTGGACAATGAAGTAAAACAATATGGCTAGCTGGACAATGAAGTAAAACAATATGGCCAGCTGATCAATGAAGTAAAACAATATGGCCAGCTGATCAATGAAGTAAAACAATATGGCTAGCTGGACAATGAAGTAAAACAATATGGCTAGCTGGACAATGAAGTAAAACAATATGGCTAGCTGGACAATGAAGTAACACAATATGGCTAGCTGGACAATGAAGTAACACAATATGGCTAGCTGGACAATGAAGTAAAACAATATGGCTAGCTGGACAATGAAGTAACACAATATGGCTAGCTGGACAATGAAGTAACACAATATGGCTAGCTGGACAATGAATTAAAACAATATGGCTAGCTGGACAATGAAGTAAAACAATATGGCTAGCTGGACAATGAAGTAAAACAATATGGCTAGCTGGACAATGAAGTAAAACAATATGGCTAGCTGGACAAAGAAGTAACACAATATGGCTAGCTGGACAATGTAGTAAAACAATATGGCTAGCTAATCATTAAGCTAATACATATGGCAAAGTAATGATTTCGTCTAATTGTATAGCTGTTACCATTAGTTTATGTTATATAGTCGGTTCAAAAGCTCACTCAGCGCTTGTGTTGTACTGTTGCTATCTTGCCAACTCATATTCTATTGCAATTATCGTCATTCAACATACGAAAGGCCCGGAGTTCGAGCCCTGCTGGAGCCGTTACGATTGTGTCCTTAGGCAAGGCATTTAAATTCCACATGCCTCTTCTCTCTCCCTCGTGGCAATGGATTCCATCAGGAATGAGGTCTCGAGAGTGATTAGTATAGGTTATAGGAACTTGTTTCGCAATCGAGCTAAAATAAATTTGTATAAACTTTGTTTTTGTTTTTTGTTTTTATTCAACATACGACAAAAGACAACATATACGCTTTCATCCGCGCCAACGATAGTGATTAATATAAGTTGTTAAAACTTGCATCGCAATCATTGTAAAATAAATAAAGTTTAAATAAAAACAACCATATAACACCTGCACATACACATAGCTTTATAATATAAATGGTTTGCGCCACAGGTTTAAACAAAATTAGTAATCGGCAATCACCAGAAACCGGAAGATTAAAGTAATAATATTGCTTACCAATTATTAAATCATAAAACATGTCATTTTGCACAAAAGAGATTTCTATAATATTACACTTATTAACTGTACCAGAATGTATATTGGAATAGATCCATATACACTTAGCAACTCTTATAAGTGTGCATGTATAAATGGTCTCATATCTCCGTCAATATTGGCCCGATAATGATGACATTTTCAGCAAATACAGTTGAGATATATTTCATGATATTCCATTTATTGTATTGCATAACAAACACAAATTTAACACACATGACTAATTAATGTGATGGTGCGTAAAAAGTCAATGTTGCAAAATGATAATGTCAATGATAAAACTCAAGCCGATGGGAATTAATTATTCTAATATCGCGTATGCCCACCCTGACTGCGGATCACAGCTTGGCAACGTCGTCGCATGGCAGGGACATAACGTCGTACATAGTTCTGGGGTAGATTTGCCCACTCTTGCCCAATCTTCGCACGGAGCTGGGCTATGGTCTGTGGCACTGCGCCGGTCCTTCTTACGCGGCGATTCAATTCATCCCATAGATTTTCTATAATGTTTAAGTCGGGATACTTCGGTGGTATGTCCATCACATTGATGTGGTTAGCATTCTTGTCAAAAGAATCTTGTCGCCCTAGTCGTGTGGGCTGGTGCGCCATCCTGCAGCAACCGCAATCCTCTTATTCCTAAACATGGGTACTACCTCAGTTTGAAGCATGTCATGTTGGTACCGGGCGGCGTTTAGATTACCGTTAATGAACACGATGTTAGTCTTGTGATGTAAGGAGACACCAGCCCATACCATTAATGACCCACCCCCGTACATATCTTGTTCGATGATGCAGTTGTCGTTGAACCGTTCTCCCCGTTGTCAATATACCCATGAACGACAGTCGTTTTCCTATAGGCAGAACTTCTTTTCGACAGTAAACAGGACCTCTCCCCATTCTGCCTGTGTTGTTCTAAGATGATGTCGAGCCCAACGATCTCGTAGTGGCCCTATGCCTCTGAGTCAGTACAATACCCTTAAAGGGCCGTCTACACCGCATGTTGGCGAGCGATCGAAGACGCCTTCTAACTGTCTACCCAGAGATATGGCGTCTGTACGTCCCGCGCGTTTATCCGGTTGTCTTGACAGCTGTACGTGTTCTCTGCTGACGATGCCCATGTACGATGTGATTATTTTGTGCAGCTGTTGTACAACGCCCACGTGGTCTGCGAGGGAGGTTACCAACGTTGCCAGTCGCTCTGTACCTAAGCATCCGCTTTCTGGTGGTATTGCGGTGTACATCCATGCGTCGCGCAACCTGCAAATGATACGGATAACATGAAATTAGTAATTAAAATATCTAATTTATTTTTTATGGATATTTTCGATACAAAACTGAATGTTATTGACTTTCAATGTTTATAACACAAAGAAACTTAATTAATTAGTGACATTGAATTAACTTTGAGACGTACCTCTGTTTGGTGTATACCGGCGTTGAAGAAGCCGACGGCTATTCCCCGTTCCGCTATGGTCAGCCTGCCCATGTCATGTTTTTCTGATGTGTGGATCGTAATCAAGTCCAGAACGACCAAATGCAGTTTTATTTTGTGCCAGCACACCATTTCCTCGTGCATTGTGTTGTTTTTGACGTTGCGTGGTTCAACGCGCCGCATTGATTAAATTGATCATGTTGAGCACAGGATAATACTCGAAATGTAGTCAATAGCCAGTACACAAAATTTTGTGCAAATATATTGATAAATAAAAAAGTTATGCGGAAATCAAAGATGCACACTTATAAGAGTTGTTAAGTGTATACTGGGACTGAGACAAGTGTTAAGCAATATCTGTGCCTGCATTGTGTGTATCGTTTTATAAGCATAATGCTTATGTTGGACAGATAATTATGCTGTATTAGGTAATTCTTACTGCGGCAAAGTGCATCCAGAGGTATAACTCGGTGGGTATCATACGCTGTTGCAGATGGATCTGTAGTCCATGTTCGATACCCCGTCTGACCCTAATACAATTAACAGTCTTTCAAATGGGACTTTAAACCGAGGTCTCGTGTCTGTGCTTTACACCGTGCACGTAAAAGAACTATAAGAGAATCTGGAATGGGTCTCTGTCTGTATCATTGCACTATCCTTAAAACAGCTAAAATTACTGATCTCTTCTGGAGGCGTCGCTCATATGGGCAACCGATAGCGACGATCAATACAAGTAAAACACACACGCTGCTGCAGCATGATGTACCTGATCATCCCGGACCTCCATATGTACGGTTGCATTATAAGCTGTCACGTGACAACGCCTTCGTCATGAGAGACATTTGATGATGATTGAGCTTATTTACCCTCGCCTCCGGCGAACCATATTTTTTTTATTATTTAAGTTTATTTACCATTTTTTTTTTTTTATTTAAGTTTATTTAACGTCGCTACCGGTTTCCCATTTGAGCGACGGGCAGTTTACCTAACAACACCTTTCCTGGGCAGGCTCCAGCGGTTAACCAGTACTTGGTGCACCAATCTCCGTAAGAAACTGCTAACTTGTTCATATAAATGAGACACGGTCTGAGCGGGGCTCGAACCCGTGACCATCAGAGATGATAGATTACAGTGGTATACAAGTCAGCGACCTTAACCACTCGACCACGGAGGCGGTCTACGAACCATAGTGTCTACTAATGTCCCCTAAATACTCTTTTGAGGTGGATAGGTCGTTTTAATTCGATTCCTCTGCTTTGACCGTGGGTTAATTGGGAGAACGGATAATCAAATGTTTTAGACAATATCCATTGGATGACATTTAATATGGGCGTGACTGTAGGAGATCACTGACTTGGGATAAAGAGCATACTTAGTCTTTGGTTAGATAAATGACCTTATTAGGCCTATGATAGAGACATATAATTATATGGTGTCATAAAAGGACAGACATTGTGTCTGTGACCAGTGGTAACACGTTGGACTGGTAATCTAGGGATCGCAGGTTCGATCCCCCGTCTGAGCCTAATAAAAGTAACAGTCTTTCAGATGGGCATTTAAACCGAGGTCTCGTGTCGGTGGTGTACACCGTACACGTAAACGAACCAAAGAATCAGAGGAGACTCTGGAATGGGTCGCTGTCTGTATCATTGCACTATCCTCCAACACTCTAAAATTACTAATCTCTTCAGGAGGCGTCGCTCATATGTGCAACCGGTAGCGACGATAAATAAACGTAAAACACACACACATAGTGTCATGTCGATAAGGTAACATTAACAGGCATTTCATTCGAATATAATAAATAAATATATGTAAGACGGTTATTAGGGCGTAAACAATAATAATAATAATAATAATAATAATAAAGACTTTATTTAAACAAAATAGGTATGTTTCCGGTTACCCGACCGACCGTCTAGTTTTACCTCGACTGTAATGTTTATATTATCAATTTTACATCGGTCCCGGAAAATGTTGTCTTGACCGCGTTTTTTACCTGTCCCGAATCCAACATGGCCGGTGACAGCAACTGTTTGATTGATGTGCGATGTTTTGGATGCAAGTTCAACGAGATAATGCTGGTAGACCATGGCTTTTCGATCAATGGAATTTACAACATGTTCCATACCTAACATACTCCATTTAAGACCACTTGCTCTGTAAGTATTGGCGATTTACAGTATTAGAATTGTATGTCATGTGCGCGCGTGTGTGTATGCTGCACGTAAGGAACTATCGAAGGTAAATTTCGTTCAGGATAATTTATCATGAATCATTGTCATATTACGCGCGACAGCTCAAAAGAGACAACTTAATCGCAGACATGGGTCGCAGGCTGTAGAGTATATGTACGTGGCGTCCGTAGTCCAGTGGTAGAGCGTCGGATTTGGAATCGAACGGTCCCGGGTTCGATACTCGGTCAGGCCACGTATGTAGTGTCATTAAGCAAGGCACCTCACACACATTGCTTAGTAGAGCTAGTTAATCGCTTAGGTCGGCTAAGCCTGCCCAGGAAAACATGTCTAAGTCCCCGCGATGGGGTTTGACATTAAAGGAACATGCATACATGTACACTTAGATTCAGAACGTACTGGTGGCCTGGTGTTGGATATGGATGCGATTCAGCAGATTAGGGACAGGCAACCCCCTCCAAGGGTGTAATTTGACAGCTGCTATCAATTGTGTTTATAAACAAAGTGCGTGCTGGAAAGTGACCCAGTTCTTTTCAAGTTTCACTAGTTTATACTATCTGTGTATCTATTAATGGACCGGGATAATTTTATTTTAACGGTATCTGGTGTAATCTAAATACAGATAAATCAGGAATATTATCCCATAATTGGCGTTAATTTGTATATTTTGATTATTTTCGTATTCTTCAATTTAAATGCGTTGATTTATTTTGTAACCGATTCGTGGTCTAGTGGATAGGCTTGCAATATTATTGTCTTTGTGTGGTGTAGGTTCGAACCACTTTTCAAATAACGTTTTTTAAAAATTTATTTATTTATTTAGATATATTTCTGTTTTTCTTTTTTCTTTATGTGTACATGTCATGACGTATACTTATACAACTGTTCATTAAAATGCACTGTCAGTGTCTGAGTAGTCATCCTGCTCACTTGCAGTGTCTGTTCCCACCTCATCACTGACCTCAATAATGAACCGCTCACAAGCTTGTTCCACTGCAATATTGGTGTTACGAAATCGCTCCTCTGCCTCTCTTGCATGCCTGCAGCAGTTCTCCTATTCAGACGATGTTGGTACATAAACTGAATAATGTATTCATTGTCAATATATGCTGCTGATGTGTTTAAAATAACATTATAATTATAACATTTATGTCGTGCACGAGAAAATCATGTTACAAATATATTTACTTGTGTATTCCTTCTCCAGGTAAAGAAATCTGGTTGTCAAAAATAAAAAAAATGACGCACCGTCCAGGATTCGATCCAGGACAGCAATATTACAACACACATGTTTTATCCACTAGACCACGTAGCTACTTGATTCAAACTTGCGATATTAGATATCAATCGTATACCATGTCTATCCCAATTCCCTATTTCATTGTTATGGGTTAATCCAGTATTGGTAAATAAAGGCCACAGTGATCGCGTTTTACTAATACATATCTATATATATTATATGTGTATGCTACGCTAAGGAATACCTGTGATATTGAAAACTATCTTACCATGTCCATTTAACAGGTATGCAGAGCAGACGAATTTAAATTTCGTTAATCGATAATCCATATATAGCACTATTGACCATTTTTACTGGCTTTTTCTCAGACAGAATATGATATCATTATAGCTTTTTTATACAAGTCATTTAATACCAATACTGCCGGTTAAAGAGAAATTAATAACTATCTATTTCACAGTTTTACATAAGTTAGTTGCTCCTCAGATTTATATAAATGATCATGGATCAGAGTTGGTACAGACGGATATGTAGTCCAGTGGTAGCACGCTGGACTGGTAATCCAGGGATAGCAGGTTCAACCCCCCCCGTCTGACCCTAATAAAATTAACAGTCTTTCAGATGGGACGTTAAACCGAGGTCTCGTGTCGGTGCTTTACATCATACACGTAAAAGAACCAGAGGAGACTCCGGAATGGGTCTCTGTTCGTATCATTGCACTATCCTCCAAAATCTAAAATGACTAATATCTTCAGGAGGCGTCGCTCATATGGGTAACCAGTAGCGACGATAAATAAACGTAAAACACAGAGTTGGTTATGCCAATATTAAAACTCCGTGCTAGCCCCGAATTACACGAGCATTTATTAAGGGAGACAACTACAGTATTCGATTTTGCCTTACATATATATATAAGATTTAACTTTAGTGGATGTCGTAAAATTGGTAATGAGCGTATTTAATTGTCAATATCTATAACACTGAGTTTCTATTATAAAAGATAAATCATTTGATTAGACCACTCTACATTATTTCACAGATTTAATGCACTATCGGTATAGCATGCATGCATTTTGCGCGTTCACTATTATTGTATATAATATTGTTGTTGTAGGCCTTTGTTGGTTTTGTGTGTTCCTTTTGTATATATTTTTATATTTCAGTCAGATTCTCTGCATGTTAATTTACTCCCTGTCGGTCTTCACTGTCCGTCTGTACCTGAATCCAATCACAGGTCTGCCCGCTCATATAAATGTATGTGAGTGCGTGTGCATGTCTGTCTGTACGATTGCCCGTATGTCGTAGGTATGCCCTTATGTTTTTGTTCGTTTGGTTTAAACATTATTTATTTCAGTATTTGTACATGTAATCAAGAAATGAACATTTTACATATAATTTAACAGCAATAGACTGAAAGGGATTAGAACGAAAGAACACTTATATAGTTCTTCTCCCTACCAGGAAAATAACACATGTATATATAACAATGAAAATACGTGAAATATATTCTAGGTATTTGCTAAAGAATTTCAGAACTTAATGTATTAGTGAGTCAATAGTTTTGGATGTAAAATAGTTTTGTTCGTTTGGTTTTGTTTCATTATTTGTGTATGTATACTAGTGTCTGTCTGTCAGTATACTGAATATGCGTCTGACTATTAGCATGTCTGTTTGTATATCTGTTTGTTTAATGTTAATAGAGTGCATAACTTTGATATAGTTATATTTCGGGTTTTACGCCTGCATCAGCACCATTTTGGGCTATATCGCCGGCGGGCAGTTTACCTAACAACACCTTTCCTGGGCAGGCTCCAGCGGTTAACCAGTACTTGGGTGCTCCAACCTCCGTACGAAACTGCCAACTTGTTCATATAAATGAGACACGGTCTGAGCGGGGCTCGAACCCGTGACCATCAGTGATGATAGGTTACAGTGGTATACAAGTCAGCGACCTTAACCACTCGACCACGGTGGCGGACCATAATGTTGATATAAATGAGTATAATTGTGCACACATTAAGTTATTTGGATTGATGTATGCTATTTTTCTTTGCTAGCACACCATTTTAAAAGCACTTGATTATCGCATGTGCAGATGGAATATATTGAGTACTTATGAACTAATTATCTGTATTCTAGTTTCTATAATAATTATAATCCATTGCCATGTGTCAGTCAATTAAAACTACGCAGTGTGTGTCTAAAACAAATCATTGTATGTTACATATATATTTACCATTCTAGAAATTTATTCTCGAATTGATTTACACTAAATTAAAGTCTACGTACAGAAAGTGCAATTGTGTAATGTTGTTTTTTCTGTTGCTTTTATTTTGTGCAAGCAAACAAGTAAGCAAGCACGCATGCAAACAAGTGCGCAAGCAAACAAGTAAGCAAGCACGCACACAAGTAAGCAAACGCGCAAACAAGTAAGCAAGCACGCAAACAAGTAAGCAAACGCGCAAACAAGTAAGCAAGCACGCAAACAAGTAAGCAAACGCGCAAACAAGTAAGCAAGCAAACAAGTAAGCAATCAACCAAGCACGCAAGCAAACAAGTACGCAAGCACGCAAGCAAACGAGTACACAAGCACACAAGCAAACAAGTACGCAAGCAAGCAAGTACGCAAGCAAACAAGTACGCAAGCAAACAAGTACGCAAGCAAACAAGTACGCAAGCAACCAAGCACGCAAGCACGCAAGCAAACAAGTAAGCAAGCAACCAAGCACGCAAGCACGCAAGCAAACAAGTAAGCAAGCAACCAAACACGCAAGCATGCAAACAAACTAGTAAGCAATCACTCCAGTAAGCAAGCACACAAGTAAGAAAGCACGCCAGCAAGCAAACACGCCAGCAAACAAACTAGTAAGCAATCACTCCAGCAAGCAAGCAGGCAAGCAAACAAGTACGCAAGCAAACAAGCGAACAAGCAAACAGGCAGTACTGCACTATCTCACAACTATATTATGACTATTCGCTTAAAAGAAATAAGCGCAAAACAATATACATTTAATATCACGAACTAATTACAATATCGCTTGATTTATCTAATTAATTTAGCGAATATGAAACTATGTATTGTCATATGTGGTATTGTACTTGGTCTGTAAACAAATCGATAGTACACGAAGAGAAACGTTTCGTTCAAATGTTGAATGAAATCAGAATAAAGGAATTATTTACTACAATAGTCAGGCGCGTAGCTAGGCTTACGCACATACGCACGTGTGTAAAATTTATGCTGACAGTTCCTGAAAATGAAATAAATGCGAAATATGCAATAAAAACGGGATCGTAAGGGGGTAAGGGGGGATACTGACATTGCTCATTCACAAGAAAGCAGACATGCACGAAATGCCAACAGATATTGATTGTAGTTGATGCTCATAGTAGGCATACTGTATTCATAGTGGTCATAACATTGGAGATAACACAGGCAAAGAAGAACTTTGACAACACGGTGTGTTTGTTTGTTTGTTTGTTTGTTTGTTTCGGTGGTTTAGCATCGCACTAACAGTTTAGGCCATATGGCGACTTTCCAGGTATTATTGGTGGAGGAAGAGACGGGTGCCCTTTCGAGCAGTATTCCAGGCGCGGGTAGAACCACCGACCTTCCACAAGCCAGCTGGATTGACCATGACATACACAAATCCAAAACGATTGAATTGGTAGTCTATGCAAATTGGACTTTAAAATGGATGTGCGGTTGTTTTTTGTGTTGTTTTTTGTGTCTGAAAGTCGATAGAGCAAATAGAAATAGTTCAGCGTAAACCAAAATCAATACAAATGGAAGTAATGCTTGATAGAGACACTATTTCCACTTTTCATAAAGATGGAGAAGATTATGTTAGCTTGTTATTTATTAACGTGAAGATAAACCTTAGATCGAGTCTATAAATATACCATTTAATGACCATACACCACCATTTAATACTAATATGGCTATATACCAGGTGTGCGTAAGGCTTGTGGGCGTCGATGGAATGCTATTACATGTTTTAAAACAGACAATTATGTTTCTGTGTTTTTATATATAAAGAATTGTTACTTTGCAAATTATATTGTAGCTTTAATAGAAGGAGTGTTATGTTAATACAATACCTAATATGTCTGATCAAAGCTATCGGTACTCATATACTGTTTTACCTATATATAATCAGGTTTTTATTAGAGAAGTCAAAAGAAGCACTTACAGTGATCTTACATCGCAAAAAGCAAATAAAATGCTTTTTTTCAGTTATAAATGTATTGTTGCTACAAATTCTTCTGAATACATTCGAACATTAACATTGAATCAATAAACAGTGCTTTTGTGGTCTTCAAACGTGAACGTATGATTTCATATAGCTGTCATCCAATCCACGCTCCCGAATTGACGTTTGTTTGTCATTGGACGATGGCTTAAATAATTTATTTAACAACGAAGCAAGTGGTAACAACTTCTATTAATCACTCTCGTTGGTGCGTATGAAAGCGTATGTGTGGTCATTCGTGTGGGAGGAAACCGGAGTACCCGGAGAAAACCCACCTGTCTGATCTGGATACCACTATACCATCTCACATACTTCCCGGTCCGAGGATCGAACCCAGGTTGCATTGGTGAGAAGCGAGCGCGCTAACCATTGCGCTAATTGGACAGCCTGGATGCTATATGAAACTATAAGATTAGATGAACGTAATTGTCCATGTTGTAGTATCTTGGACAATGAGAGCCATGCGATGCTGGATTGTGCAACATACAGTGACTTTAGAGTCAATCCTCTTAACACATCTTCATGAACGATTTTGGAAATATGTGTAAACCCGAACAACTAAATAGTATGTTTTCCAACTATAGTTGAAATCAGTTTAAAACATGTTTTAACATATTACCAATACGTGCTTTGTATCTTTGGAAATAATGTTACTGATGTGTCTTAATTCGTTATGCATCTTTTTGCATTCTGAGAAGAAGTTGCTAATTAATTCACTCTCTGATCGACGATCATAACTTAGCAAAGACCCGTCCATTGAAAAACAAAGTGACACGGGGCATGCAAAATAACTTAGTAATCCAGGGATCGCAGGTTCGATCCCCGTCTGACCCTAATAAAATTAACAGTCTTTCAAATGGGACGTTAAACCGAGGTCTCGTGTCTGTGCTGTACACCGTGCACGCAAAATAACCAGAGGTGATTCTGGAATGGGTCTCTGTCTGTATCATGCACTATCCTCCAAAATCTAAAATAACTAATCTCTTCAGGAGGCGTCGCTCATATGGGCAACCGGTAGCGACGATACATAAACGTAAAAAAACACACACGTAGTTTAGTTAATTTAGTAAATTTAAATGCATGTTGTGCATGCAGGTATATATTATATACTAAACAGTGTTTACCCAAGGAAGAATGCCACAGGTGTAGTAGGGGTAGGGATAAGCCCACTCGACCTGTTGTACTCTGTGATATTCTTAATGGAACAGTTTTGATATATGAACATTGGTATGCTAGTATATTATTGTGATACTTTTTAAATTGAATAATAACATCGTTACAATGCATACTATGCCTTCTCCGCAAGATTTGTCACCACTATTTGTTATTCTCGTGTTTGTAAATTGTTGTACCTCATGGGTATTGACCTATTGGATATGAAATAAAGTTGTAAATGTGTTCATGATTTTACATTATTCTGCCAATTTGACTAATACATACATTTATTTTATGCTAATTGATGAAATACAGTGTTCTATCAGTGAGATATAATCCATATCACTCACTGCATATCACTTACTGTATTTTACCGGACTACATTTTTATTATCTCCCTTCACTATTCTTCACCGTGTCACACGTGTCATTTAATTTTCACCGTTTACCTGGCTTCAATGACACTATTTACCTGTAGTATTGTTTTTGCTATGAAACAAATCAAAAGCGAAATACAACTGATAATGTCTCGAATTTTGTCACTGCAAATTGTAACAATAAATCCAATAAATGTTTTCATGTATTTTTCCTCGATTCAACTTTAAATTCAAGATGGCGGCATATTTGTGTATCGACTCACGACGTATAGTCGTCAATGAATTCATCCGCGCAAAAACACGGCGGCCAGCTATTTTAATTTCTTCATTTTTTGTTTGTTTTTCACCAATTAGCATAACATAAAAAGAACATTTGTTTGTTTTGAGTGAATATGGAAGTGAGAACATGTTCATATTTTCTCACTTCTTAGTGAGATATATTCCATATTCACTCAAAACAAACAAATATCCTATATTGATCAATATGTTCGAATACTGAACAGAACAGAACATATTGTTTATTAGACTTAAGCATAGCATAGCTCACCATCATAATAATACGTATACAATTTGCATACAATGAAAAAAAAGTCATAAATATATGAAGAGTGTTAAACTGATGGTAGATATACATGTTGATTAAAAATGTTTCCAATGTGAGAGTGTTAGACTGATGGTAGATATACATGTTGATTAAAAATGTTTCCAATGCGAGAGTGTTAGACTGATGGTAGATATACATGTTGATTATAATGTTTCCAATGTGAGAGTGCTATGAGAGATACTAGATAGGAATTATCTCAACATCTCTATTTTAATTCACTTTTACGTAGAACACATTAACTTGAAATTATCAAATACAACATGTAATACATTTTGATTAATATTGAACATAAACACTAGCTTTTTTGAAAATATTTATTTTTAATCAGTGATGATATTTGTAAAACCGTTAGCCAAATAACAGCAACATTGGTAACTGGACGACGTTGCAGACAAGATACCACCAACATTTATTCATTAACAGCATCATTTGGTCGTGTTATAATGGAAATACTAGGCGTATTTCCGTTATGTATCGTCGATTACAACACTTGGGTCGTTCTGTTGCGTAGGAAATTAACAATGTAGGCTAACTCCAAGTGGTGTTTTATTCGTCGATGAATGTTCAATTCAATTCCATATATTTATTGCATTAATATGATAACATATTTATAGCAAACAATACATAAACAAAGTACAATGGAAAGGCATGGATACATTTTCAGAAGAGCATAGATGGTTGTGGTGTCTAAAATTGTTAATTTCTTGCTAAATAATGGAAGGATAAATTAATTTTTTTTTTTATTACTTTGTTCATATACAAAGCATAGGATTCGGGAAGTACTGATGTTCATAAAAAGAGGTGTCTCATAAGTCAGAAATGACTGGCCCTTTAAATACTATAATAAACAAACACTTGTATACAAATATTTACAGGAACAATACACGCATGTATTAAATCAACAACCATACATTCAAATTCAATGTATATGTATAATACTACATGTGTGTTTTACGTTTATTTATCGTCGCTACCGGTTGCCCATATGAGCGACGCCTCCTGAAGAGATTAGTCATTTTAGAATTTGGAGGATAGTGCAATGATACAGACAGAGACCCATTCCAGAGTCTCCTCTGGTTCTTTTACGTGTACGGTGTAAAGCACCGACACGAGACCTCGGTTTAACGTCCCATCTGAAAGACTGTTAATTTTATTAAGGTCAGACGGGGGATCGAACCTGCGATCCCTGGATTACCAGTCCCGCGTTTTACCATTGGACTACAGATCCGTCTGTAATGTAATACCACATGCATATAATTATATATATATATTCGCTGAGCGAAGATTACAAAATATTTCAATTTCCCGAAATAACAAGCGTTTTTGTTACGTTTATAATATGCATGCATAATAGTTATTTCACTTTTCAATATATTGTTTATATCATTGCCATTGTTTTCACTATAATATAAGACTTGTAGGCTTATATAGAAAACCCAATTATGGTAAACAGCAAGTTAATATCCAGATATTCAAAATGATCTATCTTGTAACACATTATTTCTTAATTCAGTTTTACAAACTGCTCAATGTCCATATGGCCAGGTTGCGTACTGGTAACAAGTGGCGATCTGCTCAACACACACAACCACACTAACAAGCAACAACAACAAAATTTACATTTATTCAATGTCAGGCTACAATACAAGGTAACAACATGACATAAAATGTAGCAAAATGATATACAAGGGTGTGTACACATAGGGACAGTGATTTTTAATAACACGAAGTTGCATGTGTTACCTAACGTTGACATTGGAAATGAAACAATGAGTAAAATTAAATACTTCGTTTATACGCTAAAGAGTAAGTATTACTCCCAATTTGGAAAATTTCCAACAAGCATATAACAGACTGGTCATGACATAAGTCTATAGTTGAATATAACTACACTAACAAGTAGCCACATTAAGCTACAGTACGTTACTTATCTCTATCAACCAGCGCGTCAACCAGCAAGAACAATTAGTTGAAGTAACAGTTTTAAAGAGCAGTTAAACAGATTGATAAACTAGTTGTCGAATTATTAAGGATAAAAACAGATTTTCGTTTCTTATGATAAAAGGTATTCAGCGGCACCCAGTTGACAGTGGTATATCCACACGAAGAGAAGCAGGTGGTAAAGTATTCCGTTGTACAATTGTGCACGCAAATCGAATATTTGTAAAATATGATTTAGTCTGGATTTGTCGATGCATCAGAGTCTACTGTGTGATGATCTACTTGGTCTTGCATTTAGATTTGCATAATGTGGTAAAAGGTTGGCAACCTGATTAATGATGATGTTATAAAACATAACAAGTCGCTGATCAAGACGTCTGCTGGGTTTTGTATTGCCTTCATTGGCAGATCATAATATACAAGCTAGTTTGTATTCACATTTTTTATTCTTTCAAATGAATTGATAGACTTTTCTCAGAGAAAGCAAAAACTACATCTCACTAGAAACGGGTGGCATTTTTTCTGCCACCGGTTGCGTTTTGTATTCCTGCGCGGTTTGGTGCACTTTTGTATTTTAGTTATTTTCTGACTATCATGAACAGTTAATTATTATGCAATATATTCGAATGATTTTGTTTTGTCTGTAGTTTTTAATTTTGACAGCAAACAGACACTAACATGAATAGGATACAGGAACTATTTATCATTACGGACGTTCACACTAACATAAGTGGTTGTGCGGTTGTGTCACGTAGTGCAATGAGGCTCCAGACAAGAGTAGTTAAAAATGAATATAATTTGAAAACAAATATTATATTATTCAAAGTCATTGGAAACCATAAAAGAAAAAGAGGATTTGTTTTTATTAGTGTAATCTAATAAAGTAATGTCGGTGATCACTTGATGAAATACAATCCTATCTTATACTAATACACACCTCCTCTATGTCGTATTGTCGTTACGGAGTTACTAGTGAAGGGACAGCACTCTTACGAAACTAGTGAAGGGACAGCACTCTTACGAAACTAGTGAAGGGACAGCACTCTTACGAAACTAGTGAATGGACAGCACTCTTACGAAACTAGTGAATGGACAGCACTCTTACGAAACTAGTGAATGGACAGCACTCTTACGAAACTAGTGAATGGACAGCACTCTTACGAAACTAGTGAAGGGACAGCACTCTTACGAAACTAGTGAATGGACAGCACTCTTACGAAACTAGTGAAGGGACAGCACTCTTACGAAACTAGTGAAGGGACAGCACTCTTACGAAACTAGTGAATGGACAGCACTCTTACGAAACTAGTGAATGGACAGCACTCTTACGAAACTAGTGAATGGACAGCACTCTACGAAACTAGTGAATGGACAGCACTCTTACGAAACTAGTGAATGGACAGCACTCTTACGAAACTAGTGAATGGACAGCACTCTTACGAAACTAGTGAATGGACAGCACTCTTACGAAACTAGTGAATGGACAGCACTCTTACGAAACTAGTGAATGGACAGCACTCTTACGAAACTAGTGAAGGGACAGCACTCTTACGAAACTAGTGAAGGGACAGCACTCTTACGAAACTAGTGAAGGGACAGCACTCTTACGAAACTAGTGAAGGGACAGCACTCAAGTGATGATGATTTCATGATCAATCTGCTAACTAGATCATTTAAAGTTAAATACAGCCGCGCGTGCTGTCGCTGGTATTATTAGTACTCTTAAAGCTATATGTCGAGCTATAAATTACATTCGTCAACCAATGTTATAACAGCGAGATTTAGAATTTGGTGACAGTTGTAACTCAATAGAAATATCCAAATGTACCGTTTGCTTGAAAAGTAATTGAATTGTAGATAGCAGAATTGGTCCAAATGACTGTGTTTACGAAGCAAAGGGCGATCGTCTCTTCATTTATCGCGCTATAGATTAAATAGATACTTTTTGTGCCATGTTGTTTTAACGCTATAACTTAGTTTCTGGGTTTCAATTCGCACCAATTGTAACATAATGTCTAACACGGTTCCGTATTTCCGTAATTCATGATTGAACCAGTCAACGAAACATGGTGTCTCCTTGGATAATAACCAAGCAGACATCTCTGTTTCCCTACATAACGGTAGACTGTGTTAGCAAATTCTAGTTACTGATGTCCCTGAATTAGGAATCGGTCGAAACTAGTTAAAATGATGAAATAGATATCATAGGCGAATGTAAATTTACCCTGCAACCATTCACCCCATCGGTTGACTTGAAGAACCATGCGACATAATAGTATGCATATGATCGGCATATTCCCTAATAGTAAGTATATAGGCATGAGTTATACACATAGGCAATTTGGAAACTGATCGCCTAAATACGTCCAAAATACAACATATGTATATCAAGAGTTAACGTCAACGATCCTTTCCTATTCTTTGATTTTGTGTGCATGTATTGTTTTGTGAATGTATATAGTGGAATAAATATGTTTAAACCAACGTCAACGACGAGAATTTAGTCCTATCGCTCATGGAGTACAACTTCAGATATACAGTGGACGCTAGTATCTAACAATGAGGGAACTCGCTGGCTGTTCTATTACCTCCATTGGCAGGTGAAGTCCAATTTATCCCGAAATCCATCGAGGTCCTTTCTGTTGGAATCCTTTGTTATTACTGTTGTTCCCTAACCAGATGTTGCGTTATGATAAATGTGATTTTATCCAAATAATGTTAATTAAATATTAATTGACAAAACACTTTTTCAGATAAGTACCCATTGGATATACTCCTACAGTAGGATTTATGTCGAGATATATATAGTAACATAATAATTATAGAATTAGAGAAAGTGGATGAAAATTGATATCATGTTGTGCAAAGGAAATAATGATAAAATCGGCAGAAACCACATAAGAGGACCTACATACTTTTAGGGAGTATTCAGGGGCAGTAATCGATGTCTTTCACTTGTATCTATTATATCTGGCTATAATATATGCAGTGTATATTTTGAGTTCCCGACAGATTAATTTTATAACATGACGTTATGGGTGTTTATATATACCATATTGATCTGAACAATTGATTTATTATCGATAACTGCCCGGGCCTCAATTTGTGGATACTTTCTTTTTTGGCTCAGTATAGTATTGACAGGTAATATAACAGTAAAACCCATGCATTGCTGTAAGTTCACCTGCCAGACGTGTCCGTAATCCAGGTCGACCCAATGAGTTTAAGGATTTTAAGGAATTCAACAAACTCACTTGTATGTATAGGATATAAGCCTTAAACGGAGCCAATATGTAAAACCACTCCACATACTTATACAACAAGATTCTACTAATTAAAATTGTTAATTTCGTCAATTTACGCGTAATATAAATGCTGGCCTTTTGACACCAGTCCAATATGAATATGTATGTATGCATGTTCCATTAATGTCAAACCCCTTGCGGGGACCTATACATGTATTCCTGGACAAGCTTAGCCGACCTAATTGGTTAACCAGTACTAAGCAATGTGTGTGAGGTGTCTTGCTCAATGACACTACATACGTGGCCTGACCGAGTATTGAACCCGGGACCGTTCGATTCCAAATCCGACGCTCTACCACTGGACAACGGACGCCACACTCAATAATATTTATGGACTGCAAGTACAAAGGATTGACGTCCCGACGTGTTTTAAATATACTTATGTACATAGTTGTATGTACACAGGTGACTATGTAGCCTGGGTTCCAGTCTGTCGATGTTTCACTTTTTAACTTCTGGCAAATGATTAGATATGATCAGAAACTCAATACGGCCCAATTAATAGTCTCGGTGTTAAAATATATTTATTTGACTGACCAGGCAAACTATATAGACGCCTGTTCCCAGGCTAGATTTGAACGTCAGAACAATTGACGTCTACATTGCTCCAGCCAGTGTTTTGCTGGCATATCGACGCCTGTTCCCAGGCTAGTGCCTATGATACACAATAATCTTAGATAATATGACGACTCGTTAGCTCTATAATATCCCAAACACAGATAAACGAGTGCTCTCATTTCAATCCTGCACATTGGAACGTTTTCGTTTCCATTTATGCTCGATTGGATGTTTCTTAACCCTTTCCCTCATAGAAGCACCTCTCGTCGTCATTACCAATACGACATACATTGATACTGTAGTAGCCAAACCAATGTTCATAAACCCTTTCCCTCATAGAAGCACCTATCGACGCTCTTACCAATACGACATACATTGACAATGTAGTAGTCAAACCAATGTTCATAAACCCTTTCCTTCATAGAAGCACATCTCGACACCATTACCAATACGACATACATTGACAAGGTAGTAGCCAAACCAATGTTCATAAGCCCTTTCCTTCATAGAAGCACCTCTCGACGCCATTACCAATACGACATACATTGACAATGAAGTAGTCCAACCAATGTTCATAAACCCTTTCCCTCATAGAAGCACCTATCGACGCTCTTACCAATACGACATACATTGACAATGTAGTAGTCAAACCAATGTTCATAAACCCTTTCCTTCATAGAAGCACCTCTCGACGCCATTACCAATACGACATACATTGACAAGGTAGTAGCCAAACCAATGTTCATAAACCCTTTCCCTCATAGAAGCACCTATCGACGCCATTACCAATACGACATACATTGACAAGGTAGTAGCCAAACCAATGTTCATAAGCCCTTTCCCTCATAGATGCACCTATCGACGCCATTACCAATACGACATACATTGACAATGTAGTAGTCAAACCAATGTTCATAAACCCTTTCCCTCATAGAAGCACCTATCGACGCAATTACCAATACGGCATACATTGACAATGTAGTAGTCAAACCAATGTTCATAAACCCTTTCCCTCATAGAAGTACCTATCGACGCTCTTACCAATACGACATACATTGACAAGGTAGTAGCCAAACCAATGTTCATAAACCCTTTCCCTCATAGAAGCACCTCTCGACGCCATTACCAATACGACATACATTGACAAGGTAGTAGCCAAACCAATGTTCATAAACCCTTTCCCTCATAGAAGCACCTCTCGACGCCATTACCAATACGACATACATTGACAAGGTAGTAGCCAAACCAATGTTCATAAACCCTTTCCCTCATAGAAGCACCTCTCGACGCCATTACCAATACGACATACATTGACAATGTAGTAGCCAAACCAATGTTCATAATAAAAGCCAGAATCTCATGTAGTCCCAGTAATATCTATGGAGGTGGGATAGATATGGCGACTACGTATCCACTGCATGAGAGCTAAATGACTGTCGTGTGTATGGAGATATAATAATATATTAACCTAAATCTCTATGTAGTCCCAGTCATATCTATGGAGGTGGGATAGATATGGCGACTACTATCCACTGCATGAGAGCTAAATGGCTGTCGTGTGTATGGAGATATAATAGTATATTAACCTAAATCTCTATGAAGGAAAGGGTTAATACATGCACCTATATTGCTCTGTTTAATTAATCCTGGACATTACATATTTAAATCAAATGTGCTTTATGTGTGTATTAAATAAAACTAAATATGTTCGCCTCATTGTTGAATGTTTGTCGTTTCGAGTGTGCCATTAGGCAAGGCATTTAAATCCTACATTGCCTCTTCGCTCCCCCTGTGTTGCGATGGATTCCATCAGGAATGAGGTCTCGAGTGTGATTAATATAAGTTATATGAACTTGTTTCGCTATAGAGCTAAAATCAATTTGTATAAACGAATGTTTGCTTAAATTAACCTCGCATATTTTAAGTGTCTGTATACTCTCCTATGTAACAGAGCGCTTAAGTTTTGTCCACTCTGAAAAATAATTTCGTATCTGAGTCATAGGTCGAAAATAAACATTCAATACGTTGCTACCATAAAGCCTACCTGTCACCCTATGACTACATATACCTATACATTCTTATAGTTCCATATTATATTTAGTGCACACATTCTATCCTTCTCCATTGATTTTACATCAATGTATTTGAATTCGTTGGTGTAAATATATTTGAAATGTATTTACAGGTATGTTGAATGTTACTTTCATTTTTTTAGGAAAATAAATTGTATTTTCCAAATTGAACTTAAAAGATCATCATTGCACAAAATATATACTCACCAAAGCTCTTAACTACACCGATACCATTTTGCGGATAATTTGATAAATCTGCAGAGACAGAAAACAACACAAGTACAAACCAATCCTGTAATTTCATTTGAATCGGTAGAATAATTCTTCTGCTACAACAATCTGAATAGCACAAGCCGGAACATGAAAGTCTCACAAAACCACAAATAATCCGAAAACAATTAATAGAGCGTATGTCCTCCGTTAGCTCTGATAACTGCCAAGCACCTGCTTCTCATGGACATGATGTGGTTGTGGATCAGGTTTTGTGGAATGTCCGTATCCTACATGCAAACGAGCCGCGATGAAACTAATGTATCATATTCAAATGTGTGTACGTCACTCACTGGTTTGAGTACAATTTTATTACATGTAACTTGAAAATGTGAGAGTCAACCCTGAACCAGGCGTACGGCTATGCCTCTTTCTTGGAGACTCAGTCTCGCCATATTTGGAATCGTTCCTTTTTTCTGTCACAATCTGCGTTTCTGACGATACCATGTGGCTTGCAAATATTATTGGTATGCATTTGGCACATGCAACTCGCTTCACATACCTTATTGAAATGCATGCGTGTCATTCAAAATATTGACAAGCGTAATTATAGGAAAGCGAAAAATGTGACTGGATTTGAGGGTAAACTTACCTAAAACAGCATTACTCGTAAACTAAAACAGCATTACTCGTAAACTAAAACAGCATTACTCGTAAACTAAAACAGGTATCAATCCCAAAAACACAGGGATTAGTTAAGCACATGTTATTTAATTTACGTGCAAACTTTTGTCGCCATATTTTTAGGACTTATCAAATTATTCGCAAAATAGTATCGGTGTAGTTAGGAGTATTGATGAGTGTCTATACATAAGGACATTCACGTGAACAATATGTCAATATGAGAAATCAATATGAGAAATCATATACAGTATTGACACTACCTACTATACATATAATTAAGAAATAATAAGTATCAACCGTGGTATATCGCAGATTCTAACACGACCCAGCTAATAACATACACACTTGTAGAGTAAAATCTACCTCGGGTTATTCTGCGATATACCTACCTTGAACTATGCTGCGCGCGCACCGTGTTTTGGCTATTCCATTCATAAAACTTTACACGCATTGTATAAATGGAATAGCCAAAACACGGTGCGCGCGCAGCATAGTTCAAGGTAGGTATATCGCAGAATAACCCGAGGTAGATTTTACTCTATAAGTATGTATGTTAATAGCTGGGTCGTGTTAGAATACATTATAATTTACATTATCATTATATTTAGACATTACATTGCTTAAGTATATGAGTACAACAATATGAACTCTGATTTAAGTCTTGTAGAAATCCAAATAAAGGAGGTACTTTTGTGTTATTGTTTGTATAACGTTTTATAAGATGCATTAGCTGTTTTAGAATTAAGTGATTATGTGCTATAAGAGCTAATGCGTTGTTTTTGTAAGATTGTTATTCTTATCCGCCATTGATTTTACATCAATGCATTTGACATTCGTTGGTGTAAATATATTGAAATATATTTACAGACTTGGCTTAATATGACTCAACCCACACACTCAGAGAATTAGAGAGAGAGAGAGACCCCGCGATATATGTAAGTAATAGTTTAAGTAATAGCGTCGGAATTTTATTTTTACAAGATTTGTGTGTTCCAAACTTCCTTAGCAAAGCACGATTGTTATGTTTTCAAAAATCATTTTGTATTGTTGTTTAGACAAATTAATTTTAGCTCGATTGCGAAACAAGTTATTTCAACTTATATTAATCACTCTCGAGACCTCATTCCTGATGGAATCCATCGCCACGAGGGAGAGAGAAAAGGCAACGTGGAATTTAAATGCCTTGCCTAAGGGCATAATCGTAACGGCTCCAGCGTTGTTGTGGACTGTTCCATGTATCGGCTTCAAAATATCACGTTGAAAAAAGTATCTTGCTTTCTAAATGTGTACAGCATGCTTTACTTTTATTCATTTTTGCTCTCCAAATATCACCATATATACCGTTTTATGTTGTAGATATTGTTATTTCGTTTATAAGCTTACTAATATAAAGCTTATGGCGTTTTAATAGTTCATTTGAGATCCACACTACTATATATAGCGGGAAAACATCATGGTTCGTGTTAGGCAAATCATGAGCACGTTTTATTGTCATTCCAACCAATAGTTTATTAATATGTAGCATTATTGTCTTTTCATTATATATGTAAATATATCATAGACCGATCGGTTCAATAACGAATATAAACTTCCTAATACTTTAGTCAGACATTCCCTTGTTTGTTTTATGAATTCATTACACAAAATTTAGTTATGGCTGTGAAGTATGGGGATTCAATGAGTTATCTACACTTGAACACGTGTTTGGGTGTTACACACATTCTTAGCTATGTTTGTGCAACATGGGGATTCAATGAGTTAACTCCAATTGAACAGGTGTTTGGGTGTTGCACACATGTTTAGCTATGGTTGTGAACATTTCCAACAAGCACATAACAGACTGGTCATGACATGAAAAGTTTATAATTGAATATAACCACAATAACAAGTAGCCACATTAAGCTACAGTAGGTTACGTATCTCTATCAACCAGGGCGTCAACCAGCAAGAACAATTAGTTGGAAGTAATAGTTTTAAAGAGCAGTTAAACAGATTGTTAAACTAGTTGTTGAATTATTAAGGATAAAAACAGATTTTCGTTTCTTATGGTAAAACGTATTGCACCCAGTTGACAGTGGTATATCCACACGAAGAGAAGCAGGTGGTAAAGTATTCCGTTGTACGATTGTGCACGCAAATAGAATATTTGTAAAATATGATTTAGTCTGGATTTGTCGATGCATCATAGTCTACTGTGTGATGATCTACTTGGTCTTGCATTTAGATTTGCATAATGTGGTAAAAGGTTGGCAACCTGATTAATGATGATGTTATAAAACATAACAAGTCGCTGATCAAGACGTCTGCTGGGTTTTGTATTGCCTTCATTGGCAGATCATAATATACAAGCTAGTTTGTATTCACATTTTTTATTCTTTCAAATGAATTGATAGACTTTTCTCAGAGAAAGCAAAAACTGCATCTCACTAGAAACGGGTGGCATTTTTTCTGCCACCGGTTGCGTTTTGTATTCCTGCGCGGTTTGGTGCACTTCTGTATTTTAGTTATTTTCTGACTATCATGAACAGTTAATTATTATGCAATATATTCGAATGATTTTGTTTTGTCTGTAGTTTTTAAATTTGACAGCAAACAGACACTAACATGAATAGGATACAGGAACTATTTATCATTACGGACGTTCACACTAACATAAGTGGTTGTGCGGTTGTGTCACGTATTGCAATGAGGCTCCAGACAAGGGTAGTTAAAAATGAATATAATTTGAAAACAAATATTATATTATTCAAAGTCATTGGAAACCATAAAAGAAAAAGAGGATTTGTTTTTATTAGTGTAATCTAATAAAGTAATGTCGGTGATCACTTGATGAAATACAATCCTATCTTATACTAATACACACCTCCTCTATGTCGTATTGTCGTTACGGAGTTACTAGTGAAGGGACAGCACATTTACGAAACTAGTGAAGGGACAGCACTCTTACAAAACTAGTGAAGGGACAGCACTCTTACGAAACTAGTGAATGGACAGCACTCTTACGAAACTAGTGAAGGGACAGCACTCTTACGAAACTAGTGAATGGACAGCACTTTTACGAAACTAGTGAAGGGACAGCACTCTTACGAAACTAGTGAAGGGACAGCACTCTTACGAAACTAGTGAAGGGACAGCACTCTTACGAAACTAGTGAAGGGACAGCACTCTTACGAAACTAGTGAAGGGACAGCACTCTTACGAAACTAGTGAAGGGACAGCACTCTTACGAAACTAGTGAAGGGACAGCACTCTTACGAAACTAGTGAATGGACAGCACTCTTACGAAACTAGTGAATGGACAGCACTCTTACGAAACTAGTGAAGGGACAGCACTCTTACGAAACTAGTGAATGGACAGCACTCTTACGAAACTAGTGAAGGGACAGCACTCTTACGAAACTAGTGAATGGACAGCACTCTTACGAAACTAGTGAATGGACAGCACTCTTACGAAACTAGTGAATGGACAGCACTCTTACGAAACTAGTGAATGGACAGCACTCTTACGAAACTAGTGAATGGACAGCACTCTTACGAAACTAGTGAAGGGACAGCACTCTTACGAAACTAGTGAATGGACAGCACTCTTACGAAACTAGTGAATGGACAGCACTCTTACGAAACTAGTGAAGGGACAGCACTCTTACGAAACTAGTGAATGGACAGCACTCTTACGAAACTAGTGAATGGACAGCACTCTTACGAAACTAGTGAAGGACAGCACTCTTACGAAACTAGTGAATGGACAGCACTCTTACGAAACTAGTGAATGGACAGCACTCTTACGAAACTAGTGAATGGACAGCACTCTTACGAAACTAGTGAATGGACAGCACTCTTACGAAACTAGTGAATGGACAGCACTCTTACGAAACTAGTGAATGGACAGCACTCTTACGAAACTAGTGAATGGACAGCACTCTTACGAAACTAGTGAATGGACAGCACTCTTACGAAACTAGTGAATGGACAGCACTCTTACGAAACTAGTGAATGGACAGCACTCTTACGAAACTAGTGAATGGACAGCACTCTTACGAAACTAGTGAATGGACAGCACTCTTACGAAACTAGTGAAGGGACAGCACTCTTACGAAACTAGTGAATGGACAGCACTCTTACGAAACTAGTGAATGGACAGCACTCTTACGAAACTAGTGAAGGGACAGCACTCTTACGAAACTAGTGAATGGACAGCACTCTTACGAAACTAGTGAATGACAGCACTCTTACGAACTAGTGAAGGGACAGCACTCTTACGAAACTAGTGAAGGGACAGCACTCTTACGAAACTAGTGAATGGACAGCACTCTTACGAAACTAGTGAAGGGACAGCACTCTTACGAAACTAGTGAATGGACAGCACTCTTACGAAACTAGTGAATGGACAGCACTCTTACGAAACTAGTGAAGGGACAGCACTCTTACGAAACTAGTGAAGGGACAGCACTCTTACGAAACTAGTGAATGGACAGCACTCTTACGAAACTAGTGAAGGGACAGCACTCTTACGAAACTAGTGAAGGGACAGCACTCTTACGAAACTAGTGAAGGGACAGCACTCAAGTGATGATGATTTCATGATCAATCTGCTAACTAGATCATTTAAAGTTAAATACAGCCGCGCGTGCTGTCACTGGTATTATTAGTATTCTTAAAGCTATATGTCGAGCTATAAATTACATTCGTCAACCAATGTTACAACAGCGAGATTTAGAATTTGGTGACAGTTGTAACTCAATAGAAATATCCAAATGTACCGTTTGCTTGAAAAGTAATTGAATTGTAGATAGCAGAATTGGTCCAAATGACTGTGTTTACGAAGCAAAGGGCGATCGTCTCTTCATTTATCGCGCTATAGATTAAATAGATACTTTTTGTGCCATGTTGTTTTAACGCTATAACTTAGTTTCTGGGTTTCAATTCGCACCAATTGTAACATAATGTCTAACACGGTTCCGTATTTCCGTAATTCATGATTGAACCAGTCAATGAAACATGGTGTCTCCTTGGATAATAACCAAGCAGACATCTCTGTTTCCCTACATAACGGTAGACTGTGTTAGCACATTCTAGTTACTGGTGTCCCTGGTGAGGAATCGGTCGAAACTAGTTAAAATGATGAAATAGATTGTAATAGGCGAATGCATATTCACCCTGCAACCATTCACCCCATCGGTTGACTTGAAGAACCATGAGACATAATAGTATGCATATGATCGGCATATTCCCCAATAGTAAGTCTATAGGCATGAGTTATACACATAGGCAATTTGGAAACTGATCGCTCAAATACGTTCAAAATACAACATATGTATCAAATGTATTTCACGTGAAAAATATGTCAATATGAGAAATCATATACAGTATTGACAATACCTACTATACATATAAAGCATTGACAATACCTACTATACATATAATACATTGACAATACCTACTATACATATAATACATTGACAATACCTACTATACATATAATACATTGACAATACCTACTATACATATAATACATTGACAATACCTACTATACATATAACACATTAACAATACCCACTATACATATAATGCATTGACAATACCTACTATACATATAATACATTGACAATACCTACTATACATATACTACAATAACAATACCTACTATACATATACTACATTAACAATACCTACTATACATATAATACATTGACAATACCTACTATACATATAATACATTGACAATACCTACTATACAAATAATACATTGACAATACCTACTATACATATAATACATTGACAATACCTACTATGCATATAATACAATGACAATACCTAATATACATATAATACATTGACACTACCTACTATACATATAATACATTGACAATACCTACTATACATATAATACATTATAATTTATATTCTCATTATATTTAGACATTACATTGCTTAAGTATATGAGTACAACAATATGAACTCTGATTTAAGTCTTGTAGAAATCCAAATAAAGGAGGTACTTTTGTGTTATTGTTTGTATAACGTTTTATAAGATGCATTAGCTGTTTTAGAATTAAGTGATTATGTGCTATAAGAGCTAATGCGTTGTTTTTGTAAGATTGTTATTCTTATCCGCCATTGATTTTACATCAATGCATTTGACATTCATTGGTGTAAATATATTGAAATATATTTACAGACTTGGCTTAATATGACTCAACCCACACACTCAGAGAATTAGAGAGAGAGAGAGAGAGAGAGAAAGAGACCCCGCGATATATGTAAGTAATAGTTTAAGTAATAGCGTCGGAATTTTATTTTTACAAGATTTGTGTGTTCCAAACTTCCTTAGCAAAGCACGATTGTTATGTTTTCAAAAATCATTTTGTATTGTTGTTTAGACAAATTAATTTTAGCTCGATTGCGAAACAAGTTATTTCAACTTATATTAATCACTCTCGAGACCTCATTCCTGATGGAATCCATCGCCACGAGGGAGAGAGAAAAGGCAACGTGGAATTTAAATGCCTTGCCTAAGTGCATAATCGTAACGGCTCCAGCGTTGTTGTGGACTGTTCCATGTATCGGCTTCAAAATATCACGTTGAAAAAAGTATCTTGCTTTCTAAATGTGTACAGCATGCTTTACTTTTATTCATTTTTGCTCTCCAAATATCACCATATTTACGATTTTATGTTGTAGATATTGTTATTTCGTTTATAAGCTTGCTAACGAAAGCTTATGGCGTTTTAATAGTTCATTTGAGATCCACACTACTATATATAGCGGGAGAACATCATGGTTCGTGTTAGGCAACGCATGAGCACGTTTTATTGCCATTCCAATCAATAGTTTATTAATATGTAGCATTATTGTCTTTTCATTATATATGTAAATATATCATAGACCGATCGGTTCAATAACGAATATAAACTTCCTAATACTTTAGTCAGACATTCCCTTGTTTGTTTTATGAACTCATTACACAAAATGTTAGTTATGGTAGTGAAGTATGGGGATTCAATGAGTTATCTACACTTGAACACGTGTTTGGGTGTTACACAAATTCTTAGCTATGTTTGTGCAACATGGGGATTCAATGAGTTATCTCCAATTGAACAGGTGTTTGGGTGTTGCACACATCTTTAGCTATGGTTGTGAAGTATGGGGATTCAATGAGTTATCTCCAATTGAACACGTGTTTGGGTGTTACACACATCTTTAGCTATGGTTGTGAAGTATGGGGATTCAATGAGTTATCTCCAATTGAACACGTGTTTGGGTGTTACACACATCTTTAGCTATGGTTGTGAAGTATGGGGATTCAATGAGTTATCTCCAATTGAACACGTGTTTGGGTGTTACACACATCTTTAGTTATGGTTGTGAAGTATGGGGATTCAATGAGTTATCTCCAATTGAACACGTGTTTGGGTGTTACACACATTCTTAGCTATGGTTGTGCAACATGGGGATTCAATGAGTTATCTACAATTGAAAATGTACATTTAAAAATAGTGTAAGCAACTTTCCGATGTATGTGTACAGATACAAACTAGTTTTGTTTATGGACAAACTGGTAGATGTACATTATTTAGTACACTAATTATGTTATTACACGCGATTAGTTCAAAGTTTTACTATGTCTATGATGTTAAATATGTTACGGTGTTATCTATAAAATGATAGTACGTGACTTAGAATTGTAACAACAAACAATTGTGGACACGAACTGGACTATAGGATTGTATTTCAGTTATTAATTCGAATCTCATTAGGGGTTCGTTCTGAAATGGCCGGTTGGTGAGCCACCACCAAGTAAAATAATGGTTACCGATTGCTTATCAGTCTGACGCCTGGCTTAATGGATGACCCTTTCAAAAGGGGTGACACTAAACTAAACAAACACTTTACTTTATTAGATTTTAACCAAGTATGGATTTTTAAGCAGAATGATATATAACCAATTATAGATAGTTTGAGCAACTTAAGCAACGGCATATTGCTAATTAATTACAAATCTGGAATAGTCAGTTCCAGTAAAATAATGGTTACCGATTGCTTATCAGTCTGACGCCTGGCTTAATGGATGGCCCTTTCAAAAGGGGTGACACTAAACTAAACAAACACTTTACTTTATTAGATTTTAACCAAGTATGGATTTTTAAGCAGAAGGATATATAACCAATTATAGATAGTTTGAGCAACTTAAACAACGGCATATTGCTAATTAATTACAAATCTGGAATAGTCAGTTCGAAAATACTCAGACTATTTTCGGAATTATTTATGATATATATTACATAGCATAAATGTTCAGTAATGCAGGATAGCGTATACTAGACTGAGTGTATCAGCATAGATATTCGAACATGAATCAGGCAGATGTCGTAAACGAGACAAGATTCAGTTAGATGGTCGCACATGTCAACTATGTAATAATAGTAGTTTGGAAGATGAATTTCACGTTTTTCTAGAATGCTAGTACCCTCTGTAGCACGAAATTAGAGTTATATACATAAAGAGATATTATTTGAAAAGATCAAAATTATCAAAGTTCAAATAGTTGTTCCGAACTACTAGTTAGAGGAACCTCTGTAGTGTAATAGATGCGGTGCAAGTATCGTAACCGATATGTTGTGAGTTCGAGCCCAGTCAGAACAATGGCGGTGGTGTGCTTAGGCAAGGCACTTACTTCACTCTGAAACTCCCTCTTGGCGATGTATTCCGTCATGAATTGGATCTGAGCGTTCGTCTATTAAACTAGCCAAAGGCGATCGTAACAAGGAGCGACATCGCAGGATTTTCTGTTGTCTCACTTGTGTTTTTACGTTTATTTATCGTCGCTACCGGTTGCCCATATGAGCGACGCCTCCTGAAGAGATTAGTTATTTTAGAGTTTGGAGGATAGTGCAATGATACAGACAGAGAGACCCATTCCAGAGTCTCCTCTGGTTCTTTTACGTGCACGGTGTAAAGCACCAACACGAGACCTCGGTTTAACGTCCCATCTGAAAGACTGTTAATTTTATTAGGGTCAGACGGGGGATCGAACCTGCGATCCCTGGATTACCGTTGTCTTACTTAGCAGATAGCATCCTATTTATCCCGAAATGCATAGCGGTCCTTGGAATCCTTTGTTTTTACTGTTATTCCTAAACCAGATGTTGCGGTATGATAATTGTGATTTTGTCGAGATATAGCAATTTAGTAATCATAGATGAGAACGCGGATGACAACTGATAACATGCTGTGGAAAGTAAACGATAAAAATAGAGGACACCACTTAAGGGGACGTATATACTCTTCGTGAGTTTTCAAGGCAATAAACGACGGATGTCTCTCATAGAAACGACCTCTACCTAATAAAACAGGCTAATGTTGACAGAATTACTGAAGCTACGTGTACTGTTTTAATAATATTATGTTTAAATATTTTATCATTTTATCAAATTTATCACTTGACTTTGCTTGTATACAGTTTCATACAGCCATTACATATTTTGATATATGTACACACGTGTAATAACACATGGTTGAGAGAATACTCTTTAAATTTTTTAAATTAACCGTTAAAATTATATGCGAATTTCTATTTGAATAGGTACATAACGTTTAAATAGTAGGACAAACTACTACTTAAAAGAAATATTGACGCAATTATGAACATTAATATAACGCTACATTACGTAGTAACGTCATGGTAATTTAGTGACGTCATGACAACGTGCGCTGATAAATGAAAGTAGCAACGTTATTAATTAAAACTAGCGCGCTATGATAATGTGATAAAAAGGATCTTACACGAGGTTAAAATATGGTATGATATCACCACGCATGTACGATCCTATATGCCCTTGATGAACAAGAATAGCAAACGAATAATAATAGACAACACACTTACCTAGGGCTAACACTACGCCACACGTTAACGTGGTCGACGTCTCAGTTGGTATTGGTCCAGCTATTTTACAATAATTATCCGAATAGAGATAGTGATAATTTCTTTTATATACAATCCTGTTGAGAATTTGCATGTTCGAACATAATCTTACTAAGTGGATATTACGGTTCATATATGCGTTTAGTAAATTGATGAATAGCACCCTGTAATTCTACAGACAATCGTTCTCTTGCGAACGCGATGGGCAAATGGATTGTCACTAAATGGGAAGTGTGATCAATGCGGATATCAGGCATGGTGATTGGTTGTACTTTGACCGCTTCAGTGGTAATTTCATGACAATATTTGCGGTCAAGAACTACTTGAACCAAGCGAGATAGCGGTGCGTAGGTGAACATGGATATTATGTAGGATATTTGATTTTTAAATGACCTAGAAAGAAGATATATTATTCAGTTGCAGATATATATATATATCTAGGTTTCTTGTACTACTAGCGTTTTGTAAAGATTGTCGGTGACTATGGTAACATTTTTTGCCGTCCTTATGATCTGTGGCACTTGTTTTTGCAAAATTATGTTTAGCTCAATTGTGAAACAAGTTCTTACAACTTATATTAATAACTCTCGATACCTCATTTCTGATGGAATCCATCGTCACGAGCGTATGCGAAGAGGCAATGTGGAATTTAAATGCCTTGCATAAGGGCACAGCGTATGGCGTCCGTGGTCCAGTGGTAGAGCGTCGGATTTGGAATCGAACGGTCCCGGGTTCGATACTCGGTCAGGCCACGTATGTGCAGGGCACTTCACACACATTGCTTAGTACTGGTTAATCGCTTAGGTCGGCTGAGCCTGCCCAGGAAAACATGTCTAAGTCCCCGCGAGGGGTTTGACATTAAAGGAACACACATACATAAGTAACGGCTACAGCGGGGCTCGAACTCATGGAATTCATTTCGCACCTCAAACGATTTCTATTATGTGTCACTTAATTTCGCGACCTGAAACAAATCCCGGTGAAACATGAATTCTGTGGTATTTGCCCTTTTACATGTACACATTAACTTTAAGAAGTACTAGATATATGTGCAAAGCAGAACTATGTATAGGATAGATCACGAATTGACCCGTCTTGAAATATACACCGAGCAAAGCGATGTGTATATTTTGTTAAGATGGGTCAATGAGTTGATGTATCTGACGTAGACAACGTACATAAGTAGGTCTCGTCTATACGATTTAGAAGCGAGAAATGTGGGTTTTTCATTAGACCATGTTAGATGTATCTGACTTAGACAACGTACATAAGTAGGTCGCGTCTATACGATTTAGAAGCGAGAAATGTGGCATTTTCATTGGACCATGTGACTTAGTCGTTGTCTAAGTAATTATTGACATATACTTGTACTATGTCCCAACGATAACGTGTTATTTACAAGCATTACTATAAATAGGTTTGGAATCAGCCAAATCAATACGTAGGGTGTAATAAATAATCCTGTGTGCCAAGTAATGCAGACATAAATGATAATAAACTTCTTTTTTACCCGTTATAATAATATTAGCCCGTGCTATCTTTTTCGCGGGAATCACGTTATTGTTGGGGTATAGTAGTTTAAACATATGTTATATCCCAATCTAATACATTACACTACACATATCAAAACTCAGGAAAACGTTTGAATGAAACTGGACGGATCTGTAGTCCATTGGTAGCACGCTGGACTGGTAATCCAGGGATCGCAGGTTCGATCCCCCGTCTGACCCTAATAAAATTAACAGTATTTCAGATGGGACGTTACACCGAGGTCTCGTGTCGGTGCTTTACACCGGCACGTAAAAGAACCAGAGGAGATTCTGGAATGGGTCTCTGTCTGTATCATTGCACTATCCTCCAAAATCTAAAATAACTACTCTCTTCAGGAGGCGTCGCTCATATGGGCAACCGGTAGCGACGATAAATAAACGTAAAACACACAAACATTTGAATGAAAGACAGAGACTTATATATAATTCTTCTCCTCAAATAAATGTTTAATTTCTGATAGCTGATATTGGCTAGATTACCGAGATTAATTAATTAATCATACTATTTTCTAACAATCTTATATAGAAAATGAATTAGCCGGATGATTGTTGTTTTCTTTAAAAAAAACTCTTTTTAAGCCAACAATTCGGATGTAGAGAGGACCACATATATATTACAGTCTACATCCGCTATGTCAACGTCGGTTATGTCCCGTTTAAGACACTATCATTTTACATATAACTGACTCCATTTATATCAAATTTTGGTCGGTCCGCCGGAATTCGACAAAACGGATGTAGACGGTAGTAACAACCAACACATAACAAACCTTTTAAACTGAACAATTTCTATGTCTAAGTATCGTAGTTGGATCAATAGATAAAATTTAGGAAAGAAATGAAGCGTGTGAACAGTGCTATAGTAGTAGTTGCAATCAAGCAAACTTTGGAAACGATAGTCATTGTATAAGCTAATAGGACATGGATATACTTTATTTACTAACATGGGAGTTTGCGTTTTGATGTGTGAGGAAAATGGGTTAGTTTCACATATGAAAGACGTCGTAAAAGTGTGCCCATGGTGGGTGTGGGCAATGCATCTACAACACCGATTGATCAATGTCATTGTTCACTCAGTGGTCTGTGAGGTATGCTTAACTCAGAGTTAAGCAGAATAAATTCTTAGACGGAATGTGCAAACAGCATAGATTCAGATCAGCCGCGAAGTACCGCCATGTCTGATCATGATCTATGTAGTTTGCTACTCACCCAAGACGGCACGTTCTGATCTGGCTATATGCTGTTTGCAAAAGTGAATTTAGTTGTGGATCATCGTTAGCTATTAGGACATACCGAACAGATACTCAATTGACAGACATTTATTCAGAAGTTTGTTAATCTGTATGACCGTATATATCGATTAGCTGCTTATATTCTAAAGGATTATTCGAGTATTTAATATTAATAATAATGGACTGCAAGTACAATGGAATTACCTCATGACAGTGTTTTAAAAACTTATACAAGAAATACACTGATGCAACTACTGAAAGGCTCCTCAAAATAGGCGTAAACGTAAACTATACTAGAGGACATAGAAAACGCACACGTAAACTATACTAGAGGACATAGAAAACGCACAAGTAAACTATACTAGAGGACATAGAAAACGCACACGTACAATATACTAGAGGACATAGAAAACGCACACGTAACTATACTAGAGGACATAGAAAACGCACAAGTAAACTATACTAGAGGACATAGAAAACGCACACGTACAATACTAGAGGACATAGAAAACGCACACGTAAACTATACTAGAGGACATAGAAACGCACACGTACTATACTAGAGGACATAGAAAACGCACAAGTAAACTATACTAGAGGACATAGAAAACGCACACGTACAATATACTAGAGGACATAGAAAACGCACACGTAAACTATACTAGAGGACATAGAAAACGCACACGTAAACTATACTAGAGGACATAGAAAACGCACACGTACAATATACTAGAGGACATAGAAAACGCACACGTAAACTATACTAGAGGACATAGAAAACGCACACGTACAATATACTAGAGGACATAGAAAACGCACAAGTAAACTATACTAGAGGACATAGAAAACGCACACGTACAATATACTAGAGGACATAGAAAACGCACACGTAAACTATACTAGAGGACATAGAAAACGCACACGTACAATATACTAGAGGACATAGAAAACGCACAAGTAAACTATACTAGAGGACATAGAAAACGCACAAGTAAACTATACTAGAGGACATAGAAAACGCACAAGTAAACTATACTAGAGGACATAGAAAACGCACAAGTAAACTATACTAGAGGACATAGAAAACGCACAAGTAAACTATACTAGAGGACATAGAAAACGCACACGTAAAAATACTAGAGGACATAGAAAACGCACACGTACAAATACTAGAGGACATAGAAAACGCACACGTAAACTATACTAGAGGACATAGAAAACGCACACGTAAACTATACTAGAGGACATAGAAAACGCACACGTACAATATACTAGAGGACATAGAAAACGCACACGTAACTATACTAGAGGACATAGAAAACGCACACGTAAACTATACTAGAGGACATAGAAAACGCACACGTAAACTATACTAGAGGACATAGAAAACGCACACGTAAACTGTACTAGAGGACATAGAAAACGCACACGTAACATATACTAGAGGACATAGTAAACGCACACGTACAATATACTAGAGGACATAGAAAACGCACACGTACAATATACTAGAGGACATAGAAGACGCACACGTAAACTATACTAGAGGACATAGAAAACGCACACGTAAACTATACTAGAGGACATAGAAAACGCACACGTACAATATACTAGAGGACATAGAAGACGCACACGTACAATATACTAGAGGACATAGAAAACGCACATGTAAACTATACTAGAGGACATAGAAAACGTACAGGTACAATATACTAGAGGACATAGAAGACGCACATACGTACATAGTAGAATTAACATTTTACATATAAATTAACAGCAGTAGACTGAACGGGATTAGAACGAAAGAAAACGTATAGAGTTCTTCTCCCTATCAATTGATTGATATACAATAGGCGGGATAATAATATATATATATTATAAACTGTATATTATATATATATACACTGAACAAAATTTCTAATTGGTCACCTAGGTTTTATTCATATATCTGGAAAACGGATAAGACAACAATATAAATCATTATGATATTTTATAAAGCATTTCATTCTGCACGTTTTCTGAAAAAAGTATAACAATCTAGAAAATGGTTCAAACATAACAACGATTTAAATGTAGTCACCCTCCAATCAAAAAGTCACACAATGTTAATATCTGGTGTGGCCTCCTTGTGCATCAACTACAGCGCGACAACGAGCTCGCATCGAAATGATGTATCACTGTACATATCGCTGTGTGGTGGCCTGCCATGTCTGTTGGATAAGTATACCCAATCCACGAAGGTTTTGCTGCTGTGGCAACTTACGTATGCGACGTTTGAGAAGATCCCACACGTTCTCAATAGGGTTCAGGTCAGGACTTTTCGATGGCCACGGAATTACTCTAACCTGGTTGAGTTGCAACATTCCTTGGGTTGCTCTTGCAGTATGGCAAGGCGCATTGTCCTGTGCTAGCATCATGCCACGATTAACTCTAAAATGTGGCAGAAGTACAGGGGTGATAATTTCATCCTGGTAACGTCTGGCTGTGAGGTTACCATCAACTGACACTGTCGGTGTTTTCGTGTGCATGGAGATGCCGGCCCATATCATAACTGAACCTCTGCCATAGGCGTCGGCCTCCAATACACAATTGGCGTTGGTACGCTCTCCATGACGTCGGTAGATACGCGTACGGACGTCGGCACCTCTCAATTTGACGCGTGTTTCGTCGACGAACAAAACATTGGCCCAGTTTGCACGAGTAAACCGAAAATGCTGTCTAGCCCAGCGTAGGCATGCTTGGCGGTGTCTTAGGGTAAGAGTTACACCCTTCATTGGTCGTCGGCACCTCAAACCTACCTCGCGCAGTCGATTTCTCACTGTCTGTGGGGCGATATTACGTCCATATGAGCCCATGATTTGCCTTGCAGTCCCGGTGGAGGAGGTAAAACGATCTCGTAAATGACTGAGAGTTATGTACCTGTCCTGTCGCCTTGTTGTTACCCTGCGTTTTGGGTGCCATCGGCGGTCTTTCACACTTCCGGTAGCGGTAAATTTCCCCCATAGTATGGTAAACATTCGTCTGTTGAACATCCGTGCTACCTGAAATAATAATGAATCATGTTAGTTTTGTTATGAAAACATGTTTTTAGATAGACATAATATGTTTTTATGCAAATAAGTCATTAATTATCAAAAGCTTTAGAATTGTCACAACAAAGTAATACAATAAGTGAGATGACAGTGTTTGTATTGGTTTTCTGGCTAAAATGTTACAGAAGCATTTGTTAACACACGAACAGAGTGGACATCCATCATTATGCATTTTATTGGTTCGTATAAAGGGTACAAAAATGCATTTCTATTCCCATACATTCTCATACATTATGATTTAGGTTATCAATGCTATTTAAAAGCGACACTATACATTTCTACTGATAAAAGATTTCTAAAGATCTACTGTACGATCAACTTGAACAAGGATCACGTCCAACTGGTCGCCCCCACCTAAGATACAGGGACGCGTGTAAGAGGGACCTGTGTTCAGCGCAAATCGACATAGAGTCTTGGGAGGACACAGCATCAAACCGGTCATCATAGAGACACGTTGTGAAAGCTGGGGTCAGACGAGCCGAGGCTGAGCGAACTCGGCTTCGTGAGCAGAAACGACAGAAGCGAAAGGCATCAATCAAACGGGATGACTCGATCTTCACCTGCGATGACTGCAACAGAGACTGCCACTCAAGAATATGCCTACTCAGTCACCGCAGAAGATGTTCCTCAACAAGAGCGCAATCCATCGTCTCATAAGACGGACGGAGGCTGATGATGCATGTCTACTTGTCCATGCTAACGAGGGTTGCTTGTCCTAACATTTAGTAATGTATTTTTCCTATGAATTTATTTAGCATCTGCTAGAGCCTTGATTATTTACCTGATATGTCCATACCCACATTTATCGATGCAGTATCGAACATGGTTGCACATGTAGTCAAAGGTAATCAACGGTAATGTGAGATTGTACGGTGGTAGCCAGATCGGACAGGTGGGTTTTCTCCGGGTACTCCGTTTCCTCCCACACGAATGGCCACATTTACGCTTTCATCTGCGCCAACGAACGTGATTAATATAAGTTGGTAAAGCTTGTTTCGCAATGTCTGTAAAATAAATAAATTTTAAATTAAAGGTAATCAGTAAAATGCAAGTACGTTATCATCTTAATCAATTCTAACTGTATCCTAGCAACGGACATGTCTTACTTACTGCCGTAAGTTTTATTACATAACAAGACTGTCCGATCAGCACAGTGGTTAGCGAGCTCGCTTCTCACCAATACAACCGGGTTAGATTCTCGGATCAGGGAAGAATGTGAGATGGTACGTTTGTCGCCAGATCGGACAGGTGGGTTTTCTTCGGGTACTCCGGTTTCCTCCAACACGAATGACCACATTTACATTTTAATCCGCGCAAACGAGAGTGATTAAAATAAGTTGTTAAAACTTGCTTCGCAATCATTGCAAAATAAATACAATTTAAACTTATTACATAGCAAAGTGTATCCAAAGTTAATCTATTGTTGAATCCTTACTACCGTGGTATGCAATAATTGGTATAGAACAATGTCCGTATATTTAATACTGGTAGAACCACCGGCCTTCCACAAGCCAACTGGACAGCTACCTCACTTGAAAGAATCCGAGACCCAGAGGCATTTGAACCTACAGCGTTGAGTGACACGTGCGTTGAAGTCAATGGCTTTAACCACTCTGCCATGGAGGTCGGCGTACCAGTTTTGTCTTTTGATTTACAGCAGTTTCCAATATCCGATCGATTACGAATGCTATTATAATCTTGTTTCCTGTGCACTTTTATATTGAGCGTTACTTTTAGAAATTTAGAATTATGGATTTTACTAAAAAATAATACTAACACATTGATTTAATTTACCCAATATTTCGCACATTTTGATACCAAATTTGCCCATATTGTTTTCTAATAAGATATACAATTAACCTCTAAGGCAAGTATACAGCATTGTGTGTTTTACGTTTATTTATCGTCGCTACCGGTTGCCCATATGAGCGACGCCTCCTGAAGAGATTAGTCATTTTAGAATTTTGGAGGATAGTGCTATGATACAGAGAGAACCATTCCAGAGTCTCCTCTGGTTCTTTTACGTGCACGGTGTAAATCACCAACACGAGACCTCGGTTTAGCGACCCATCTGATAGACTGTTTGAAAGATTATTAGGGTCAGACGGGGGATCGAACCTGCGATCCCTGGGTTACCAGTCCAGCGTGTTACCACTGCACTACAGATCTGTCTGTGTTCAATTCTCGTTTTGGTGTCAGTATATGTATGGATCACTAGTTTGCCCTTGCATGATAATAATGGGCAGCCAATAGGGCTTGAACACATGTCTGTGTTGAATCCCAGTGATTGTTTTTTTAATGAATAAACAACATTTAAAACATAGTATAATTAAATGAATTTGCGATTTCTTTTCAAACGTGTCGTTGTCGAAGTAGGGCCTCCTCTATGGAATACGTGTTTATACACATGTAATACAAACTTGTAGCCGTTCGGAATAGAATGCTGCAAAAACATGTAATTTCATCGACACATGATTGGTGCAACACATGCGATGTTATGCAAATAAGCAAAACACAAGACATGCCCTTGAGCTTGTGAACTTTACTGTTCTACTGACTGTGTAAACGAATTACTGTACAGTATTCATTCTGGTTACTAAAATACCAAGTTTTGTTCATCAATTCATGTTAACTTGATTGTGAAACAAATTCCTCCAATATTAGATTAATGTCATTTATGTGTCACACGATACTACATTCCAAGTGGAATCCGTATGAAGGAGAGAGGCTCTGTAGATTCAAATGATAGTTTGATCTACTAGTCGTTCAATGCATTAAACGTCGTTTGTTTTGACAATTGAGCATTGTCATTTTTGAACCATGATTGTTATAGTTATGTACGACGATGAAAGGAACAGTATAGTATAATAATATGCTATACTAGAGGACATAGCAATCGCACACTTCGGATAATGCAAGCAATCAACGGAAGCGATTTAGTATAAATGGAATTTAGCAAATAAGAATGCAACAAAAGAAATGAACTGATATCGGCCTGCAGACATTCCAGAAAATATCTATTAAAAATAGAATAATACTAACATAGTTACGCCCCTTATTTGCTAAAATCCATTTGTACTAAATCGCTTCCGATGATTGCTTGCATAAGCAAGCATGACACTGATCAGTAAAGCGACCATATAACCCGTGTATGTGTTGATTCATCATTCACCAACAAATATATACTCGTATGTATTTACTTAAGGTAATTTGTCCAGCAGCCATTGATGACCATCACATTTGACCACCAAAATATAAAATGTCATATCTCCGACTGTACTTCATGGTGAAATCTGAAATTTTGACAAATTGTTGTCTATTAATAACGGAACAAGTAAACAGGCATAGTCAAACATATTATGTTAAAATGGCATAGTTTGTGCTATTTGAAAACCTGAAAATGAGCACATTTTTTGTGTACAAATATCAAACTAATTTCTCTGAAAAATTGAAGAAGACAAACATATTTGAATAACTGGAACTGAGTAGCAGATGATAGACTATTACTTACTCTAAGTAAATGTTACAACGAAAAGTTGCAGAATGACTCGTGCATCTACCTGAAAAAATGACCACCGCCATTTTGTATTTTTTACTCAGAATAATCGGTATAAATATTGTAAACGAATGCAATTTTCAAACAGATCTTACCATGATCAAGTAGATGTATGTTCTAATTCCGCAAATGAACGCATGAAGAAAACGTAACACTGCCATTTGTTGGTTCGTCGATTGGCAGTAAGTTAAAAAAAGTGAATCGGATTCCTACGCAGTGAGAATGAAAAGATAAAAGATCGTAAATTTTTAGCAAAAATTATAAAAATGAAGGTAGAATGACAATGCTGAATGTAAATGTAAGCTATTGTCATAAAATGTCCATTTATTTCTAGCGGCATAATAGGAACTGTTTTTTTAGCTGTATTGGCGCCTTGCAGGAAGTAACAGGTGGTTGCTGGTTCCCCACATAACTGTTTGTAGACCGGACGAATCGGAAACCAATAAAAAGTGAAAATGGCGACTAAGCTTTGTGTATTGCAGACAAATCGTTCATGGTTTTTTACAGAAAAAGGTAAAAATACTTGCTTGATCTGCATTTTCTTGCACGTAAGGTTATTAGTTATGAGAATATTCACAATACCGCAATATTCGATTGCACTAGTAATGCTTTGGATCATATATACAATGGTTATTTGTTTCGATTGTCTGAACTTATGAATCTTAAACAAGATTGATCATATGCTTGGAGATATATATTTTTCTTTTAAGTTCTTCTTATTTACCTCTTGCCTAAGAAATAATTATTAGTAGTTAATAGGTAGGTAAGTATGTATATATAAATATTTATATATGTTGTACAGGAAATTAAAAAATATATATGAGATTTAGAGACTATAGGAAATTGTAAACAAGCATGATGGTGTCATAATATGATGTATGAGGAGAGCCATTGACTGTTATATCATATATCCAATTTCATATCTCATTATATATTGTGTGTTTTACATTGAAATAGCAATTGTGACTATTGAATCTGTATTGTTCTTATTCCTTAATTGATATAGTGTTTATTTATTGTGATAATTTAGTAAATATGGGTAACAAACGTAAATAAAGTAGTAGACGATACAGAAAATTAGGTGTTGCTGGTGGCAGTCATGGGTTGCACAGTAGACGAAAGCAGCTATCAATGAAAAAACGTGTGAAAAAGACATTGAGTACCTTTAAGAACCCCAATGCTTTTTGTCTAACAAAAACTGTAGATCTGAAATTTAAGTTTGCCAGATTAGCTGTTGAGAGAGCTAAGCGCTATATTTGTATGAAAGACAGAGACAGTAATAAAGTAAGGTTGCAAGTAATAGAACCAAAAGACCTGTCTGGAAACCGTATCATTAGTTTGGGTAAACTGAAGGACCATGTCAGTGAAATAATCAGGCATTCGGCTTTATGTGAAAAGGCCCGAGAAAAGGCAATGCATGGCATAGACCCAGTGATACTAGTATCAGAAAAAGGGATGGCTTGGAGTGCATTATAAATGTAAAATGTAGAGGCTGCGGCCAAGTATTTTCTATTCCTAACAGTGAACATGTCAGTTGTAAAGATGGAGACCTCTCGGAAATTAATGTAAAAGCTGTCTGGGGCAGTATGGTAACAGGTGGTGGTTGCTCTGTAATGAACGAGTTCATGGGAACTTTAGGAATTCCTGGAATGAAACCAGTCAGGTACACACAGACTGAAGAGCAGATTGGAGAGTGGTGGCGAGAAGTTCTCCAAGAAGATATGAAAGAAGCGGGAAGGGAAGAGAGAGAGAGAGAGAGAGAGAGCATGCCTTTGAGGTTGGTTCGTATCATGATGGTGTACCTGCTGTGTCTGTTGTATGTGATGGTGGGTGGTGTAAGAGATCACACAAACACACGTATGATGCCATGGCTGGAGTTGCAGTTATCTTTGGATTGTATACAAAGAAACTTCTACACATTGGCATCAGAAATAGATTGTGTTATATATGCAGTGCTGCTCAACCCAAAGATGTTGAACCCAATAATCACACATGCTTCAAAAACTGGAATGATTCGGCACAGTCAATGGAAAGCGATATAATTCTGGAAGGTTTCTTGGAATGCGAGCAGGTACATGGCGTGAGATACATGAAAATGATTGCTGGTGGAGACAGTTCCGTGTATTCGAGTATTGTGGAAAATGTTGCTGTTTGGGGTCCATATGTGGAAAAAATTGAATGTGCCAATCATGCATGCAAGTGTCTAAGGGCTCACTTAGAACAGTTAGTTTCAGACAAATCACACTACAAAGGAAAGGGAAAACTGTCCGTCTTAAATAGAAAGCGAATAGTCCAGGGCGTAAGATGTGCCAATAAGATGAGAAGCAATGAAAGTAATGTTGCATTAGCCAAAGTCAAACTTCGACATGACATTAAAAACTGTGGAAGGCATGTTCTAGGAATTCATGACAAATGCTCTACAGATTTTTGTAAATTCTCTCAGAACAAAAAGACCACACTATTGATGGAGATGTAGATGTAAAAGACCGTAGTAATGAGGATGGGGATGCAGTGAAAGATGCCAGTGAAATGTGGACTGACACTATGAAGGAGATGTCCGAGGATGAAGAGAATATATTACGGACTGGAGGAGAGTCAATAGGGACCAAACACGAGGACCTTCTGAAAGATGTTTATTTCATCTTAAATAGAATGGCCAACAAGTCTGATAGACTAATCTCAAACTTCACCAGCAATTTGGCAGAATGTTGGATGAACATAAGATGTAAATTTGATGGTGGTAAGGTCACTTACCGTTGTTTCAGAGGGTAATTTTATGCTCGTTGCTATGGAGGTGGATTACGGTCAACTAGAGGACCAGCATGGTGACCTATGGTGTATGGGAAAGCAACAGGGAAGCAACCAGATAACCTATTCATCCAATCATACAGACACCGATGAAAACATTACATACGCACAATGAAAAGACAACAAAAGCCAGAAACCAAAAAAATGGCTACAAACGTAAAATGATCACTAAACAAGGAAATGTATCAAATTCAAAAAAAGCAAAACATGCATATGGTCCTAATGTACTTCAGGACAACACCGATATATCTTCAACTGAACTGAAATTACAGTGTAATGAGTATTATGAAGAAAATGTGAAAGTTTCAGATATTGAGGCAACAGCTATAGAAATTGAAACAAGAGGTCAGTCAGTTAATGATCGATGGAAAGATGAAAGAAGAAAACGCTTGACAAGTTCAATTTTTGGAGACATTGTTAGTCGGGGTTTGAATAATAATAGTCCGATACTCACCAAACGTCTTGTTTACTTAAATTTTGGAGGAAATGCATATACACGCAAGGGGTTGATGGAGGAGGAAAATAGCCGCAAAGAATATATAAACATACAAAATAAAGGGAGACATGTCATCTTAACTATTAATGTTCCCGGACTCCAAATTTCTGCTGAAAACCCATTCCTCGCTACATCTAGCGATGGGATTGTTCATTTGAATGATGGCACCACAGGATTAATAGAAATTAAGAATGCGTTACAAAACAGGGATGTACAAATTGAAGAAGCTGCAAGGAAAGAAAAAACATTCTGTCTTGGTATTAATAAAAGTGGCAAACCTTCCTTAAAGAAAACACACACATATTACTTTCAAGTCCAAGGTCAACTGAACATTTTAGAAAAACAATGGTGTGATTTCATAGTTAGGAGGACTAATCCATATGACATATATATTGAGCGGATATTTAGAGATCAGGAATTGTGGAGAAATAAAATGGTGCCCAAATTGAGAGCATTCTATTTTTCTCATTTGCTACCTGAGCTAGCAGTGCCAAGACATAAATCTGTCTCTGGAATCAGAAAGCCAGCACTTCCATGGGTGTGTAAATTTAAATTTTAAGCCTATTTAACGGTATGATGTATTTAAAGCCTTGATATATTTATATCTAGCCATAATCTATGAATATTTTTAGATGATATCAGCTACATGTACATATTTAGTGACTCTGTTTTTGTTCTTAATTTTTAATCTTAAATGCTCTCTATGCCTTTGCTTCCGTTTAGGCCTATATATAGAAGATATTTTTAAAACTTATAATGCACTGTGCATACACACATGCAATCCCAACAAAGTAACATATTTATATACGGTGGGATTTTTTCAATCAATATAATGAAACTAAACAGACCAAAGGGCTTATCATGTTTTTAACGGTCCTACATTAGATTGATACACGTTTGTCAATCGGTTATTGAATTCTATTCTAACAAACCATTATGTACAATTTTAAACAGCATACGTCTTTAAGTTATTTACCATCGATTTATGTTGAATGTACCGTTTTCAGAATTATTCAATAAATGTTTCACAGGCGTGAAGGCAGTATTTTGTAACACATTTTACTATTTCAGTACACACAGTCAGTGAGTGTATCGGATTCCAGTGCAGTGAATATCCGTGTCAGTAAGAAGACTACAACAAATATCCATTCCCTTTCATTGATCAGCCAGCCTTCAACCTCCCAAGACACAGTGCCATTGATCAACCAACCTTCAACTTCTCAAGACACAGTGCCATTGATCAACCAACCTTCAACCTCCCAAGACACAGTGCCATTGATCAACCAACCTTCAACTTCTCAAGCCACTGTGCCATTGATCAACCAGCCTTCAACTTCTCAAGACACTGTGCCATTGATCAACCAACCTTCAACTTCTCAAGACACTGTGCCATTGATCAACCAACCTTCAACTTCTCAAGACACAGTGCCATTGATCAACCAACCTTCAACTTCTCCAGCCACTGTGCCATTGATCAACCAACCTTCAACTTCTCAAGCCACTGTGCCATTGATCAACCAACCTTCAACTTCTCCAGCCACTGTGCCATTGATCAACCAACCTTCAACTTCTCCAGCCACTGTGCCATTGATCAACCAACCTTCAACTTCTCAAGCCACTGTGCCATTGATCAACCAACCTTCAACCTCCCAAGACACAGTGCCATTGATCAACCAACCTTCAACTTCTCAAGCCACTGTGTCATTGATCAACCAACCTTCAACCTCCCAAGACACTCTGACATTGATCAACCAACCTTCAACTTCTCAAGCCACTGTGCCATTGATCAACCAACCTTCAACATCTCATGCCACTGTGCCATTTTTGCAATCAAGGTATTAGTGTGTCAATTAATTTACATATGTATTAGAAAAAGTATCACATATCATATTATTTATACATGCGAATGAATATACTGCTCTTAGTCTAACTTAATAACTTAATATATAGGCTAATATTTGAAAAATATCATGGCTTGAGGAATTTATTGCAATTGCATCACCAACTTCAACTTTCATTAACAGACAACTAAATTCATAAATTGTACAATTTCAATTTATGAATACACCTGCAGGTACCAACAATCTATACACATTTAGAAAGAAATGTATAAGTGACATTTTATAAATTAACCATTCCATTATAGTGTGAACAGTCTCGATAATTAAAACATGAAAACATGTTGTGTATATATCATTTGCAGGACAAGACGGAAAGCAAACGCTAAGTTTGTTGGCAGAAGGATATCACATAGGTGGGATAATGAACATGGTGAGGAAGAATGGTACAGCGGTATAGTGCTTGGTGTAACATCTGGCAAAGATGGTGTTGATAATGCAGTGTATCAAATCCAGTACACAGATGATAATGAGCTGTATGGTGTAGAATATTTACAGAAATATTGCAATGAGGGCAATTTGTGCTTTAGTGATTTATAGTAACACTTCTATTTGTCTGTATTTTGTTCTGTACGGAGGTAGGAATGCCACAACAGAGATTATCAATACGTCTGTTAGTAGCACTCTGCATCTGATAGCTTAGATGTCAGTTGTAGGAGGGTCGAAGCCAGGGACATTGAAATATCATGGTAGTTTCTTACATGCCATAATGCCTTGAACACGGACAGTGTTAAATCTCTGCATCTGAAAGCTTTTTGCATGTCAGTTGTAGGAGGGTCGAAGCCAGGAACATTGAAATATCATGGTAGTTTCTTACATGCCATAATGCCTTGAAAACGGACAGTGTTAAATCTCTGCATCTGATAGTAGTGAGGTCAAAATACAGTTTAACCCCCAAAACATTGCTACAAAAAGTTTCTCAACTGATTCTGGTAGGTTGTAGTGTACTTTTTAACATACTAAAAGTTTACCAAAGTAGGGCCCCGGAAAAGTGTTTTTTCAAGATGGCGTCCAAGGTGGCCGCCGAAACCTCTTAATGATCATAACTATGTAACTATCAACTCAAATTTGATGATCTTGGTGTCTATCCCTAGGTTTCTGGGGACAAAGAACACATTAAGATCATAAAAAATGATGTTGGCCTATATATGTAGCACAAAAATCTAATATGGTGTCAAAAATGGACACCCACACCTCTAAATGACCGCAAGTCCATAACTATTGACTCAAATTTGATGATCTTGATGCCTATCCCCAGGTTTTTGGGTGCAAGGAACACATTAAGACAACTTTGGATATCACTGAGCTGTTGCATCATTATGAAATTGAACTAATGACCTAATGCACCTTTGTCCATAGAATAAGTTTCAGAGCGTTCAGTTTTGAGTGTAATCCTCCTCCTCAGTATCGACCTCTTGAGTGTTGTTTGGATTGTCACAGTTTTCAGTTTGGCAAGGGCCACATGCATCAGTGCAGGGGAGTTCATAGCGTCTGCAGCTGCATCGACAGGAGTTCGTCAGGCGCAGCATTGTGTTGGGTCATAATTGGAATTAACTGCCATCATTTTCCTGTTTCCATCCCCATTCAGTTGGGTTCATTTCATTTGCCATCCCCATCCATACCATAATTTGAAAGTACACACGTTGGCTATGGAATATTGTTGCAGGTGATGTTGGGGGAAGCCGTTCAGAAGTGACAAATGCAGGAGCAGTTGCCACTTTCTTGATGAAAATGATATGGAGCAGTGATGATAGCACCAAAGAGATCAACCATCAGGTCTTTGCCAAGATCTGATATGTCCTCTTGAGATTTGTTTTGGAGGATGAATGCACTAGCACAGGACTTCATGACAGGATCAGATTTCACTAATTTCAGGAAGACTGACATTTTTCCGATGCCGTAAATCCTTGAAGTTGAATCACAGCCTGAGTAGGCATGTACAAAGAGCAACTCATTGCACACATCATCTCCTAAAGATTTTTTCAACAGGTTAATGTTATACACTCTGTGTTCTTTTGACTGCTTGTTTGCGTCAGAACGGAAGTAGATGATCTCATTGTCTGTTCTGGAGTAATGAAGGAGCAAGATCAGCAAATCTGTATCCTCACCGACCAACGTTGTGGTACAATGACGGGATCGTTCAACAGTTGCCTTAACGATATCGACGGCTGCATCCCCTGGTGACTGAATGACATGGCATCCCTGTTTAGTTAGTGCTGTGCTGATGAGAGCAATCATGTCTGCCTTGTTTTTTTCACGAGACAAAAAGTACTCCTTTTTGCCTGACAACTCTGTTTCTGCAGTGAAACTAACAATAGGGTGCAGATGTTTCCTCGTCTCTAATGTGTGTTGTCTTTTATGGAAGGACCTTCACCATAGCCATCGAACACCACTGTCGCTTGTCAGTAATGTCTCACAGTGAAGTCTGCATAAGACTCAGCTATTGCATTATATGAGTCGCCTTTCTTCCACGGTAAACGATGGAGCAAAGAGCCACCATCAAGCACGTAACAATCTGTTTTTGGGAATAGAGTTCATCACAGCCTCACTTGAAACGTTCGCAGCATGGTCTCGAATAGCCTGAGGAAGCTGAGGTTTGTCTGCTTTTCGAAAAATGTTCCTGGTCTCAAAGCGGGCTGGAGGGTAGGGGCTTAGTTCATATGTCAAAACCTCTTCAAGGGAAATATCTCCTGACCTTGACACCACAAGGAAACACTGGAACAGAAGGGCAGGATCAACGGTACGATCAGGAGCAATCTTCATAGCAGAGATATTCCCAAGGGTTATGGCTCTCTCCGCTTCAATTTGTAAGTAAATGCCGACTTTCCGATTATGTCTTCAATGATCTTGTTCCCAACTGATTCAAAGTCATGTACATTAACATCTGGCCCAACCACTATTCCGTTGACAATGTTTCTCAGAGTAGGATCAGTTGTGAATGGTGAGCTGGCTGCAAGCTTTATCCGAATTGTCTCGAGATCAGATGCATCTCTTTTGATGAGCGCCTCAGTTGAGTCTTTGTGTTGCGGACTTGTAGTATAGGTTTGGTTTGTGAAATCCTGCATGGCAATGTTGTACTCGGATGTTACAGGTGCAGATAAAGTCCAGAGGTGTGGCATGTCCTCGGTCATCCTACTGCCGCGAGTTAGACCACCAGTGCTCTTTAGAGACCTCATCAACGTTTGTTCAATGACAAGATCACTACTAAGCTCTGCCCAGCACTGATTGCTCGTACGAACAACGTGCAAACCATCAAGGAACTTTCGATAAACATCTGGGTGCTTTTCCTCCAGGTTGCTCATTTGATGCAGGTAGTAATGAGCAGATCGCAGGTAATTGAAGTGCCCAGTTGCAGCAAAGACAGTTAGGCAATTGGACACTGCCTGCAAATGCATCAACCAAGACCCAGTACGATCCACCTTGATCAACATTCTTGCCATGCCAACCATACGCTGATAATTCAGCCACAACTGACTGGTCTTTGAGGTCTGAGCAAGTTCAGATTTCTTCTTCTCCGTTACTGTCTCGAGTTGGATCAACACGTCATAACAAGCAGCATCTCCTAGCGTCGTCTCTCCGCTAAGAAGGGAGGAGTACAATTCTTCGGCTTGATCAAGCAGTGTCTGAATCTCGGGATCGTCTTTGGCCATTTCCGTTATAAGCTGGCTATGTAAGCACTTGTCAACAAGAAGATGGCCCCGCAAAGCCCTCTGGACAGCTTTTCCTGTCATCATGTGCACAACTGCATTTTCTCCATAGACAGTCTCAAGTATGTTTTTGAGACCGGTCCCTTCCATGAGAGTTCCTATGGCCCCCAGCAAGTTCATAAATGTATGAAAACACCCCAACATCAGAACAATGCCTTTCTGGTGACTACTTTGTGGCGCATCAATGATGATTTCGGCAGCCTTCCAATACAAGGGCTGGTCAAAAGTTACAATGGTGGAAAGGTTGTGCTTCATGGCAAGGTTGCAAACAAAGTCTAATGTAGACAAAATGCACGATTTGTCTCCAGAGTACATATTGATCATAGACAAGAATTTGACTGACGACTGCGCAGGGTGCTGGCTCCCCTGATGCAAGATATGCATCATCCCCTGCCAATTCGGTGTTGCCTCTTTGAAGCCGAGGGAGACTTCCCACAGAATATCGATCCTCTTGTCACAGTCAAGAAATCTCGACAGGTCCTCGAAGACTACCTCATGACAAGCATGCCTTGCAAACCTGTAAGATGGATCGTCCGATTTCCAGGGGTGACAGAGGCAATGGCACCCATTCCATGAAATGTCCCTTTGCCGTCAATAGTGATAATGTTGTGATCAACATTATCAGCGGCAAAGAGGACAGATATATCCAGGAAATCTACATCACCACCTAGGACATCAGGTTCCACACAATCCGCTGCATTTTATTCAAATCTGATCACTTCTGTGTATGAGCAACAGAATCCCATTTCATGAAGAGTATCCACAATGAACTTCGAACGATACAGATGATGAATTTGCACAGCAAGTCCCATTTGTAGTGATGCAGTGACAGATCGTGGGTGAACTGCCAGAATGATGGCATGACCAACTGCCACAACATTGCATCTTGTGTCTTTCCCAACGAACAATGTTTCCAGTGCTGTCCGCAGAATAGTCGGAATGAACGATAGGGCTGAGTCAATAGTTATGGACTTGTGGTCATTTTTGACGCCATATTGGATTTGTGTGCTATATATATAGGCCAACATATTTTTTATGATCTTAATGTGTTCTTTGCCCCCAAAAACCTAGGGGTAGACACCAAGCTCATCAAATTTGAGCTGATAGTTACATATTAAGAGGTTTCGGCGGCCATCTTGGACGCCATTTTGAAAAAAACACTTTTCCGGGGGACCTACTTTGGTAAACTTTTAGTATGTTATAAAGTACACTAATCCCTACGATAATCAGTTGAGAAACCGTTTGTAGCAATTTGTTGGGGGTTGAGGGTGTATTTTTCATATATCGACCTGACTATAGCTTTTTGCATGTCAGTTGTAGGAGCCAGGAACATTGAAATATCATGGTAGTTTCTTACATGCCATAATGCCTTGAAAACGGACAGTGTTAAATCTCTGCATCTGATAGCTTTTTGCATGTCAGTTGTAGGAGGGTCTAAGCCAGGAAAATTGAAATATCATGGTAGTTTCTTACATGCCATAATACCTTGAAAACGGACAGTGTTAAATCTCTGCATCTGATAGTTATTTACATGTCAGATCAACAAAAGACAACATATGAATCCAGCTCTCTGATAATTTCTTACACTGCTATTTCAAATAATACATTAGAATTAACTTAGCCAGATTATGTGACATCCAAATGTTGCATACAGCATTATGGCATACTAAATTTATACTAATAATTAAATACTAATATAAACTAATACAAAGTCTGTTATTTTAATCTCATAAATGATTGAAATATATATCCCAACATGAAATTGTTTTCAATAATTTGATTTTCAGTTTATATTCACACTCTCACACATTACCGTGTACAGAGATGGCCACTTATATACACCATACCTTGACCATGCACTATTTTCATTTTGACAGATGTGTTTTGCCTTTAACCTTGGACTTCCCCAGATAGGGGTTGTTTACTGATGGATATTTTGAAGTGTTACTTCCATATGTGTAGAAGTTAATACCTGGATCACTTAAAGGAGACATCATAGAAAACTATCTGTGTACTTGTTACAGCATAAGTGAAGACTATTCTTCAGGAAATGTGCACACAAATTGGACATATTGTGGTAGGTACCTGAACATATTTAATTGCATTATTCTAAAATAGTTGTCTTTGAATATCACTGAATATAGTTCACAATTGAACAGGATTAGTTAAATACCAAAATATTGCCATGTAAAGACGCCAAAGACTAATTAGAACTCGGACCCTATTTCAAGTTGACAGCCATTTTGTTTTGATCAAATTACCGTAGTCATTTTGATACAAAAATACATCGGGATAGATCGGCTACTGATGTGCCAGCGTTCAGCATCCCACTCGCCTGATTTCGTTGGTCGTTATTTAGGCGTGGCATTGTGCTTTGATTGAATCTGATGTGATATGTTTGTATTGTGTCTACTTGCTGGTCAATCAGTGCAGTCAGATACCAAAACCGGATATCGACAATCGCTGCACGAGGCGCACGTGCAAAACAAAATAATCGATCCTTGCCGTTTAGCGCTTGGCTAATTGTTGATGATTTATCAAGGTCAACAGGTACTCCCAACAAATGCATGTACATTATTATTTGGTTATTTTTGCGAATTATTCATAGTAATGAAAATAATTCGAAAAATAAATGTGGATACTTTCTTTTTTGGCTCAGTATAGTATTGACAGGTAAAATAACAGTAAAACCCATGCATTGTTGTAAGTTCACCTGCCAGACTTGTCCGTAATCTAGGTCGACCCAATGTCTTTACGGTAAAAGGTGTATCTTTGAATTCCCGCGTTGCCGTTAGCATAGAGCAATATCATAATTTAACATATTTTTACATTACTTTTATTGCATTGGGGGTATGATCCTTCGTGACTTTACTAGCTTATACACATTTATTTTAGATCGATTGTGAAACAAATTCCTACACTTTATAATTTTATATTAATCATTCATTCTCGAGACCTCATTCCTGATGGAATCCATCGCCACGAGGGAGAGAGAAGAGGCAATGTGGAATTTAAATGCCTTGCCAAATGACACACTCGTAACGGCTCCAGCGGGGCTCGAACTCCGGACCTTTAGCACCTGAGGCGAACGCGCTACCACTGGGCTATCACGACTTTACTTACATTTCAGACCAAGTTTACGTTGCCGTGACGCAATATGAAAACACACAGGAACAAGTAATGGACGTACATTATTTACACATGTGTAAGCAACCGTCAAAGTAAGCATGCAGTCTACATCCGTTTTCCTAAATACAGCCAATAATACGTCATTACATTATATACACTCTAAGTATTTTGTTCGGTCTAACGGAATTCGACATAACCGAAGTTTGACGTAACGAAATTCGATATAAACAGATCCAGTTATATGTCAAATCTAACGGGCAGTTCGCACCTGAAGCGAACTCTACAATTGCGCTATCACGACTGACTATACGTTAGGTAACCCGCCTCAAAGCAGAACAGCTACCCACGTGCTTATACCAATTGGTCTTATGCTGCTTAATAACGCGACAGAATTTTTACAGGAAAATAGGAAACCTGCCAGATTATGTCAATCCGTATTTCTCCACTATACATGGGTCACCACACCAATTGCTTGCCTGTATGCTTGCAGTACTCTGACAAAACATTACTAGATCAATACAAACATGTATTTGTACGGGACGTATGTGAGATGGTACTGTGGTCGCCATATCGGACAGGTGGGTTTTCTCCGGGTTCTCCGGTTTCCTCCCACACGAATGACCACATTGACTGCTTCGCAATCGTTTTAAAATTAAAATAAAAAACAAACAAAATACAATCATGATAAAACATACAAAATATACTATCACCAGTAATGTGTTCGCTCACAGACGGATCTGTAGTCCAGTGGTAACACGCTGGACTGGTAATCCAGGGATCGCAGGTTCGATCCCCCGTCTGACCCTAATAAAATTAACAGTCTTTCAGATGGGGAAGTTAAACCGAGGTCTCGTGTCGGTGCTTTACACCGTGCACGTAAAAGAACCAGAGGAGATTCTGGAATGGGTCTCTGTCTGTATCATGCACTATCCTCCAACATCTAAATAACCAATCTCTTCAGGAGGCGTCGCTCATACGGGCAACCGGTAGCGATGATAAATAAACGTAAACAAGTAAACAAAAAAAATGTGTTCGCTTAATACGAGTTGCTACCACTCTGCACGACTGTGTAGTTACGATAATATAAATAGGTATTATGAAGATAAAAGCTTTTTAATTTGAATTGAACACGCAAATGGTTTGCCCATGTGGTTAATAAAATTCCAAACCAATACCATATTCGGACACCCCATTGGTCCCTAACCAATACATCGCGGAATATCCGTATATTCACTACAGCTAATCCGTGTTATGCATGATTATCTTGTCAGTCATGTTTTAAGGATATCGCACTTTCCTATAGAATACAAACTTGTATGTCAATAACTATGATTGCTATTTTATGCTTCCCAGGCAATGATTGAGTTTTCTCAGAGTTTGCAAACAATGGAAGATGACAGTTCCCCTATCACTGCTTAATGTTTGTATTCCTCCACGGTTGGATGTACTTTTGTAGTTTATCTATTTTCTGACAATCATGAACAGTTATAAGCAATATACTCTAATGAATTGTTTTGTATGTAGTTTTTAATTTTGACAACAAACAAATTAACACACAAGCTAATTTGAAAAGTATATCGGAACTATTTCTTATCATGGACGTTCACACTAACAGAAGTGGCTGTGCGGTTGTGTCACGTAGTTCAATGAGGCTCCAGACAGGGTATTTAAAATGAAAACAAATATATTAGCCAAAGTCATTGGAAATCATAAAAGGAAAAGAAGATTTGTGTTTATATGTGTAAGATATGATGCCTCCATGGTCGAGTGGTTAAGGTCGCTGACTTGTATACCACTATAACCTATCATAACTGATGGTCACGGGTTCGAGCCCCGCTCAGGTCATGTCTCATATATATGAAAAAGTTGGCAATTTCTTACGAAGGTTGGTGCACCCAAGTACTGGTTAACCGCTGGAGCCTTCCCAGGAAAGGTGTTGTTAGGTAAACTGCCCGCCGGCGATATAGCCCGAAATGGTGCTGATGCAGGCGAAAACCCGAAATATAACATAACATATTCATCTCGAAATATGTAGTTCCACTCTTTGCTAACGTCACTCCTGGAAATATATATATATTTTAGGTTTTCCTAAAATCATATCTTGCACTAATAAACTCAAATCTCCTCTTTCTTTTTATGCTTTCCAATGAATGAATTGGTGTTCTTAAAATTCACAAAAGGAAAAGCTAAACACTATGTGTTCACATTTTAAAAAGTTGATAAGTACGTTGATGTGTTATGATGCTTGGCCTGCGAAATATTGGAACGAATCACACACAAGTGGAAATATGGAGCATACAATACAATAGAATACGATACAATTGTATACTCGGAATAAAAAAAACACTTTTCGGTTTTCTCCGGGTACTCCGGTTTCCTCCCACACGAACGACAACATACATACGCTTTCATCAGCGCAAGCGAGAGTGATTGGTATAAGTCGTCAAGGCATACCGCTTAAACGTCGTGACAATAGTTTGCTAACGTTACTGCACATAAAATATACTGACACCAAAAAGACACTATGCATTTGCCTTAGTGGTAAAATTTATATCCTTTTAGAACCAAAAATATAGGCATATTAAGACGTCTACGCGCTTAAATATTGGATAAACGAGTGCAATGTGTGAATGATTATTTTCTTCACTCATGATAGTAAAATCCATCATTCTAAAATTTATAACGAACAATATAAAAGTGAACAGTTTTTTTTAATGTCAGTATAGAGTGAGTGTGTTTTACGTATATTTATCGTCGCTATCTGTTGCTCATATGAGCGACGCCTCCTGCAGAGATTAGTCATTAGTGCAATGATACAGACAGAGACCCATTCCAGAGTCTCTTCTGGTTCTTTTACGTGCACGGTGTAAAGCTCCGACACGAGACCTCGGTTTAAAGTCCCATCTGAAAGACTGTTAATTTTATTAGGGTCAGACGGGGAATCGAATCTGCGTTCCCTGGATTTCCAGTCCAACGTGTTTTACCACTGGTCTACAGATCCACCTCCGTATAGATTGACACAATATGGGGCGTAATAGGTGATCATTGGGAAACTCTTTAAGTCGGAGAGTCTTCTCCCTTACAACAGTACTCTTGTTCTACTTTGTAGTTATAGAACGTGCATTCACTTGTCCCACAGGCAAACTTTGAGAACCCCTGTCTATATAGCGTCGATTTTCAAGCACCCACCTACAGCTCCCCATGTTCGTTAGTTCATTATTTGTGTAATTGGATATATGCGGGCCGTTGTCTGATGTTGTTAAAACTTGTGGCCCAAACCATTTGTATTGTCATGTTATGTATTGTATCTTTACGTGTATGACATATGTACTATTGATTTGCAATAAAATATGATTAAATAACAGGAATATAATATTATCATTGTATTATACTGTTTACTTATTCATGTGCAGGAAATACGTGTATTGTATTTAGTTGTTATGCATGTCCGTTGCATACATTGTTTGACATTGCATATAATGTTATGGCGTATTATTTGCAGCAGTTGGGGACAATGTTAATAAAGATATGTTCTTTACACACGCGCTTTATTTAGGAATAACCCTTTAGTTATTGGACCCCCCCCCACTCTCCCGTGATATTCGAACCAACGGGGAATATATAACACGTTCATGTACATACTAAATTGTTTCCTATATATGAAGTGCAAGACCACTTATCTGCACTGGCTTCGCCACATAAGAAGCCTTCATTTGGTTAGAAGTATAAACTACCTATTGGTGTTTTACGTTTATTTATCGTCGCTACCGTTTCCCATATGAATAACGCCTCCTGGTGATATTAATCATTTGAGAAGTGTGATGGATATTGCAGTTATACAGACAGAGACCCATTCCAGTGTCTCCTCTGGTAGTTTTACGTGCACATTGTAAAGCACCGACACAAGACCTCGGTTTAAAGTCCCATCTGAAAGACTGTTAATTTTATTATGGTCAGACGGGGGATCGAACCTGCGCCTATTGGTGCTGTTCTGAGAGCTATGTGTGCTACGTGTACGCCGTGATGATGGTTTCTGTTTTTACGTTTATTTATCGTCGCTACCGGTTACCCATATGAGCGACGCCTCCTGAAGAGATTTTAGATTTTTGGAGGATAGTGCAATGATACAGAAAGAGACCCATTACAGCGTCTCCTCTGGTTCTTTTACGTGTACGGTGTAAAGCACCGACACGAGACCTCGGTTTAACGTCCCATCTGAAAGACTGTTAATTTTATTAGGGTCAGACGGGGGATCGAACCTGCGATCCCTGGATTACCAGTCCAGCGTGTTACCACTGGACTACATATCCGTATGTAATGAAGTCTTGATGATGGATTGTGTCAACGATTGTTTTATATATGACGACTTCACTGAACCATACACTATCGCTCCATTAAGTAAGGATTCTACGGTTTGAGATAGATCTTCGGATCAGTCTCTGATCCTACCTAGTAAATGTCACATTGATAAGGGAGGTCCGCCTCTGTGGTCGAGTGGTTAAGGTCGCTGACTTGTATACCACTGTAAGCCTGCCCAGGAAAGGTGTTGTTAGGTAAACTGCCCACCGGCGATATAGCCCAAAATGGTGCTGATGCAGACGTAAAACCCAAAATATAACATAACACATTGATAAGGCGTTATAGCTTCCATATTATTGAACTTATACCATTTACAATTTCATATACTATTACATTATAAATACAACTTGCAAGATCACTGTCTAATGCATCGAATCTAATGTCTTCTACAAAAAGAGTATACAGTATACAGAGTATAGCCGGTCCAGTGATTGGGTATATTCATACCTTCGGCCTCCACACACTTTAGCCACCCACGCCCAGCATAGTTCATATCCCGATAGCACTATTAACCCGCAATTCATTCCTTAAGTAAACATATGTACGAGAGGAAAATCTCCCTGCAGTTATCATATCGTACAGACGATGTTTTACATAATAGCAATATATTTTAGCATATACCTTCCCCTTCATCGAAGGAATTAAGTGCAATAGTGATGCAAATTATACTTAGCAACGACTATTTTAGAATATACATTGTCATAGAAGTTAGTGTGGCGGCGCCTGTACTTCACGATCGAGGTTATACATCACAATAGTCACACCAAGCGAAAGCTGGCAGTTTCTTACGGAGGTTGGTGTACCCAAGTACTGGTCAACCGTTGGCGCCTGCCCAGGAAAACTGCCCGCCGGCGATATAGCCCGAAATGGTGCTGATGCAGGCGTAAAACCCGAAATATAAAAAACATAAAGTCACACCAAGCATATCACATTATTCATGGCATAGGGGATTGTATGTCTGGCACCAACAAGATATATTAAGTACAACAGTAAAAGTAACCAGACATATTAGTGCAGCTGTCAATGGCCAAAATGATAATTAAGGAAACACTGCTCTCTGATGTAGTACAAAACAAATTTGTATTTTATCATTGGTTATGGTCTTACTGACCAGAAACAAGTTCTTGGTATGTCTCATCTCATTCAGGAGCTCTCATATGGAATAGCATTCCGGATGCCATCAGACAATCGACGTGTCATATATCGTTTTCGAATAGTTGTTTGAAATGGATTAAGGACAATGATATTCATGCTTGATTCGTTTTATATACACCCAACCAGCATCATCGTGTTCGAATAGTTGTCTGTTTTTTTATACTTTATATATTTTACAACGATTGCGAAGCAAATTTTAACAACTTATATTAATCACTCTCATTGGCTCGGATGAAAGCGTATATGTGGTCATTCATGTGGGCGGAAACCGGAGTACCCGGAAAAAACCCACCTGTCCGATCTGGCGACCATCGTACCAGTTGTCTGTTGGTCCTGATAGCGCAGTTGTAACTCGTTCTCTGCATGTGCGAAATTCCCGGAGTTCGAGCTCCGTCTACATTCGCAGCCTGCTAAATCATCATCGAGGTCTTCCCCTACAACAGCATATCGTCAGTCCGCTGCCACCATCTTTGCGTCGTCGATCGGTGTCTAATGTCTGCCAAATCAACTGAATTACTCTTGGATACTGTCCGCCTCCGTGGTCGAGTGGTTAAGGTCGCTGACTTGTATACCACTGTAACCTATCATCACTGATGGTCACGGGTTCGAGCCCCACTCAGGCTGTGTCTCATTTATGTGAAAAAGTTGGCAGTTTCTTACGGAGGTTGGTGTACCCAAGTACTGGTTAACCGTTGGAGTCTGCCCAGGAAAGGTGTTGTTAGGTAAACTGCACGCCGGCGATATAGCCCAAAATGGTGCTGATGCAGGCGTAAAACCCGAAATATAACATAACTCTTGAATACTACTCTCGAAATACGCATTTTTCACTTTCAGCTGACTCAATATTGTTTGGAGCATTTGACGGTCGTGCTACACTTTCTTTGAGTTCTGTCATTGTTCATAGTGATGCGACATATTTTGGAGAGGGTAGTTTACTAATGTTGTTGCGTGTTGCCCAATCCATTTTGTCGTTTTCACTCTTTGTCATGATTATATACAGCACACGAACCAGTGCCATGCCAAACGAACCCCCTTCACAGGGTACATTCAAATTGTTCTCATATGCCATGCCAAGCGAACCCCCGTCACACGGTACATTCAAATTGTTCTCCTATGCCATGCCAAACGAACCCACGTCACACTGTACATTCAAACTGTTCTCCCATGCCATGCCAAACGAACCCCCGTCACATGGTACATTCAAATTGTTCTTCTATGCCATGCCAAACGAACCCCCGTCACACGGTACATTCAAATTGTTCTCCTATGCCATGCCAAACGAACCCCCGACAACGGTACATTCACACTGTCCTCCTATGCCATGCCAAACGAACCCCCGTCACACGGTACATTCAAATTGTTCTCCTATGCCATGCCAAATGAACCCCCGCCACACGGTACATTCAAACTGTTCTCCTATGCCATACCAAACGAACCCCCGCCACACGGTACATTCAAACTGTTCTCCTATGCCATGCCAAACGAACCTCCGACACACGGTACATTCAAACTGTTATCCTATGCCATGCCAAACGAACACCCGACACACGGTACATTCAAACTGTTCTCCTATGCCATGCCAAACGAACCCCCGTCACACTGTACATTCACACTGTTCTCCTATGCCATGCCAAACGAACCCCCGTCACACTGTACATTCACACTGTTCTCCTATGCCATGCCAAATGAACCCCCGTCACACGGTACATTCACACTGTTCTCCTATGCCATGCCAAACGAACCCCCGGCACAAGGTACATTCACACTGTTCTACTATGCCACGACAAACGAACCCCGTCACACGGTACATTCACACTGTTCTCCTATGCCACGTCAAACGAACCACCGTCATACGGTACATTCAAACTGTTCTCCTGTGCCATGCCAAACGAACCCCCATCAACGGTCCATTCAAACTGTTCTCCTATGTCATGCCAAACGAACCCCCGCCACACGGTACATTCAAACTGTTCTCCTATGCCATGTCAAACGAACCCCCGTCACACGGTAGATTAACTGTTCTCCTATGTCATGCCAAACGAACCCCCGCCACACGGTACATTCAAATTGTTCTCCTATGCCATGTCAAACGAACCCCCGTCACACGGTACATTCACACTGTTCTCCTATGCCACGTCAAACGAACCACCGTCATACGGTACATTCAAACTGTTCTCCTATGCCACGCCAAACGAACCCCCGTCACACGGTACATTCAAACTGTTCTCCTATGCCACGCCAAACGAACCCCCGACACACGGTACATTCAAACTGTTCTCCTATGCCATGTCAAACGAACCCCCGTCACACGGTACATTCAAACTGTTTTCCTATGCCATGCCAAACGAACCCCCGTCACACGGTACATTCCAATTGTTTTCCTATGCCATGCCAAACGAACCACCGTCACACGGTACATTCCAATTGTTTTCCTATGCCATGCCAAACGAACCCCCGTCACACGGTACATTCCAATTGTTCTCCTATGCCATGCCAAACGAACCCCTGTCACACGGTACATTCAAATTGTTCTCCTATGCCATGCCAAACGAACCCCCGTCACACGGTACATTCACACTGTTCTACTATGCCACGCCAAACGAACCCCCGTCACACGGTACATTCACACTGTTCTCCTATGCCACGTCAAACGAACCACCGTCATACGGTACATTCAAACTGTTCTCCTGTGCCATGCCAAACGAACCCCCGTCACACGGTCCATTCAAACTGTACTCCTATGTCATGCCAAACGAACCCCCGCCACACGGTACATTCAAACTGTTCTCCTATGCCATGTCAAACGAACCCCCGTCACACGGTACATTCAAACTGTTTTCCTATGCCATGCCAAACGAACCCCCGTCACACGGTACATTCCAATTGTTTTCCTATGCCATGCCAAACGAACCACCGTCACATGGTACATTCCAATTGATTTCCTATGCCATGCCAAACGAACCCCCGTCACACGGTACATTCCAATTGTTCTCCTATGCCATGCCAAACGAACCCCTGTCACACGGTACATTCAAATTGTTCTCCTATGCCATGCCAAACGAACCCCTGTCACACGGTACATTCCAATTGTTCTCCTATGCCATGCCAAACGAACCCCTGTCACACGGTACATTCAAATTGTTCTCCTATGCCATGCCGAACGAACTCCGGTCACACGGTACATTCAAATTGTTCTCCTATGCCATGCCAAACGAACCCCTGTCACACGGTACATTCAAAGTGTTCTCCTATGCCATGCCGAACGAACACCCGTCACATGGTACATTCCAATTGTTCTCCTATGCCATGCCGAACGAACCCCCGTCACATGGTACATTCAAATTGTTCTCCTATGCCATGCCGAACGAACCCCCGTCACACGGTACATTCCAATTGTTCTGCTATGCCATGCCAAACGAATCCCCGTCACACGCTATATTCATACTCATATTACTGAACCCATCGTATTCAATCACATGCAGCAATGGACACGGTGGTTCACGTTGTACAACACGGGGTTCCCTGGTGTCCGGTCACCGTGGACCCTGACGTTCCGATTAGTTCTTAAATATATTTAGTTTAAACTTTATTTATTTTACAACGATTGCGAAACACGTTCTAACAACTTATATTAATCACTCTCGTTGGCGCCGATGAAAGCGTAAATATTATCATTCGTGTGGGAGGAAACCGGAGTACCCGGAGAAAACCAACCTGTCCGATATGGCGATCATTGTACAATTTCACATACTTCCCGGTCATTCATGTTGGAGGAAACCGGAGTACGCGGAGAAAACCCACCTGTCCGATCTGGCGACCACCGTACCATCATACATACTACTCGGTCCGGTAATCGAACCCGGGTTGCATTGGTGAGAAGTGAGCGCGCTAACCACTGCGTTAATCGGACAATATATTTAGTAATAATATCAACAAGGATTCAAATGAATAACAACAACAACAACATTTATTCCATGTTAGACACAATTACAGATTCTCGTCTATTATAAATATTATATAACTACAACATGTAATGTAATGACAACACGAGTATCACACATCAAAATCACATTAGGAAATGTTCTGACTTAGATTTTTAGACAGACAGACAGACAGACAGACAGACAGACAGACAGACAGACAGACAGACAGACAGACAGACAGACAGACAGACAGACAGACAGACAGACAGACAGACAGACAGACAGACAGACAGACAGACAGACAGACAGACAGACAGACAACAACAGACAGACAGACAGACAGACAGACAGACAGACAGACAGACAGACAGACAGACAGACAGACAGACAGACAGACAGACAGACAGACAGACAGACAGACAGACAGACAGACAGACAGACAGACAGACAGACAGACAGACAGACAGACAGACAGACAGACAGACAGACAGACAGACAGACAGACAGACAGACAGACAGACAGACAGACAGACAGACAGACAGACAGACAGACAGACAGACAGACAGACAGACAGACAGACAGACAGACAGACAGACAGACAGACAGACAGACAATCTTAAAACAGTAGCTATATCACATTAATTAAACACAATCTTATAACAGTAGCTATATCACATTAATTAAACACAATTTTAAAACAGTAGCTATATCACATTAATTAAACACACTCTTAAAACAGTAGCTATATCACATTAATTAAACACAATCTTAAAACAGTAGCTATATCACATTAATTAAACACAATCTTAAAACAGTAGCTATATCACATTAATTAAACACAATCTTATAACAGTAGCTATATCACATTAATTAAACACAATCTTATAACAGTAGCTATATCACATTAATTAAACACAATCTGAAAACAGTAGCTATATCACATTAATTAAACACAATCTTAAAACAGTAGCTATATCACATTAATTAAACACAATCTTAAAACAGTAGATATATCACATTAATTAAATACAATCTTAAAACAATAGCTATATCACATTAATTAAACACAATCTTAAAACAATAGCTATATCACATTAATTAAACACAATCTTAAAACAATAGCTATATCACATTAATTAAACACAATCTTAAAACAGTAGCTATATCACATTAATTAAACACGAAAAGGCCCTGAGTTCGCGCCCCGCTGGAGCCGTTACGAGTGTGCCCTTAGGCAAGGCATCTAAGCTCCAGATTGCCCGTTATCTCTCCCTCGTGGCGATGGATTCCATCAGGAGCGTGTTTACTATAAGTTGTTAGAACTTGTTTCGCAATCGAGCTATAATACATTTGTAAAAACTATGTTTTCAATGCACACTTCAGCGAATTCCGTTTTAGGTATTAAAACGAATGGATTTGTATGTATCAAGGTCAATGATGAGCACATACAATTGTGTGATTGCTCCAGAACTGAATTTATTATCATGCTATTATCTAGCTTGATTCGTAATTTCCGGGCATTAATGTCATTGCTAGGTAAAGCACATGGCTGTACACAAACTAATTCCAGGATACATGGAAGGATATTGCGATTCTGTACTGTTGCTGGGGACATCTATTTCTGTTGCAGTGTAAACTGACAAATAACTTCGGGAACGAAATGAATTGTTAGAGAATACTATACTGAACATAGACTGGGCATTGTGAAAGGCAGTTATACTGGACCTATACTAGGCATTGTGATAGTCATCTGTACTGGACGTAGACTGGGCTCTGTGAAAGTCATCTGTACTGGACGCAGACTGGGCTTTGTGAACGTCATCTGTACTGGACGCAGACTGGGCAATGTGAAAGTCATCTGTACTGGACGCAGACTGGGTATTGTGAAAGTCATCAGTACTGGACGCAGACTGGACTCTGTGAAAGTCATCTGTACTGGACGTAGAATGGGCTCTGTGAAAGTCATCTGTACTGGGTGTAGACTGGGCTCTGTGAAAGTCATCTGTACTGGACGCAGACTGGACTCTGTGAAAGTAATCTGTACTGGACGTAGAATGAGCTCTGTGAAAGTCATCTGTACTGGACGTAGAATGGGCTCTGTGAAAGTCATCTGTACTGGACGTAGACTGGGCTCTGTGAAAGTCATCTGTACTGGACACAGACTGGACTCTGTGAAAGACATCTGTACTGGACGCAGACTGGGCTCTGTGAAAGTCATCTGTACTGGACACAGACTGGGCTCTGTGAAAGTCATCTGTACTGGACGCAGACTGGGCTCTGTGAAAGTCATCTGTACTGGATGCAGACTGGACTTTGTGTAAGTCATCTGTACTGGATGCAGACTGGGCTCTGTGAAAGTCATCAGTACTGGACGCAGACTGGACTCTGTGAAAGTCATCTGTACTGGACGTAGACTGGGCTCTATGAAAGTCATCTGTACTGGACGCAGACTAGACTCTGTGAAAGTCATCTGTACTGGACGCAGACTGGGCTCTGTGAAAGTCATCTGTACTGGACACAGACTGGGCTCTGTGAAAGTCATCTGTACTGGACGCAGACTGGGCTCTGTGAATGCAGTTGTACTGGACGCAGACCGGGTCTTGTGAATGCAGCTGTACGGGACGCAGACTGGGCCCTGTGCATGCAGCTGTACTAGACGCAGACTGGGCCCTGTGAATGCAGTTGTACTGGACGCAGATTGGGCCCTGTGAATGCAGCTGTACTGGACTCAGACCGGTCCTGTGAATGCATCTGTACTGTACACAGACTGGGCCCTGTGAATGTAGTTGTACGGGACGCAGATTGGGCCCTGTGAATGCAGCTGTACTGGACTCAGACCGGGTCCTGTGAATGCAGTTGTACTGTATGCAGACTGGGCCCTGTGAATGCAACTGTACTGGATGCAAACTGGGTTCTGTGAATGCATCTGTACTGGACGCAGACTGGGCTCTGTGAATGCAGCTGTACGGGACGCAGACTGGGTCCTGTGAATGCAGCTGTACGGGACGCAGACTGGGCCCTGTGAATGCAGTTGTACGGGAAGCAGACTGGGTCCTGTGAATGCATCTGTACTGGACACAGACTGGGCCCTGTGAATACAGCTGTACTGTACGCAGACTGGGCTCTGTGAATGCATCTGTACTGTACGCAGACTGGTGCCCTGTGAATGCATCTGTACTGGACGCAGACTGGGCTCTGTGAATGCATCTGCACTGGACGCAGACTGGGCTCTGTGAATGCAGCTGTACGGGACGCAGACTGGGCCCTGTGAATGCAACTGTACTAGACGCAGACTGGGCTCTGTGAATGCAGCTGTACGGGACGCAGACTAGGCCCTGTGAATGCAACTGTACTGGACGCAGACTGGGCTCTGTGAATGCAGCTGTACGGGACGCAGACTGGACTCTGTGAAAGCATCTGTACTGGACGCAGACTGGGCTCTGTGATTGCAGCTGTACTGTACGCAGACTGGGCCCTGTGAATGCAGTTGTACTAGACGCAGACTGGGCTCTGTGATTGCAGCTGTACTGTACGCAGACTGGGCCCTGTGAATGCAGCTGTACTAGACGCAGACTGGGCTCTGTGATTGCAGCTGTACTGTACGCAGACTGGGCCCTGTGAATGCAGCTGTACTAGACGCAGAATGGGCTCTGTGATTGCAGCTGTACTGTACGCAGACTGGGCCCTGTGAATGCAGTTGTACTAGACACAGACTGGGCTCTGTGATTGCAGCTGTACTGTACGCAGACTGGGCCCTGTGAATGCAGCTGTACTAGACGCAGACTGGGCCATGTGAATGCAGCTGTACTGTACGCAGACTGGGCCCTGTGAATGCAGCTGTACTAGACGCAGACTGGGCTCTGTGATTGCAGCTGTACTGTACGCAGACTGGGCCATGTGAATGCAGTTGTACTGGACATATACTGACATTGTGAACAGCTGTACTGAACGTAGACTGGATCATTTGAAAGGCAGCTGTAGCAACCTATTGCAATGTTTTTATTGTTGAAATCAAAATAGTGCGGGTGATGTTTGTTAGTGTAGCAACCGTCGTTTGTAGACCGTACAAATGTGGCAAGTGTGGCTGATATCCACAGTCTGGCGCGCATTTCACTCATGACCAAATATATTTGCCTGTCTGTGACCATGAAATAATTGGTTACGCCATGTTTAACGCTGCTGCAGATGGGACGTTAAACCGAGGTCTCGTGTCGGTGCTTTACACCGTGCACGGAAAAGAACCAGAGGAGACGCTGGAATGGGTCTCTCTCTGTATCATTACACTATCCTCCAAAATCTAAATTGACAAATACATAGTCTATAGTTGATACAAATTTTAGATCGATTGCGAAACAAGTTCTTAAACACTATTAATCACTCGAGAGACATCATTTATTCATAGCCACGAGTGAGAGAATTTAAATTGCACAATCGTAATGCGTCTAGCGGGCGCGAACACCGGGTCGTTCACACCTGAAGCAAATGTTCTACCACTACACTATCACGACTTCCACAAAGACATAGTGCTTACCTGGACACAATTATATAATGTGATACCCATCCTTGATTATGATAAAATGCATTATATTCCGAGAAAAAGAGATAGCTCATAATGTTTAAAAGTTTAAACTTTAATTATTTTACAACGATTGCGAAGCATGTTTTAACATCTTATATTAATCACTCTCGTTGGCGCGGATGAAAGCGTATATGTGGTCATTCATGTGTGAGGACACCGGAATACCCGGAGAAAACCCACCTGTCCGATCTGGCGTCCACCGTACCATCTCCCATACCTCCCGGTCATAAGGTATCGCCAAGAGCTGTGTTGCATAGTAGACAGGACACAGTAAACAGGAAACCGTTAACATAGCAGCTATAATTTCTTTCGAATGTAATAAATGGATGACGGATTATCAACAACGCCCGCCTCCGTGGTCGAGTGGTTACGGTCACTGACTTGTATACCACTGTAACCTATCATCACTGATGGTCACAGGTTCGAGCTCCCGCTCAGACCGTGTTTCATTTATATGAAAAAGTTGGCAGTTTCTTACGGAGGTTGGTGCACCCAAGTACTGGTTAACCGCTGGAGCCTGCCCAGGAAAGGTGTTGCCGGCGATATAGCCCAAAAATGGTGGTGATGCAGGCGTAAAACCCGAAATATAACATAAAATATAACACTAATTACAATTCACGTTTGAATCCCACGGGGAGTGTCGAATTCTTTGAAGTGGAAGTTATCCAACTTGCTAGCAGCTCGACGGTGGTTCTACAGGTGCGCCCGCCGGTGCCGGAAGTACTGCTAGGCGGGGCCCCGGGTCTCCTTCCACCAATACTAGTTCGCCATATATAAGGCGCATATATGCTGGTTATGAGGCGCACATATGCGGAGTTATAAGGCGCATATGATATTATACAGAGTTATAAGGCGCTTATATGCGGAGTTATAAGGCGCATATATGCAGAGTTATTAGGCGCATATATGCATAGTTATTAGGCGCATATATGCATAGTTATAAGGCGCATATATGCATAGTTATTAGGCGCATATATGCATAATTATAAGGCGCATATATGCATAGTTATAAGGCGCATATATGCAATACATGCATAGTTATAAGGCGCATATATGCATAGTTATAAGGCGCATATATGCAGAGTTATAAGGCGCATATATGCAGAGTTATAAGGCGCATATATGCAGAGTTATATGCGAGTTATAAGGCGCATATATGCATAGTTATTAGGCGCATATATGCATAGTTATAAGGCGCATATATGCATAGTTATAAGGCGCATATATGCATAATTATAACGCGCATATATGCATAGTTATAAGGCGCATATATGCAATACATGCATAGTTATAAGGCGCATATATGCATAGTTATAAGGCGCATATATGCAATACATGCATAGTTATAAGGCGCATATATGCATAGTTATAAGGCGCATATATGCAGAGTTATAAGGCGCATATATGCAGAGTTATAAGGCGCATATATGCAGAGTTATATGCGAGTTATAAGGCGCATATATGCATAGTTATTAGGCGCATATATGCATAGTTATAAGGCGCATATATGCATAGTTATAAGGCGCATATATGCATAATTATAAGGCGCATGTATGCGGAGTTATAAGGCGCATATATGCAGAGTTATAAGGCGCATATATGCAGAGTTATAAGGCGCATATATGCGGAGTTATAAGGCGCATATATGCAGAGTTATAAGGCGCATATATGCAGAGTTATAAGGCGCATATATGCGGAGTTATATGCGAGTTATAAGTTGCATATATGCGAAGCTATATGTCGCTTATAAGCGCCTTATAAGTCGCATATATGCAATCAACTCGCATACATCTAATTTGCATACAAAATCCATATAAGCGACGTATAAGCGCCTTATATGCGGAACGTTATAAGGCGCATATAACTCTCGCATATAAAATATTTTGGCAGATTTTAATTTAACCATTTCAACACCACATACCTCTAAATTGGTTTACAAAAAGGTGTAGATCCAGATGAGCCGGCTCGTACCTAGCCGTCTCATCAGGATCTGCACGTTTTGCCAGTAATATTACTATTTTTAGACACAATTACCCATTTTGATAAATGAACTGGTCCAAATGTAAATTTCCTTATTAATTTATTGGTCTAAGAATATCATGGACCAGTCCATGTCAGTTACTTGGTGTTGAATGGGTTAAACACCCAAACACAAAGCAAAACAACATATTAAAGTGGACATAAGGTTAATTGGTACACAGTTTATTGGACAGCGGAATTGAAACATCACAGCCACCAATTATCGATACTTTCCTACTATTCATGACTAGTTTAAAGACAATTTATTTTGAGGGCATGTCCAGTTCTGTAGATAGATGGCGAAGATCTGGTCATGGTGTGAGATCTGGTCATGGGGTGGTATCTGGTCATGGGGTGTGATCTGGTCATGGGGTGTGATCTGGTCATGGGGTGGGATCTGGTCATGGTGTGGGATCTGGTGTGGGATCTGGTCATGGGCTGGGATCTGGTCATGGTGTGGGATCTGGTCATGGGGTGGGATCTGGTCATGGGGTGGGATCTGGTCATGGTGTGGGATCTGGTCATGGGGTGGGATCTGGTCATGGTGTGGGATCTGGTCATGGTGTGGGATCTGGTCATGGGGTGGGCTCTGGTCATGGGGTGGGATCTGGTCATGGGGTGGGATCTGGTCATGGGGTGTGATCTATGCATGGGGTGGGATCTGGTCATGGGGTGGGATCTGGTCATGGGGTGGGATCTGGTCATGGTGTGGGATCTGGTCATGGGGTGGGATCTGGTCATGGGGTGGGATCTGGTCATGGGGTGTGATCTGGTCATGGTGTGGGCTCTGGTCATGGGGTGGGATCTGGTCATGGGGTGGGATCTGGTCATGGGGTGGGCTCTGGTCATGGGGTGGGATCTGGTCATGGGGAGGGATCTGGTCATGGGGTGTGATCTCATGGGGTGGGATCTGGTAATGGGGTTGGATCTGGTCATGGGGTGGGATCTGGTCGTGGGTGGGATCTGGTGATGGGGTGTGATCTGGTCATGGGGTGGGATCTGGGCATGGGGTGGGATCTGGTCATGGGGTGTGATCTGGGCATGGGGTGGGATCTGGTCATGGGGTGGGATCTGGTCATGGGGTGTGATCTGGGCATGGGGTGGGATCTGGGCATGGGTGGGATCTGGTCATGGGTGGGATCTGGTCATGGGGTGGGCTCTGGTCATGGGGTGGGATCTGGTCATGGGGTGTGATCTGGGCATAGGGTGGGATCTGGTCATGGGGTGGGATCTGGTCATGGGGTGTGATCTGGGCATGGGGTGGAATCTGGTCATGGGGTGGGATCTAGTCATGGGGTGGGATCTGGTCATGGGGTGGGTGGGTCGGGGTGGGATCTGGTGGGGTGGGATCTGGTCATGGGGTGGGATCTGACCGGGTGGGATCTGGTCATGGGGTGGGATCTGGTCATGGGGTGGGATCTGGTCATGGGGTGGGATCTGGTCATGGGGTGGGATCTGGCCGGGTGGGATCTGGTCATGGGGTGGGATCTGGTCATGGGGTGGGATCTGGCCGGGGTGGGATCTGGTCATGGGGTGGGATCTGGTCATGGGGTGGGATCTGGTCATGGGTGGGATCTGGTCATGGGGTGGGATCTGGCCGGGGTGGGATCTGGTCATGGGGTGGGCTCTGGTCATGGGGTGGGATATGGTCATGGGGTGGGCTCTGGTCATGGGGTGGGATCTGGTCATGGGGTCGAATCTGGTCGGGGTGGGATCTGGTCGGGGTGGGATCTGGTCATGGGGTGGGATCTGGTCATGGGGTGGGCTCTGGTCATGGTGTGTGATCTGGTCATGGGGTGTGATCTGGTCATGGTGTGGGATCTGGTCATGGGGTGGGCTCTGGTCATGGGGTGGGATCTGGTCATGGGGTGGGCTCTGGTCGGGGGTGGGATCTGTGCATGGGGTGTGATCTGGTCATGGGGTGGGATCTGGCCATGGGGTGGGATCTGGTCATGGGGTGGGATCTGGTCATGGTGTGGGATCTGGTCATGGGGTGTGATCTGGGCATGGGGTGGGATCTGGTCGGGGGTGGGATCTGGGCATGGGGTGGGATCTGGGCATGGGGTGGGATCTGGGCATGGGGTGGGATCTGGGCATGGGGTGGGCTCTGGTCGGGGTGGGATCTGGGCATGGGGTGGGATCTGGTCATGGGGTGGGATCTGGTCATGGGGTGGGCTCTGGTCGGGGGTGGGATCTGGTCATGGGGTGGGATCTGGGCATGGGGTGTGATCTGGGCATGGGGTGGGATCTGGTCGGGGGGTGGGACTGGGCATGGGGTGGGGTGGGATCATGGGGTGGTCGGGGGGTGGGATCTGGTCATGGGGTGTGATCTGGTCATGCGGTGGGATCTGGTCATGGGGTGGGCTCTGGTCGGGGGTGGGATCTGGTCATGGGGTGTGATCTGGTCGGGGGTGGGATCTGGTCATGGGGTGTGATCTGGTCACGGGGTGTGATCTGGTCATGGGTGGGCTCTGGTCTGATCTGGTCATGGGGTGTGATCTGGTCTGATCATGGGTGGTGATCTGGTCATCTGGTCGGGTGGGATCTGGGCATGGGGTGGGTCATCTGGGCATGGGGTGGGATCATGGGTGGGATCTCATGGGGGGTGGGATCTGGGCTCTGGTCGGGGGTGGGATCTGGTGCATGGGGTGGGATCTGGTCATGGGGTGGGATATGGCCATGGGGTGGCTCTGGTCGGGGTGGGATTGGTCTGTGATCTGGGCATGGGGGTGATCTGTGCATGAGGTGTGATCTGGTCGGGGGTGGGATCTGGGCATGGTGTGTGATCTGTCGGGGTGGGATCTGGTCATGGGATGTGATCTGGTCATGGGGTGGGATCTGGTCATGGGTTGGGCTCTGGTCGGGGGTGGGATCTGGTCATGGGGTGTGATCTGGTCGGGGGGTGGGATCTGGTCATGGGGTGTGATCTGGTCACGGGGTGGGATCTGGTCATGGGGTGGGCTCTGGTCGTGGGGGTGGGGTGTGATCTGGTCATGGGGTGTGATCTGGTCATGGGGTGTGATCTGGTCATGGGGTGGGCTCTGGTCGGGGGTGGGATCTGGGCATGGGGTGGGATCTGGGCATGGGGTGGTGTCTGGGCATGGGGTGGGATCTGGGCATGGGGTGGGATCTGGGCATGTGGTGGGATCTGGGCATGGGGTGGGATCTGATCATGGGTGGGATCTGGCCGGGGTGGGATCTGGCCGGGGTGGGATCTGGCCGGGGTGTAATCTGGTCATGGAGTAGGATCTGGTCATGGGTGGGATCTGGCCGGGGAGGGATCTGGTCATGGGGTGGGCTCAAGTCATGGGGTGGGATCTGGTCGGGGTGGGTGTTATGTTCTCCTTTATTATGTCCTAGCTCCACGCCGAGTGCCTGTGATCCCGGTAATATGTTCACTCGTAAAATATTTGGTTTACGCAAAATATATTCCATGTGTTTAGCCACTGGCACCTGTTTATTCCACTGTTGCAATAGTTGTGTCCATAGTGCATAGCCACGTGTGTTTTCCTCCATATACCCTTCCGCAATTACAAATATTGTATCCCATTTCGAAAGCGACAATCAGTTCGTCCAGTGTTGCAATTCTTGTACCTAGGTCTATGCATTGACGAATAGCGTGGTAGTATGTGTACATATACACCCCACGTTCAAACCCTCGTTCATACACCCCTGGTTCATACACCCCTCGTGCATACACCCTACACCCCTCGTTCATACACCCCTCGTCCATACACCCCTCGTTCATACACCCCTCGTTCATACACCCTTCGTCCATACACCCCTCGTTGTTCATACACCCCTCGTTGTTCATACACCCCTCGTTGTTCATACACCCCTCGTTCATACACCCCTCGTTGTTCATACACCCCTCGTTCATACACCCCTCGTTCATACACCCCTCGTCTCGTTCATACACCCTCGTCCATACACCTCTCGTCCATACACCCCTCGTTCATACACCCCTCGTTCATACACCCCTCGTTCATACACCCCTCGTCCATACACCTCGTTCATACACCCCTCGTTGTTCATACACCCCTCGTCCATACACCCCTCGTTCATACACCCCTCGTTCATACACCCCGTTGTTCATACACCCCTCGTTCATACACCCCTCGTTCATACACCCCTCGTTGTTCATACACCCCTCGTTGTTCATACACCCCTCGTTCATACACCCCTGGTTCATACACCTCTCGTCCATACACCCCTCGTTGTTCATACACCCCTCGTTGTTCATACACCCCTCGCTGTTCATACACCCCTCGTTCATACACCCCTCGTTGTTCATACACCCCTCGTTGTTCATACACCCCTCGTTGTTCATACACCCCTGGTTCATACACCTCTCGTCCATACACCCCTCGTTCATACACCCCTCGTTCATACACCCCTCTTTGTTCATACACCCCTCCCTTTGTTCATACACCCCTCGTTCATACACCCTCGTTCATACACCCCTCGTTCATACACCCTCGTTCATACACCCCTCGTTCATACACCCCGTTGTTCATATACCCCTCGTTCATAAACCCCTCGTTGTTCATACACCCCTCGTTGTTCATACACCCTCGTTCATACACCCCTGGTTCATACACCTCTCGTCCATACACCCCTCGTTCATACACCCCTCGTTCATACACCCCTAGTTCATACACCCCTTGTTCATACACCCCTCTTTGTTCATACACCCCTCTTTGTTCATACACCCCTGGTTCATACACCTCTCGTCCATACACCCATACACCCCTCGTTCATACACCCCTCGTTCATACACCCCTCGTTCATACACCCCTAGTTCATACACCCCTTGTTCATACACCCCTCTTTGTTCATACACCCCTCGTTGTTCATACACCCCTCGTTGTTCATACACCCCTCGTTCATACACCCCTCGTTGTTCATACACCCCTCGTTCATACACCCCTCGTCCATACACCTCTCGTCCATACACCCCTCGTTCATACACCCCTCGTTCATACACCCCTCGTTCAGCGTCGTGTACCAGAAACACAGATAGAGATTTAGTTACTATTTGCCAACCCGGCATCGATGTAGTAATAACAGTTGCATCAAGTATATGTGTAATTGCCAATTCACATATTCCTGCTGATGGGAGGAAATTCACTCCAACACAATAAGTTGTTACCGCTTCACAGAATGCTATGCATGTTTTCAAAGTTATGTTACTGTATGTTGACATAGATAAAGATAAATCTATATGTAGTGAGGGTAATTTAGCTCCATAGATGATTTGGGCTAGCCTGGGTTCCAGTCTGTCGATTTTCACTTTTTAACTTCTAGCCAAATGACATGATCAGAAACTCAATACGGTCCCATTAATAGGCTCTGTGTTAAAATATATTTATTTGACTGACCAGACAAAATATATCGACGTCTGTTCCCAGGCTAACCCATAAACAATGGCGGCAAATTATAAAGTTTTATCAGCATTGCAGTGCCGTGCTTTCGATTCAAGTACGTCATTACTTAATAGGCCTATTAATAGGATTAATAATTTCACGCCAGTTTCCCCAGGCTTTGATATGTTCAGAAACTCAATACGGCCCAATTCTCGGTGTTAAAATATATTTATTTGACTGACCAGGGAAAATATATCGACGCCTGTTCCCATGCTAACCCATAAACAATGGCGACCAATTATAAAGTTTTATCAGCATTGCAGTGCCTCGCTTTCGATTCAAGTACGTCATTACTTAAGTCACGGGCTAATAGGCCTATTAATAGGATTAATTTCCCATTGGGACGGCAGAACAATTGACGTCTACATTGCTCCAGCCTTTTTTTTTCTGGCATATGGACGTCGAAACTGTGCCAAGGTCGACATAGCCGCGGGAACACTTGTACCTTATCTTTGAACCAACACTGCGTAAGTTTCCTAATATCTGGGTATCATTCACTGGTACTGGTGTTCCGCATTCCTTCATAATACATGTTTCCGTATTATCTTCACATGTCAAGCCGTCAACACAAGTTACAGAGCCACACCGGTTGGATGGTTTCTAAAAATGAGAGTGGATTAATTTCAAACGTTATTTATTTAGGAAATAACCAAGTGTCTAATACTAAAGTATGTCCCATCGCACTCGCAAACCCCAACGTTTGCCTAAACAGAGCACTTGTATAGCATTACTCGTAAAATAGGCACGCACATGTTACGAGTGTGCCTTTAGGCAAGGCATTTAAAATCCGCATTGCCTCTTCTCTAACGAAGGTTCCACCAGGAATGAGGTCTCGAGAGTGATTAATATAAGCTGTAAGAACTTTTCGCAATCGAGCTAACATAAATTTATAGATTGATTTAAAACCCTAAGCCTCCGTAATGCAATGCAAGCGGTGTCCGTCTCCAAACGGAGGGATTGCAAGTTTGAACCCAACAAGAATCACTGCAAATTTGAATAGTCGTAGACACTTCTTATATGGTTACTTCATTTTATTGAATTCATTCCTCTTCTACTCAGAAGATTTGTGAACACAAATACTATGCATTAATGACAACACAATATATAGTACACTTACATATGAAGTGCATAAAGATATGTAGATATTAGTAATGGATATTTGCTGTTCATTGAATTACTAATGCATAGCTGGTGGGCACTGATATACATCGGTATAAGAAATGTAAAGTTGCTGTACATTGATGTATGTACGTATAAGTAATGCATATCTGGTGGGTACTGATATACATCGGTATAAGTAATGCATATCTGGTGGGTACTGATATACATGGGTATAAGTGATGCATATCTGGTGGGTACTGATATACATGGGTATAAGTAATGCATATCTGGTGGGTACTGATATACATGGGTATAAGTGATGCATATCTGGTGGGCACTGATATACATGGGTATAAGTAATGCATATCTGGTGGGCACTGATATACATGGGTATAAGTGATGCATATCTGGTGGGCACTGATATACATGGGTATAAGTAATGCATATCTGGTGGGCACTGATATACATGGGTATAAGTAATGCATATCTGGTGGGTACTGATATACATGGGTATAAGTAATGCATATCTGGTGGGCACTGATATACATGGGTATAAGTAATGCATATCTGGTGGGCACTGATATACATGGGTATAAGTAATGCATATCTGGTGGGCACTGATACACATGGGTATAAGAAATGTAAAGTTGTTGTACATTGATGTATGTACGTATACGTGATGCATATCTGGTGGGTACTGATATATATGGGTATAAGAAATGTAAAGTTGTTGTACATTGATGTATGTACGTATAAGTAATGCATATCTGGTGGGTACTGATATACATGGGTATAAGACATGTAACGTTGTTGTACATTGCTGTATGTGCGTATACGTGATGCATATTTGCTGTTTGACACACGTACTGTACATTTGCTATGCATTGGAAATATGTGGGTATAAATAATATAATGTATATTTGATGTTCATTAATATATATATCACATATAACAAATATTCTATATAATTGTGTTGGGCACTCTACAGCACCACTCACATATAACAAATATCATATTTAATTGTGTTGGGCACTCTACAGCACCACTCACATATAACAAATATCATATTTAATTGTGTTGGGCACTCTACAGCACCACTCACATATAACAAATATCATATTTAATTGTGTTGGGCACTCTACAGCACCACTCACATATAACAAATATCATATTTAATTGTGTTGGGCACTCTACAGCACCACTCACATATAACAAATATCCTATTTAACTGTGTTGGGCACTCTACAGCACCACTCACATATAACAAATATCCTATTTAACTGTGTTGGGCACTCTACAGCACCACACACATATAACAAATATCCTATTTAACTGTGTTGGGCACTCTACAGCACCACTCACATATAACAAATATCATATTTAATTGTATTGGGGTTTCTACAGCCCCACTCACATATAACAAATATCATATTTAATTGTGTTGGGGTTTCTACAGCCCTACACACATATAACAAATATCATATTTAATTGTGTTGGGGTTTCTGCAGCCCCACTCACATATAACAAATATCATATTTAATTGTGTTGGGCACTCTACATCCCCACTCACATATAACACATATCATATTTAATAGTGTTGGGCACTCTACAGCCCCACTCACATATAACAAATATCATATTTAATTGTGTTGGGCACTCTACAGCCCCACTCACATTTAACAAATATCATATATAATTGTGTTGGGGTTTCTACAGCCCCACACACATATAACAAATATCATATTTAATTGTGTTGGGGTTTCTACAGCCCCACTCACATATAACAAATATCATATTTAATTGTGTTGGGGTTTCTACAGCCCCACACACATATAACAAATATCATATTTAATTGTGTTGGGGTTTCTACAGCCCCACTCACATATAACAAATATCATATTTAATTGTGTTGGGGTTTCTACAGGGCCACTCACATATAACAAATATCATATTTAATTGTGTTGGGGTTTCTACAGCCCCACTCACATATAACAAATATCATATTTAATTGTGTTGGGGTTTTTACAGCGTCACTCACATATAACAAATATCATATTTAATTGTGTTGTGGTTTCTATAGCGTCACTCATATATAACAAATATCATATTTAATTGTGTTGGGCATTCTACAGCCCCACTCACATATAACAAATATCATATTTAATTGTGTTGGGGTTTCTACAGCCCCACACACATATAACAAATATCATATTTAATTGTGTTGGGCATTCTACAGCCCCACTCACATATAACAAATATCATATTTAATTGTGTTGGGCACTCTACAGCCCCACTCACATATAACAAATATCATATTTAATTGTGTTGGGGTTTCTACAGCCCCACTCACATATAACAAATATCATATTTAATTGTGTTGGGCACTCTACAGCCCCACTCACATATAACAAATATCATATTTAATTGTGTTGGGCACTCTACAGCCCCACTCACATATAACAAATATCATATTTAATTGTGTTGGGCAGTCTACAGCCCCACTCACATATAACAAATATCATATTTAATTGTGTTGGGGTTTCTACAGCCCCACTCACATATAACAAATATCATATTTAATTGTGTTGGGCACTCTACAGCCCCACTCACATATAACAAATATCATATTTAATTGTGTTGGGCACTCTACAGCCCCACTCACATATAACAAATATCATATTTAATTGTGTTGGGGTTTCTACAGCCCCACTCACATATAACAAATATCATATTTAATTGTGTTGGGGTTTCTACAGCCCCACTCACATATAACAAATATCATATTTAATTGTGTTGGGGTTTCTACAGCCCCACTCACATATAACAAATATCATATTTAATTGTGTTGGGCACTCTACAGCCCCACTCACATATAACAAATATCATATTTAATTGTGTTGGGCACTCTACAGCCCCACTCACATATAACAAATATCATATTTAATTGTGTTGGGCATTCTACAGCCCCACTCACATATAACAAATATCATATTTAATTGTGTTGGGCAATCTACAGCGCCACTCACATATAACAAATATCATATTTAATTGTGTTGGGCACTCTACAGCCCCACTCACATATAACAAATATCATATTTAATTGTGTTGGGCACTCTACAGCCCCACTCACATATAACAAATATCATATTTAATTGTGTTGGGCACTCTACAGCCCCACTCACATATAACAAATATCATATTTAATTGTGTTGGGGTTTCTACAGCCCCACTCACATATAACAAATATCATATTTAATTATGTTGGGGTTTCTACAGCCCCACTCACATATAACAAATATCATATTTAATTGTGTTGGGGTTTCTACAGCCCCACTCACATATAACAAATACCATATTTAATTGTGTTGGGGTTTTTACAGCGTCACTCACATATAACAAATATCATATTTAATTGTGTTGTGGTTTCTATAGCGTCACTCACATATAACAAATATCATATTTAATTGTGTTGGGCATTCTACAGCCCCACTCACATATAACAAATATCATATTTAATTGTGTTGGGCACTCTACAGCCCCACTCACATATAACAAATATCATATTTAATTGTGTTGTGGTTTCTATAGCGTCACTCACATATAACAAATATCATATTTAATTGTGTTGGGCACTCTACAGCCCCACTCACATATAACAAATATCATATTTAATTGTGTTGGGGTTTCTACAGCCCCACACACATATAACAAATATCATATTTAATTGTGTTGGGCACGCTACAGCCCCACTCACATATAACAAATATCATATTTAATTGTGTTGGGCAATCTACAGAGCCACTCACATATAACAAATATCATATTTAATTGTGTTGGGCACTCTACAGCCCCACTCACATATAACAAATATCATATTTAATTGTGTTGGGCACGCTACAGCCCCACTCACATATAACAAATATCATATTTAATTGTGTTGGGCAATCTACAGCGCCACTCACATATAACAAATATCATATTTAATTGTGTTGGGCACTCTACAGCCCCACTCACATATAACAAATATCATATTTAATTGTTTTGGGCAATCTACAGCGCCACTCACATATAACAAATATCATTTTTAATTGTGTTGGGGTTTCTACAGCCCTACTCACACATAACACATATCATATTTAATCAAATGCATACCTCTTCCCACAATGACGAATCACTGAATATTAGCCCTTCAACGTGCGAGTGTGTTTGCACGTTATCTTCTTCATGTCGATGAAGTGTACATAGGTGAATATGACGGTGGTACGATATACCCGCACAGGTCGTACCCCGGGACCTACAGTTCTTTTCACAAACTACCAAAGACAAGTCGAACAGAATCGTCAAGACGGATTTGTTTGTGGAATATCCATACTGTACAGGAATCACATCACATATTACAATATGAACATTTGTCATAAGCGATATTGACAGAAGTGTACACAACGCGAGAGCATCCATGTTTGAAATGAATGTTCAAATCCGATTTCCTCCTCTGTCTATGTTTTATTGTGCAGTTGTTCTCATAGGAAAACGATTTAGCAAGTCATAATTATTGTTTTAAATTCGCTGAAGCTGAACGAACTGGTGAATTGAATGGATGTCGTGTATGTTCTTGTAGATATTCCCAGTAGTATCACAAATGATCAGAATAGGTGAATACAGTCATATTCACTAAGAGTCGTATACGAATGTAGGCAATATCAATTAAAAGTATCCCCATATGACAGTATTATGCCTTGTAATATTTTACCTTGCAACGATTGTGCCCTTAGGCAAGGCATTTAAATTCCACATTGCCTCTTCTCTCTCCATCCGGAATGAGGTCTCGAGAGTGATTAATATAAGTTGAAAGAACTGGTTACGCAATCGAGCTCAAATAAATTTGTATAAACTACACCTTGCAATATTCTGAAATAATTATTTTCTTTGGTATGCATTTAAGTTTTATTTATTTTACAGACGGATATGTAGTCCAGTGGTAACATGCTGGACTGGTAATCCAGGGTTCGCAATTTCGATCCCCCGTCTGACTAATACAATTAAGTCTTTCAAGGCATTTAAATTCCACATTGCCTATTCTCTCTCCTTCATGGCGAAGGACTCCATCCGGAATGAGGTCTCGAGAGTGATTACTATAAGTTGAAATAACTTGTTTCGCAATCGAGCTAAAATAAATTTGTATAAACTACACCTTGCAATATTCTGAAATCATTATTTTCTTTGCTATCAATGGAAATATTATTGAAAGTATTCTTATCTGTGGTATACATTTAAGTTTTATTTATTTTACAGACGGATATGTAGTCCAGTGGTAACACGCTGTTCGGTCCCCCGTCTGACTAATAAAATTAACAGTCTTTCAGATGGGAAGTTAAACCGAGGTCTCGTGTCGGTGCTTTACACCTTGCACGTAAAAGAACCAGAGGAGACTGGAATGGGTATCTGTCTGTATCATTGCACTATCCTCCAAATTCTAAACTGACTAATCTCTTCAGGAGGAGTCGCTCATATGGGCAACCGGTAGCGACGATAAATAAACGTACAACACACACAATTAACTTTACAACGATTGCAAAGCAAGCTCTAACAACTTATATTAATTACTCTCGTTGGCGCGGATGAAAGCGTATATGTGGTGGGAGGAAACCGGAGTACCCGGAGACAACACACCTGTCCGATCTGGCGACCACCGTACTATCTCACATGCTTCCCGGTCCGTATCATCTCACATACTTCCCGGTCCGAGGATCGAACCCGGGTAGCATTGGTGAGAAGCGAGCGCGCTAACCACTGCGCTAATCGGACAGCCACGTATAAATTGGTATAATTGGAAACCATTTTCGACAAAGACCGTATCCTGTGTATAAATGGAAAGCAATATTGATATGAACTGGAGAGTCGCCATGTGACATAAGATGCTATGTGGGGCTTTAAACAAATAAGTGGACGTTATAATTATGTGCAAGTCATCCACTAAATTACAAGCGATTCAGCTGCGTCTCGATGCATATGTCATAGTTTATAATAGATCTTTAATTAGTTCGGAATTTCACCTTTTCCCATAGGTACAGCAATGACGAGTTAAAATTGAATATGTATTGTGTCTATTCAGGCAATACAAATTCCATGAAACAGCATGTAATCAGGCAAGTGCAACACCAATCTACATCGGTTTATTAATTCATAACTTCAGACGTACCGTTTTAATGTTAACTTCTATTGCATTGTTTTGATTATATACACGCATCAAGACCCATACACAGAATCTCGCATACTTTAGTTAGTTTTCCTCATTGTATCTATATTTCCAATAACGTATTCAAGTGCATGTATGTGTGTAGTATGCTATACCAGGTAATGGGTCCCACGGTGAAGGATCGGCATGGAGTTCATTTCAGCTATATATATAGTTTATATTGCATTTTCAGTTTTCTTTTAAAATATCATCTTAGTTGCTTGCATGGCTATTGTCTTGTTCTTGTATTATGTAGCTTCTTATGTTCATCTTATGTCTAATTTTACTGTTCGACTATATAAGCATGTTCAGAGTCTAATTTAATTCAATTCTTTATTTGCCATAGTTGTTTTACTCTTGTTATTCATATACACATGTTGTTATATAGTCCGTTTTACTCTTGTTATTCATATACACATGTTGTTATATAGTCCGTTTTACTCTTGTTATTCATATACACATGTTGTTATATAGTCCGTTTTACTCTTGTTATTCATATACACATGTTGTTATATAGTCCGTTTTACTCTTGTTATTATATACACATGTTGTTATATAGTCCTTTTACTCTTGTTATTATATACACATGTTGTTATATAGTCCGTTTTACTCTTGTTATTCATATACACATGTTGTTATATAGTCCGTTTTACTCTTGTTATTTATATACACATGTTGTTATATAGTCCGTTTTACTCTTGTTATTTATATACACATGTTGTTATATAGTCCGCTTTACTCTTGTTATTCATATACACATGTTGTTATATAGTCCGTTTTACTCTTGTTATTCATATACACGTGTTGTTATATAGTCCGTTTTACTCTTGTTATTCATATACACATGTTGTTATATAGTCCGTTTTACTCTTGTTATTTATATACACATGTTGTTATATAGTCCGTTTTACTCTTGTTATTCATATACACATGTTGTTATATAGTCCGTTTTACTCTTGTTATTTATATACACATGTTGTTATATAGTCCGTTTTACTCTTGTTATTCATATACACATGTTGTTATATAGTCCGTTTTACTCTTGTTATTCATATACACATGTTGTTATATAGTCCGTTTTACTCTTGTTATTCATATACACATGTTGTTATATAGTCCGTTTTACTCTTGTTATTCATAAACACATGTTGTTATATAGTTGGTTATAAAAGCTCATCAGAGCTTATGTTATTTGTGATATGTCTTGCCGACTCAAAATAAAATTTAGCTTATCTTTTCATTAAGTTCAAAAACGATTTTAATAAAAAAAATGCCAACAATAATTTAGGTCATTAATATCATTGCTATGATTTGTTACTAAGAAATGTTATTACTACGAGAGCCGAATGCCCTTATTCGAGGTTGTGACAGTCTATTTGAACATGACTCTTTTACGTGCACGGTGTACAACACAGAAACGAGACCTCGGCTTAATCTGAAACACTGTTAATTTTATTAGGATAAGACGGGGGATCGAACCTGTGATCCCTGGATTACCAGTCCAGCATGCTACCACTGGACTACAGAACCGTGAAATTAAAAGAATAAGAAACAACAGATACCCAACTAATGGCTTGGATAAGACAATGTAAGTCACTGATATATGTTTCAAGGGGTAAAATAAAAGTCCTAACGGAACCACATACAAAACTCAAACTATGGGCAATACTTGCGATCGTTTATTCACTGCAATTACGGGGTTCATTACATTTACAAAACAAATGTTTTCAAATATCTTTGACTGTACAACTTACATATAGTCGACTATATGAAACATGGCCTCTGCACAGACCAGAGAAAATAAGCAGATGCAACCAAACTTAAATCATTAATGGGTAACACATATCTGGAAAGCTGTATACAATGTACCTCATGGTGTTTTACATATTATACAGACATCATATCTTGAATTGTTTGTAGAGTAAAATAGGTACCAACACTATAACAGTTTCGTACTTAGTTTTACGACATACTGCATGATAATTACAAAAATAACGAATCTGAATATTTGATTTTAACATTTAAATCAATTATTGAAACTCGTTCATAAATCCCATTCCAACCATAACTCGAATTTGAATAGTGGCCTTTCTTACGAAACGACGAAAAACTGACGAAAAATCGCACCATATCACATGACCGAACACGCACCAACATTCATGTTATCATTATATGCACCAATAATTCGCACACACACGTTTGTGCCACGTTCATTAAGACATACGTTCTGAACTATACATACGTAACACACAGAACTTGAAAGTCTTAATGGAACCACATACAAAAACTCAAACTATGTTTGCAATGGGCAATACTTCCTGTAGAACAACTGGTAGCAGTCGATACTATTCAAATTACAATTACTCTCCATAACATGACACATATGTCATCTATGTAACCATCTTTGTAACCATGTCGTTTCATGCATCTATCTAAAATGGTAGCACCCTGGCTCTCGAAGAATGTGTACTTAATAATTTAACATGGCACAAAGGATGTTTTAAGATAGTCTATAGCTCTGATATAACTAAGCTGTTTTGTCCGTACACAGGGAACATTTAATACCAGACCTATAAATTGACATAAACAAATATATGTCATAGTTCAAGGACATACGTGAAACATCAACTACCTTTCTTGCATTTACTGGGCAGACAGTGGTCTCCCTCTTTGCTATCAACAGTTCTATACCAGATCCATGTACATTAACCCTGCTTTCCATAACGAAAAACACATTAAGGTGATTGGTCTTCACATGCTCATCACACTAGCGTGAGCCACTCAATTATCTCTTACATTAAGTTGATTGGTCTTCATATGCGCATCACACTAGCGTGAGCCACTCAATTATCTCTTGACGGATCTGTAGTCCAGTGGTAACACGCTGGACTGGTAATCCAGGGATCGCAGGTTCGATCCACCGTCTGACCCTAATAAAATTAACAGTCTTTCAGATGGGACGTTAAACCGAGGTCTCGTGTCGGTGCTTTACACCGTGCACGTAAAAGAACCAAAGGAGACTCTGGAATGGGTCTCTGTCTGTATCATTGCACTATCCTCCAAAAATCTAAAATGACTAATCTCTTCAGGAGGCGTCGCTCATATGGGTAAACGGTAGCGACGATAAATAAACGTACAACACACACAATTAACTTTACAACGATTGCAAAGCAAGCTCTAACAACTTATATTAATTACTCTCGTTGGCGCGGATGAAAGCGTATATGTGGTGGGAGGAAACCGGAGTACCCGGAGACAACACACCTGTCCGATCTGGCGACCACCGTACTATCTCACATGCTTCCCGGTCCGTACCATCTCACATACTTCCCGGTCCGAGGATCGAACCCGGGTAGCATTGGTGAGAAGCGAGCGCGCTAACCACTGCGCTAATCGGACAGCCACGTATACATTGGTATAATTGGAAACCATTTTCGACAAAGACCGTATCCTGTGTATAAATGGAAAGCAATATTGATATGAACTGGAGAGTCGCCATGTGACATAAGATGCTATGTGGGGCTTTAAACAAATAAGTGGACGTTATAATTATGTGCAAGTCATCCACTAAATTACAAGCGATTCAGCTGCGTCTCGATGCATATGTCATGGTTTATAATAGATCTTTAATTAGTTCGGAATTTCACCTTTTCCCATAGGTACAGCAATGACGAGTTAAAATTGAATATGTATTGTGTCTATTCAGGCAATACAAATCCCATGAAACAGCATGTAATCAGGCAAGTGCAACACCAATCTACATCGGTTTATTAATTCATAACTTCAGACGTACCGTTTTAATGTTAACTTCTATTGCATTGTTTTGATTATATACACGCATCAAGACCCATACACAGAATCTCGCATACTTTAGTTAGTTTTCCTCATTGTATCTATATTTCCAATAACGTATTCAAGTGCATGTATGTGTGTAGTATGCTATACCAGGTAATGGGTCCCACAGTGAAGGATCAGCATGGAGTTCATTTCAGCTATAGATTAGATTGCATTTTTAGTTTAAATCATCTTAGTTGCCTGCATGGCTGTTGTCTTATTCTTTTATTATGTAGCTTCTAATGTTCATCTTGTGTCTAATTTTACTGTTCATCTTGTGTCTAATTTTACTCTTCATCTTGTGTCTAATTTTACTGTTCATCTTGTGTCTAATTTTACTGTTCAACTAAATAAGCATAGCGTGTCTATTTTAATTCAAAATTTTATTTCCCATAGCTGTTTTACTCTTGTTATTCATATACACATGTTGTTATATAGTCCGTTTTACTCTTGTTATTCATATACACATGTTGTTATATAGTCCGTTTTACTCTTGTTATTCATATACACATGTTGTTATATAGTCCGTTTTACTCTTGTTATTTATATACACATGTTGTTATATAGTCCGTTTTACTCTTGTTATTTATATACACATGTTGTTATATAGTCCGGTTTTACTCTTGTTATTCATATACACATGTTGTTATATAGTCCGTTTTACTATTGTTATTTATATACACATGTTGTTATATAGTCCGTTTTACTATTGTTATTTATATACACATGTTGTTATATAGTCCGTTTTACTCTTGTTATTCATATACACATGTTGTTATATAGTCCGTTTTACTCTTGTTATTTATATACACATGTGTTATATAGTCCGTTTTACTCTTGTATTCATATACACATGTTGTTATATAGTCCGTTTTACTCTGTTATTCATATACACATGTTGTTATAGTCCGTTTTACTCTGTTATTCATATACACATGTTGTTATATAGTCCGTTTTACTCTTGTATTCATATACACATGTTGTTATATAGTCCGTTTTACTCTTGTTATTCATATACACATGGTGTTATATAGTCCGTTTTACTTGTTATTTATATACACATGTTGTTATATAGTCCGTTTTACTCTTGTTATTCATATACACATGTTGTTATATAGTCCGTTTTACTCTTGTTATTCATAAACACATGTTGTTATATAGTCGGTTATAAAAGCTCATCAGAGCTTATGTTATTTGTGATATGTCTTGCCGACTCAAAATAAAATTTAGCTTATCTTTTCATTAAGTTCAAAAACGATTTTAATAAAAAAAATGCCAACAATAATTTAGGTCATTAATATCATTGCTATGATTTGTTACTAAGAAATGTAATTACTACGAGAGCCGAATGCCCTTATTCGAGGTTGTGACAGTCTATTTGAACATGACTCTTTTACGTGCACGGTGTACAACACAGAAACGAGACCTCGGCTTAATCTGAAACACTGTTAATTTTATTAGGATAAGACGGGGGATCGAACCTGTGATCCCTGGATTACCAGTCCAGCATGCTACCACTGGACTACAGAACCGTGAAATTAAAAGAATAAGAAACAACAGATACTCAACTAATGGCTTGGATAAGACAATGTAAGTCACTGATATATGTTTCAAGGGATAAAATAAAAGTCCTAAAGGAACCACATACAAAACTCAAACTATGGGCAATACTTGCGATCGTTTATTCACTGCAATTACGGGGTTCATTACATTTACAAAACAAATGTTTTCAAATATCTTTGACTGTACAACTTACATATAGTCGACTATATGAAACATGGCCTCTGCACATACCAGAGAAAATAAGCAGATACAACCAAACTTAAATCATTAATGGGTAACACATATCTGGAAAGCTGTATACAATGTACCTCATGGTGTTTTACATATTATACAGACATCATATCTTGAATTGTTTGTAGAGTAAAATAGGTACCAACACTATAACAGTTTCGTACTTAGTTTTACGACATACTGCATGATAATTACAAAAATAACGAATCTGAATATTTGATTTTAACATATAAATCAATTATTGAAACTCGTTCATAAATCCCATTCCAACCATAACTCGAATTTGAATAGTGGCCTTTCTTACGAAACGATCTAACGTAAAACTGACGAAAAATCGCACCATATCACATGACCGAACACGCACCAACATTCATGTTATCATTATATGCACCAATAATTCGCACACACACGTTTGTGCCACGTTCATTAAGACATACGTTCTGAACTATACATACGTAACACACATAACTTGAAAGTCTTAATGGAACCACATACAAAAACTCAAACTATGTTTGCAATGGGCAATGCTTCCTGTAGAACAACTGGTAGCAGTCGATACTATTCAAATTACAATTACTCTCCATAACATGACACATATGTCATCTATGTAACCATCTTTGTAACCATGTCGTTTCATGCATCTATCTAAAATGGTAGCACCCTGGCTCTCGAAGAATGTGTACTTAATAATTTAACATGGCACAAAGGATGTTTTAAGATAGTCTATAGCTCTGATATAACTAAGCTGTTTTGTCCGTACACAGGGAACATTTAATACCAGACCTATAAATTGACATAAACAAATATATGTCATAGTTCAAGGACATACGTGAAACATCAACTACCTTTCTTGCATTTACTGGGCAGACAGTGGTCTCTGCTGACTTTGGGAAATAATTGTACAAACTTGCTGCATTAATATATGAGGACACCTTTCAGATATCTAGTCCATAATATCGCATTCTGTTCAAGCTCCACCAACAGCGTACTGAAACGTTATTTAAACTGCTGACTTTGGGAAATAATTGCAGTCTGCAACCGGCTACCCTCACGGAGCACAGTAATACCACGGGTTTTTAAATTGACAATATCCTATACTTGTACATACACTTCTGAAAGACTGGGATCAATAACGTCAATTTTCGATGGCACGCCTCTTTCTAACATACTCACTTCCGTCCGGGAATCTGTCTCCTAGCATCCCAATCCGGGTGCATCCTACTGTCCTACATACATACTTACTTCTGAGAGACTTGTTTCCATACCACCATTCTCCTCTGGAAACATCCTACTGTTAAGCACACTTACTTCTGGTAGACCTGTTTCCTTACCATCCTACTCTGGGAACATCTTACTGTTAAACAAGCTCATTTCCGGGATACCTGTTTTCTTGGTGTCCAGTTCAGGGAACACCTTATTCGCCAAGTGACTCACGTCCGGGATTTCAGTTTCCATAGCGCCCTCTTCAAGTGACACATGTTTCCTAAACATACTCACTGTTTGGCTATCGACCTCTCACAGGGACGACCCTTGATTAACTGTACGATCATACATGCAACTACTTACACAAATATGCTCCAGCATGTGCATTTCATGTGATACGACTAACATAGTCTCATTCATTCGTCACTTTCATTGACGGACTACTTTCTAGCAAACTAGTTTTACCAACGTTAGAGTCTTAACGGATCACATTTTCCACATAACCACCGTATTCTAAGCCGTCGGCGTTCGAAATAATACTTAATATAGGCGTTGACACACCATGCAATAATTGCAGTCGTTCCTTAACTACCTTTAAAGTTACACTTTCCAACTGTTTTCCCTACTAATATAAGGCTACTACTGCGTGTAGTACTGTTTGAAACTATCTGATGTGACCAATAGCTGAGTCTAGCAATCTAATTGTAACTAAGCTTAGAAAATGTCCTGGAAGCTGAAGCAGTATTGATGATGTTTCTAAAACGTACTATTCTTGTTTCGGAAATGTACCGAATACCCTTCGAAATTAAAAACCTTATGTCTTATACTAATGAGCATTCAAACTCGAGCAGACTGTTTCGGTCAAAATAAATTGAAAACACTGCATAATCAAAATGAACATGTTCGCATATTCCGTCATCTAAGAATAACAGCACGCTGTGACCTAGATTTCTCCAGCGGAGGAGTCTTTCAGTGTTTTGGTAAACAGATGTCCAGCTGTACCACAACCAAATAGGTTGTTAAAAGTTAAATATGATATATCTAGTAATGCTATATTATTTCCAGTTAAAACCTAGATATATTAATTGCGCGAGCTTTAAGCATTTCAGTGTGACGTATGCGCCTTGTAAATCCAATTTCAAAATGAAGTTACAAATACCAAACTTTTGCTGTGCATGTATTTACATCTCCGAACCTAACCGTACACATGTGCAAACATGGATTTATATGCCAGCAATTATGCACCAATATTGGGTTTACCAGACATGCTATAATATAAAGTAAGTTGATTTACAACATGTGGTGTATCCAGTAACGATTGTTGTTCGACAGAAGCGAACCCTGTGTTATATATGGCCGATTTGTTATCAGGCAATTCTTGGAATGGCAGCTTGCATCCATTATTCAACACATCTTTAAATATGAAATATTACATACTTTTTCAACCATTAGTAGTGACGACTCATTCTCCCCACAGGACTCTGATTAAATATCTCATCATTGTACGTACAGTTGGAAATCGTGATAGCGCAGTGGATGCGCGTTCGCTTCAGGTGCGAAAGGTCCGGAGTTCGAGCCCCGCTGGAGCCGTTATGATTATGCCCTTAGGCAACGCATTTAAATTCCACGACGCCTCTTCTCTCTTCCACGTGGCGATGTATTCCATCAGGAATGAGGTCTCGAGAGTGATTAATATAAGTTTAACAACTTGTTTCGCAATCGAGCTAAAATAAATTTGTATAAACTAATATCTCATTATACCCTTCTCCTGTTGTATTCCATTTCTCTATTCCAAGAGACAATGCTGGTGTTAATAAACACCACTTCACTTCAGATTCCCCAGGAAGCATGGCACGTTTTAAAACACTAATATATCACCAAGAAACCGAACTTGTTCATATCTTATTGTTATGCTCAAACACCAGAGTTCCCATTATCCACAAAGGAAACATACCCATGGCCGCTGCTTCTCAATGTGGGAACGTTATTTCGCGCCTTTCTTGTCATTTCTGACAGGCCTTGTGCCTCAGCCATGTGCACACAGTTCTTGTATGTAGGGGTGGTCTTATACTCCGAAGTTACACGCCAACCCACTTCAAACGAATCCGCAAGCCGGATCAATTGTTGTCGTTTCATCATCATATATTCAGCTGAAAACATAATCAGAAAACGATCCAATAAGTTAAATATTGGACTGTGTGAAGACAGTACCAATAGCGTACATATTGGAGTCGTTTTGTTACGTAATTCTTACTTACAACACACAATTATATAACACGATCCTAATAATTAAAATTGTTAATTTCGTACATTTACGCGTAGTATTTAATATAATACTCTGGACTTTAGACAACAGTCCAATATTAATAATAATGGACTGCAAGTACAAAGGTTTGACATCACGACAGTTTTTTAACGTCATATAGACCGTAGGAAATACCACAGTGGTCATCTGTATATACACGTACTCCCCTGTCGCTATTGTATTAGTAGGGGTAAACTAACAATAGCATGTAGACATCTTGAGCTGTACAGAATAATTATCTAGACATATCTGACACAATCCTTCAATAAAGATTATTTTGCAGTTTCTAAGTTGTCCGAGGTTGGAATTGAGTCTACCTCTTCTGCCTTGTACTCCCTTAGAAATTAACGTAAATTGTTCTTTGTTGCTTTCCGTTCAAATTTTGGATTGTCAAACATGTTTCCTGAAACTGGCTTTGAACCTATCTTGTTAATCAAACTGTTGATATTAGCAGCGGCAGACCTTCCTTATTCGTCTGTATAACCCACTGAACCATGCGTTCTTCAACGTGTTCCAGTTCTATGCTCGCTCACCTTGACTTGTTGAGTAGCGACATTCTTTACGAAACGATCTAAGTCTAACGTAGAACTGATGAACAATCGCACACTATCACATGACCGAACACGCACTCACAGTCATGTGATCATCATTATATGCACCAATATTTCGTCCACACATATTTGTCTAGCGTATCGTTAAGCCAAGGTTGAAAGCAGTGGAATAACACGTTTTTATTTCTCACTGCTTTGCACGTGTGGTACCTAGCCGCTGCACGTGTGGTACCTAGCCGCTGCACGTGTGGTACCTAGCCGCTGCATGTTGAAATGTTGTCAACGCAATTGTGTTAAGACTTTGCTCTCAAGCTATCTGTGACTATTGTAACGCTATGCATCTTCTTGGAGGATATGCAAGATGGAGTAGCCCATCACTGGGGAAGCATAAGACTAGATTTATATATCACGTGCTTTTAAAGCAGCATTACATCGTATGAAATAAAAGATATTTGAAAAAATCAATGTTTGCGTATGGGTAGCAATGCTGCTACACATTCTAACATTATACTTTGTATGCTTATGTTCATTTAGTAAACTTTTTTGCGACGCACTTATTTACATTGGGAATGCATTGTCCCAATTTGTTCCACGTTGTCTTTTTTAATTAAATTACTTGATATGTTGATTCATACCTCTGTTATAGCTAAGTCTTTAGGGACATTTCTACATCCCCGCTAGGGGTTCGACATTAGAGGAAGATAGATATAGATAGTATTTCATGTTCAATATATATACGTTGTTTTCTACATCCTCTGTTGTTTCACGCATGCGCGCTGTGTGTGTTGATAAACAAAATTCGCGTATACGACGGTTTTAAATTTATTGGAATTTTATCGTTTCTGAGCGACTATTTTGATTTTTGTAAAGACACACATTAGTATTTATATTTTACACAAAACATCCTTTTTTACCATTTGATGCTGCTTTAACCCGGCATTCTATATGTTGTAATCTTTTGATTATTATTGTTATATGTGTGTTATGTTACATGTTTATGTAAAACGCTTTTGAACGTGTAATTTTTATATTTTAAGGGCGCTCAATAAGAATGGTATAATAATAATAATAATATATAGGGACTGGAATAAGAGCTGCATTAGGGCAAGAACTAGAATAGAACAGGATACTTATAAATCTGTGGAATTATTAGTTTATATAAATTTATTTTAGCTCGATTGTGAAACAAGTTATTACAACTTATATTTATCACTCTCGAGACCTCATTCCTGATGGAATCTATCGCCACGAGGGAGAGAGAAGAAGCAATGTGGAATTTAAATGCCTTGTCTAAGGGCACACTCGTAACGGCTCCAGTGGGGCTCGAACTTTATACCTTTCACACTGCGCTATCACGACTTCCTATGGAATTATGCATTTCATGAACTTAATAAAGATGGGTCGGTTGTTAATGAGCTGCTGTGTTTGTCACTTTTACCAAGGGCTTTGCTTAGTCAAAAACGAAAATGGTACTTTGCATATGACGTCATACATGATCGTTTAAGCATGGTACCATTCAGCGCACGGTTGCATCTTTTTCAACCTAAAATAAAAATGGAAATGTGATTGTTTAAGTGATTGATCGAATAATATTTCACTCATGAGCATAGAAAGCTATTATTATCACCCGTGACTAACGTCACCCATGCTAATAATGTTCATTTGGTGAACTATAATGTGATCATGCACTGAAACAAACAGATCCTCTAATAATATGAAGAAGAAGAAGAATGCTTTATTACGACTAAAACTTTACAGTTATTTAAACATATTTACAATAGATATAGTACAATAGTATGATATATGCAATCATGATGAGGATGGACAAATGATGTAATGATTATGGACATACATGGAAAAATAATGACAATGTCATGATGGATTTTAGACTATGCAAAACATGATCATGACTGTATTAAGAGTGTGGGCAACGTTTTAATTGGTAGACACTAGACAGTTATATATATATAATGATTGTAAATCAATATGCTTATGTCGTTTTGTATTTCTATCAAAGTACCTGATTTACTTAGGCTGTTGTTTAAGTTACATTGTACAACATTATGCATGTATATTGTACGGCATAACTATGTTATAATTATTGTGTATGTACATTTATTCTATAGTGTTAACAAATTGAAGAGGGCCCTAAGGAGGATTAGTTCAAAACTAATTAGGTCACCCTCTATAAATAAAGAAATCTATCTATCTATCTAGGGAGTATTCAACTGGTAACTCATATATCCTACCGGTAAACAAGTGAATTACGAAGGGATAACGCTTCATGAATATATTTACTAAAGTTAACCAGCTCTAGGGAATTGTCACATTGAAATATTTGCAATAATTTGAACATACTTGGTCGATTAGAATATAAACGTTTAATATATGTATTTCTTAATGTACTATACACCTCACATTTAAACATGACATGAAACTCATCTTCCACGTTGTTTGTATTACACAATAAACATAACCTTTCGTTTTGATCAATACGGTTTCTACCATATCTGCAATATTATGTGTAAGATTGGAAAATGAGGTGGGGAATAGTCATCAAATTGGACCATACTTATACTATACTTTTAAAATATTTCATAATACTATAATAGCCATATGAATTTAGCAAAACAAGAACAATAAGACACACAAGATCAATATGCAGATGCGAAAACATTGTCACAATGGTAGTTATCTCGCGTCGCTGCTCATTTACAATTGTTATTCATTTTCTACAGCGATTACTGCGTCAGCTGCTAGGAAACAAACTAGACCCCATTGTGCTAATATCAACAACCACTCCTGTACAGAGAAATTTACAAATGTATGGGGCGCCGTTTTGCTATTTATTCAGTATTTATGGATATCCATTATTCAATTATTGGATATTCATTATTCAAATTTTGGATATTCATTATTCAATTATTGGATATTCATTATTCAATTATTGGATATTCATAATTCGATATATGGATATTCATAATACAAAGCTATTTATGGATATCCAAAAATAACGAATAAATAGCAAAACGGCGCCCCATACAAATTTATCTTTAAATCACAATTAGGAAAATTGGACTATTTATAGCTGCCTATATGGTACATTGTTTAGCTGCCTATATGGTACATTGTTTAGCTGCCTATATGGTACATTGTTTAGCTGCCTATATGGTACATTGTTTAGCTGCCTATATGGTACATTGTATAGCTGCCTATATGGTACATTGTTTAGCTGCCTATATGGTACATTGTTTAGCTGCCTATATGGTACATTGTTTAGCTGCCTATATGGTACATTGTATAGCTGCCTATATGGTACATTGTTTAGCTGCCTATATGGTACATTGTATAGCTGCCTATATGGTACATTGTTTAGCTGCCTATATGGTACATTGTTTAGCTGCCTATATGGTACATTGTTTAGCTGCCTATATGGTACATTGTTTAGCTGCCTATATGGTACATTGTTTAGCTGCCTATATGGTACATTGTTTATGTATATATTGCAGGCGGATCTGTAGTCCAGTGGTAACACGCTTGACTGGTAATCCAGGGATCACAGATTCGATCCCCCGTCTGACCCTAATAAAATTAACAGTCTTTCAGATGGGACGTTAAACCGAGATCTCGTGTATGTGTTGTACACCGTGCACGTAAATGAACCAGAGGAGATTCGTGAATGGGTCTGTCTGTATCATGCACTATACTCCAAAATGACTCATATCTTCAGGAGGCGTCGCTCATATGGGCAACTGGTAGCGACGATAAATAAACGTAAAACACACACATTGTTTATTTACTTGCCATGACTTTAAGCACCAAACAACAAATAAACAACATGATTTATATGATCTATCTGTTTGTAGAATATATTATATTATGTATTATTCATGTACTGCAAGCAATGCTCTCTTATCTGTATATGTACGGTAGCTGTTCCTTCTCTTCTATGGCGGTTACCGATGTGTGTCCAGTCTATTGTGTTCTCTACTTGTTGTGTAACGTCATGTATTTATGTCTGAGTGATAGTACGGGAGAATGACGTATGATAGGTCAACTAACCAATCCACGGTTAACCCCAACTAAACCCGTTTTACTGCCCTGATAACATTCCGCGCACTTGAGAGAAGGAAGTCGTTAGAGATACCTCGCAAGACAATGTCGAACTATTGTATATGTATATCAATCAACTCGTTAAACAGATCTACCTATGATCTATTTTACTATTTACACATTAATCATTGTCGATTCTGGTAAGACCTGTTTATTGGCAATATTAGTATTTGGAGAATTTGATATTTATGTGATAGTGGTTAGTTATGTTCCGCGTGGATTAGATTTTAGTATATGTGTGTATATCTGTGATATTATATTGCAGGTCTCCTCGTTTCATTATATATATATGCTATATAAAGGATAGAACAAACCTTGTTTCGGGTTGGTATATATATCGTTCCCAGAAGTCACCGGTTACACATATATATATATATATATATATATATATATATATATATATATGAGTTATATACCATATTTAATGAAATGCGTTTTGGAATTGTGCTAGCCTATTAAAAGCAACATTCCAAAACGAGTTTCATCAAACGTGGTATGCACTCACCAACAGTTTAAACTCCTTTTTATTACATTTAGCGCTGTTTTAATCACATCTTTGCACAAAATAACAAAATTGTCATGACGGTACTATGCAAAACAGCGGTCTATAGTTACTAGGAGTTTCGGCCGGACCCTTTTTAAATAGAGGAATAATATTAGCGTTTTTCCATAATGAGGGAAATACTCCTTCTTGAAATGATCTATTAAAAATGACAGATAATGGTTTAACAATATAATCCGCTGTTTCCTTTAACATTTTGTAACTGATACCATCAGGACCATTTGCTTTGTTAATATCAAGGTTTTTTAAAACATCACACATTTCAATTTCTGTTATATGTATGATTTCCAGTGTTGCATTTGTTTTAAGTTCACGTACAGGAAGAGTTGCATTGGAATCGTCAACGTTGGATATAGCAGAACAATATGTATTTAGGCAATTTGCTTTTTCTATGTCAGTGACTGAGTATTTTGTATCTCCATTTGGAAGAGTTGTAATTAGAGGCGGAATTTTATGACTGACTTTATTTTGTTTTACAAAATCCTTTACAAGCTTCCAATATTTTCGTTTATTTGTTTGTTGTGCGTCTACTAACGAGTCTTCAATATTATTATAAAATCTTGTTTTAGCATGCTTTACATAATTGTTAACTTTGTTTCTCATTTTTTTAAAACTCATTCCAACCATCTATACTCTTGGTCATTAACGCTTTTTTTCTTATTTTGTCTCTTGCTTTTATTAGTTTTCTCAATTCAGAATCAAACCAGGGTTTGTCATTGGGCCTTATTAAGATATTTTTATTTGGAATACATGTTTTCGCAAGTTTAAGAAAAGTGTTATTAAATTCTAGACAGCATTCGTTTAGATCACCATTATTTAAAAAAGTCCAGTCAGTATTTGCAATCATATCATTTAACTGAGCAAAATTCGCTTTTTTATATATCCAAACATGTCGTTCATAGCAATTACTTAGATTATAACTAAAAGGCAAAATTGCATATGTTGCCCGATGGTCGCTTATTTCTTCAGGAATTAATATTACACCCGAATTTATAATGTTAAGATCTTGCGATAAGACAATCGGGTCTATGGAAGTAGATGTATTTTCAGTCACTCTTGTAGGTTCGTTAATTACATTATTTAAATTATTTAACTCAAGTATATCTCGTAATTTGCGGTTAGTATTATTCAATTGATCCTCATTTATATCTCCTAATAAAATGAAGTGGCGACATTGTTCACCTGCTCTTTCTATACCAATATTTAAATTTTCCCAGAACTGAACGTTTGAGTTTGGTCGTCTATAAATTACACAAATAATTAAATCCTCGCCTTTATTTTTCACTCTTATCCATATAGAATCTGGTATCAGTATTTCAAATTCGTTCAATCGTTCTGTGTGTAATTTTGAAGATGAGTATATCAATATTCCACCAGAGTGGGACGAAATAGCGTTTCATCTAATACATTATTGTCTAGGTGAGTTTCAGTGAAACATAATATATCAAAGTCATTAAAATTATCTTTTATAAATTCTAGTTTATTTCGTATACTACGTATATTTAAGTGCATTATCCCCAAACTGTGATTTTGGTTAGCAGGTCCCGGATTTGATTCAATATCACCGCTTTTTAACAATATTAACTTTCTAAAGACACTTGGAGAAAATGAATACTCGCATTTTCCTATAACTGTTGAGTTAAATTTAAGGCATATTCGCGTATCAAGTGTAACAGTCTCTGTCTCCCTTCTAATTATATAATTATCCATTAGGTAACAAACATACATTCAAACGGTGATTCCTGGGAAACAAACACTGACACACATCTATAATAAAAAACACGGGTTTTTTCGAGATCGCACACGAGCAACGAGCAGCACAAAAAGCACAATAGCACGAGAAACATAACCAGACTAGCAATACTATTCTCATTAAAATAACAACTGCATGAATGTATAGGTCTAAGGTGAAATGTCAAATTCTACATTTTAAAATCCCATTATGTGCTATTCAATAGGAATTACAACGGAAAGAGTGTTCAAACGTGAAGTTACTGCCTTATATTTCCGCAACTGAATAATACTTTAAGACATGTGTCCAGAAAGAACTGGTTTCAAAATATATAACATTAGAATCAGTTTGCATCAGAATTACATTCTACTTTTTCAAATTAAAGAAAAATAAATATTAAAAAAATAAATAAAAGAACATTGGGACTTTAACAAAGATGGCTATAATTTTACAATATAGCTGTAATTATACAGTAAATATAGCTCATGCTATTGTGAGCAAAGTTCGTCTGCGCTGCCATTAAGTGCAGCATTTCACAAATGTATCATCATCATAATCGATATACAAACAAAGGGTATAAAAACCAATACACAAATACAGCATTTCACCAATTTGAATGCAATTCTTCATCATCATCATTTACGTGAAAACCACCTCATTTCCATCAACATCGTTACTTGTGGTTATTAAGTGTTCTTAATCAATATACAAACAAACGATATTAAAGTTGTATCATTACCATGCTCTTATTTAAGATTCATAATCAGTATATACACAGAAGGTCTACAAGCTGTAACACTAATACAGCATTTCACCAATTTGAATGCAATTCATCATCATCATCATCATCATAGTCGTGAACGCCACCACATTATCATCTTCATCATCATCACAATTAGCATGTAGTTGATCATGTTTCATAATCGTTATTCAAACAAATGGTACAAAAAGCCATACCACTTAATACAGCATCTAACCAACTCAAATGCAATTCATCATCATCATCAGTCGAGAACGCCACCACATTATCATCATCATAATCATCATCACAATTAGCATGTAGTTGATCATGTTTCATAATCGATATTCAAACAAAAGGTACAAAAGGCCATACCACTTAATACAGCATCTAACCAACTCAAATGCAATTCATCATCATCATCATCTCTGTCTCACAGGGATTCGGCACGTTTGGGGTATACTAGTATATATATTTAAGTACAGGGATTCTACTCTGTGGGATGTCAGATTTCGCATCGATCAGTAAAATGGCCCTATCTGAAACAATTTTGTACAAAGCTGTCCAAATATAACGCCTATCCCGAGTCTTTATATTGTTCTTCAAATAAAACACAACTTTAAGCTGCATGCATGTATACTTTGCAAACAATTGCCACATACATTGGCCATAGCAGGTCACATTTCCATACTAGGACACGGGTTCTGTCAGCAACAAATAAAAATCTTCGACGGGAGAGTTTTAACTGTGAATAACATTATCAATAAAATGTGTTTCCACTAACCTGTATGTTTATTCGGCAAAATGTACGTCAAAAAGAGATTTCGTAGCATTTTCAATTTGTTTTGAAAAATTCTAAAGCGGCGCAATTCGCGTTGAAACGAGCGTTCTGATTGGATTATGATTGTTCTTCATATATAAAAAAACATCTTGTTACATTCTAATAATCCAATCAGAACGCTCGTTTCAACGCCAAACGTGCCGAATCCCTGTGCTCTGTCTGTATCCTCCAAAACCTAAAATAACTAATATCTTCAGGAGGCATCGCTCATATGGGCAACTGGTAGCGACGATAAATAAACGTAAAAACACACACACACATCATTTGTTATTGAAGTTATTCAATGAATCTTCTAAAAAACGATAATAACGAGCTCATATCGTGTTTTAACGTGTCTTATAAGACTAGGTAAATAGCATAACAACAAATGAACACGAATATAATATCCTATTGATACATAATTACAACCAATGACGTACGCTATGTGATTGTAAATTAATAGTAAACGCAACAAAAAGTAGTTCACATTTTATTCGTAATTTGATATACGTATTAGTTACTCTACTTACGGGAAAATCAGCTTTTCAATTAATGAAACTACTATAAACCACAAATCTAGCAAATATTGAATACACAACAGTGTGCGTTCTGAATGTATACTATTATGTCAATCGTGTGAATGTGTGTTTTACGTTTATTTATCGTCGCTACCGGTTGCCCATATGAGCGACGCCTCCTGAAGAGATTAGTTATTTTAGATTGTGGAGGTTAGTGCATGATACAGACAGAGACCAATTCCAGAATCTCCTCTGGTTCATTTACGTGCATGGTGTAAAGCACCGACACGAGACCGCGGTTTAACGTCCCATCTGAAAGACTGTTAATTTTATTAGGATCAGACGGTAGATCGAACCTGTGATCCATGGATTACCAGTCCAGCGTGTTACCACTGGACTACAGATCCGTCTGTAATCGTGTGAATGGAAACCGAGTACATAATATTTATTATTTATCAATTCAGTTAAAATGTGTGCTGTTCAAACACCGGAAATTAGCACAACTTTTGACAAGTCTTACATCGGAATTACAACTACACTGGGCATGGCTGTTGACGTATTCAGAGATATATGTAGCGTTAATATCCCATTGTGCAGGTGTATTATATACAGTTCTCATTTGCATAGTCATTACACTAGTGAACAAAATCCGCATCCGTGGTCGAGTGGTTACGGTCGCTGACTTGAATACCTGTAACCTATCATCACTGATGGTCACGGGTTCGAGCCACGCTCAGGCCGTGTCTTATTTATATGAAACATTTGGTAGTTTCTTACGGAGGTTGATGCACCCAAGTACTGGAGCCTGTCCAGGAAAGGTGTTGTTAGGTAAACTGGCCGCCGGCGATATAGCCCGAAATGGTGCTGATGCAAGCGTAAAACCCGAAATATAACATAACATAACTAGTGAACTATTACAAAACATATATAATGGTGATACAGTGCAGCTCAAATGATGTTAAAAGAAAATATGGTTGCTATGATACTGATTACAAGGATAGTTATGAGATAAAGTGTATTTACCATGTTCTGAATATCATAAATAATATTATGTTATTGAAATTTCACATATTCAAAAATTCTATAAAACTGGAAAACTTGAACATATTTGTCTGTACCTTTAGCGAGGTTGTTCCCATTCATTCAGTTCTGCAAGCCTAACATTTAATCGACCATCAGTTCTCACAATGATATCCATAAATGGACAACGAATTCTTGAAACTCTTTAGTAATTGAATTGGCTCGAATACAAATTTCTTTTAGCTGCATTGCGAAAACATTCTTACAACATTAGTTTAATCGCTCTTGAGACAGCACTCCCATGGGAGAGAAGAGACAATGTGGTCTTAACCTATTTAATCAAGGAGACCACAACGGTGCTATTTGGGCTCCAATTGCCATTATCTCTGTTATGGAGCAGACATCATTTCAATTGAAAAAAACTGTTCAGAGAATTGAATATGTGAATGAAATATTACATAAGCTTATTTATTTTTTACAAAGGTTGACGATACAAAATTTAACAATGTAAATATGTTATAGAATACAGTTTAGTCTAAACATTACAAGCTATTTTAAAAGATTGCGATACAATGATTTTTTAAATTTAAGTTTATTTAATGTCGCTACCGGTTTCCCATTTGAGCGACGGGCAGTTTACCTAACAACACCTTTCCTGGGCAGGTTCCAGCGGTTAACCAGTACTTGGTGCACCAAGTAAGAAACTGCCAACGTTTTCATATAAATGACACGGTCTGAGCGGGGCTCGAACCCGTGACCATCAGAGATGATAGGTTACAGTGGTATACAAGTCAGCGACCGTAACCACTCGACCACGGAGGCGGACCTGTATGTACAATGATACTAACATTGTGTTATTATATCAATGTATTGCGGTTTTCGGCTATGACGTTTTCGTACCATGACGTATTCAATATGTATACATTCTTTGTGTTCCTAAGTGTTCTGAGTTCGATGTAGGGACTACAAGGACTAGACAATATTTGTGTTTCTGTTTTATTCGACGCACATTTTCTCTACCAACAAATGGCCGACACGATTCCAAGGGAGGTAACTATTGTAGACTGTAAAGAACGACTAAATTTCTAGCGAATAATTTTTCTCCACAACATTCTCCCCTTCTTGATAAACTATATCTTATCAATCTCAAAGTTAAGTCAAACCAAACGTTCATAGCATCATGAAACGAATACTTATCGTACTTTACCAATCCTCATAATCCAACATCACAATCACAGATTATTTAACCCCTGGTTGCATTGTACCTCTAATAGCATATGTACAACCTCCTACTATACCTAGTATGATTGAACGAACATATGTACAACCTCCTACTATACCTAGTATGATTGAACGAACATATGTACAACCTCCTACTATACCTAGTATGATTGAACGAACATATGTACAACCTCATACTATACCTAGTATGATTGAACGAACATATGTACAACCTCATACTATACCTAGTATGATTGAACGAACATATGTACAACCTCATACTATACCTAGTATGATTGAACGAACATATGTACAACCTCCTACTATACCTAGTATGATTGAACGAACATATGTACAACCTCCTACTATACCTAGTATGATTGAACGAACATATGTACAACCTCCTACTATACCTAGTATGATTGAACGAACATATGTACAACCTCCTACTATACCTATATGATTGAACGAACAATGTACAACCTCTACTATACCTAGTATGATTGAACGAACAATTACAACCTCTACTATACCTAGATGATTAACGAACAATGTACAACCTCATACTATACCTAGTATGATTGAACAACAATGTACAACCTCTACTATACCTAGTATGATTGAACGAAACATGTACAACTCTCTATACCTAGTATGATGAACGAACAATGTACAACTCTACTATACCTAGTATGATTGAACGAACATATGTACAACCTCCTACTATACCTAGTATGATTGAACGAACATATGTACAACCTCATACTATACCTAGTATGATTGAACGAACATATGTACAACCTCATACTATACCTAGTATGATTGAACGAACACAACTATAATATAATTATAAGCTAACACAACAACCACCTAGGTCCACAGGGTACGTTTGGGGGTACTGACTGTGCCTAGGTCCACCTGATATAATGTAACAGTATTATATATGTATAGTCATACATACTTTGCTACATGTAGCCCATAACTAGTTAAATACTCAATGTTTAGTATGACGGATTTACTAGAAAATTCACGATCATTAATCAGGGCGTTCATTTGACCCGAGCTCCCGGGTTTTGACGCACGAACATTGATAAAGACGCTTTTTGACTCTTGGTGAAAATGCCCTGAGAGTCAACTTGACCCGGGGCGTTGATCGGCCATGCGTCGTCAATTATTTTCTCAGCGGAGTAATTATCAAAATATGTCTGTCTACGAGGTCGAAGACCGTAATCGTTCATATATAAAACGCAGTTATTTTCATCAAAAGTCTGCTGCATTTCGTTATGAACACGATCGTGATTTACGAGGGACTCACAATCGGACAAAAATTTAATGGCGTCTAGGCAAACTCTACGTAAAATCTTTATCTCAACCAGCCGATCAGAATATAGTATCAACCACGCATAAAGCGCCTTCATCACTTGCGCCGCCCAGGGTTATGTTCAAAACGCATGGTTGATGTCATTATTCAGTTGGGTGGTTGAGAAAAACGGCTTACCCAAACTTTAGTATCAAAGGGAAATAAATCTTTAATAACGTTTCTCTAATACCTGTACGGCTCGGTATTTTTCCGGTAAAAATTAGTTTTTATCAAAAGACAATTATTATTGATTGTCACAATAAACACCTTTAGCAAGTTTTGCAAACAACCAATTACCGTTTGTGTTGTTTGCCATCATATGTGCTGCTAATCATGAGAACTGAGAAGTTTAAGTAGGTGTTGACATTATGTGTATTGTCAATGTACAATCGGCATAGATAAAACGGTGTTTTTGTAACACGTGTATTGTCAATAATAAGTTGTCTGCTATTTGAGAAGCTTATAGTGGGCCACTGATATAGAAATTATACGCCGGAATCGTTTGATGATGACTTTTGCTATTGTTTGTTACAGATTTCTATGGGGTATTCATTGTGTGCACCACCCATTAATCATTTCATTGTTTCTACATTATTCCTTCATTTTCTGGAGAATATTCCTAAATCATTCTTAGTTATATTTTCAATCAGATCGGAGATAAAAAATTAAAGAGTATCAGTTTTAGAAATTAAATCTTAAATATGGTTCAGAAAAGCCTTAGTCACTTCGGAATTGGCACACCCAGCAAACGTAAGCTGAGTGATAGTGTTAGTGAACCTGGGACACCTAAACGCCATAAAGTAGACTGTGACACTCGTAAGTCTAAAGTAAAAAGAAAATTCAGGTCTGAGTGGCTTAATGAATTTGAGTGGCTGGAAATGAAACAAACTGATGATCAGATTCTGTTGTATTGTACTTGGTGTAGAGATGCTAAAAAGAAAAATCCCTTCGCTAACAGTGGTAGCACGAACCTACAAAAATTACATGTACGTAAAGTACCAACATGCATATATTTGACTCTTGAAAATTCCAGCTTGACTCTTGAAAATTCCTGTTTGACTCTTGAGATTTTGACCTCAAGGGTCATTGACTCTTGACTTTCAAAGTCTAGTGAACGCCCTGAATTAATTTGAACTGTTACAATATAATCTGGGGACTCAAGTCGTTATAGACCTAAAATCAAATTCTAGTTCAATATCTATAACGTTCTCTTGGAATACATGCAATCTTTCAATTCATACCTGTATCATATGAATCATACTATGTTTACTATAATGTTCAACAATCCACTCACGATTAGTATTATCACTGTAGCAAATTTACTCCAGAGGCTTTTGTTCTCTACATATACGTGCATGTTTTTGCATTAAATAAAACAACAGATTCTCTATCCGTATTACTTCAAAAACTTACACATTACATTCAATTTGTATATGTATGTACATCATCACATGAATGTTTGTTTTGTATTAATGATCTCAATTATACTTGTAAAAAATAATTAATGCATATCAATACATGTTCTCTTGGTACTATCCTGCCATTTGTCTGTAACAGACTGTAAGTGTTACTTCAAGTTCATGTGAAGTCTAACTACTGTGGTAATCTTCTTAATGTTTGTATACTTCAGTAGACTGTGATCTCTCTGACCTACAACTCTGTCGCACGAGCGGTTAGATTTGAAATTAGCAATGGGATTATTATGCCCATTATCCAAGCTAATTATCTTAATTAATAATCGACAATACAGCACAGGGATTTTATTATGCCCCAATCACAGTGATACCGGTATTGTAATTAATGATTATTACATTTGTAACACAACACTTGTTAAGTTTTTCACAATTTAGAACTATTGAAAATACTATTTTTGGCTTATTGATGGTTTTCTAATTATCTGATCCAGTCTACAGTTGACTTTCTTGTATTAGACACAAACGCGTGATTGGGCGTTTCACAACACTATTTCAAACTTGCACATCTGCGACGCGAACATGGCCATCTATCCCCGGATACACCTTGGTGACTTTCCCAAGCAACCAGTGGCCTCCCTGTAACTCGGAATCGATCACGATAACTACATCTCCAACTCGATAGTCCCTTGTAGGTTGGCACCACTTTTTCCTAGAGCCGAGCATAGGTAAAAAGTCAAGAAACCACGTTTCCAAAAGTGTTTTACTAATTCTTGCACTCTACGCCACCTCTTAGCAATGTTATAGTTTGTTGTATCCACTACTTCTGGGGAAAACCCTCCTGCCTGTACATGAAGAAATGATTCGGAGTGATGACACATTCATCCGATGGGTTTGAGCTCTGGTGTGTCAAAGGGCGACTATTTATTAGTCCTTCAGCTCCAACGAAAGCAGTCATGAGCTCTTCGTCATTCACATCAGCATTGCCAATTTGCCCAGTCTCCGGAATATGGCTCGCTTGGCACTTGTTGTCATTGATTGATGTACACATCCAGTGAGGAGCTGCTGGTGGATTGAAGAGCCATTTGATTCCTTGATTAGCTGCTTTATGGACAATTTTGTTCTGGTCTAACTTGCTGTGTAGATCTTTAAGTTCACGCACTGCTCCTACAAAATTGGTCCCATTATCAGATACGACAATCTTAGGTAGTCCTCTTCTATTAACAAATCTATAGAACGTATTGAGAAAGGAATCTGTTTTCACACTGTATGCTAATTCTAAATGTACAGCTCTAGTTGCCAAACACGTGAAGACAAACAAATTCCTTTTCTCTCTTGCTTTGCCTCGGCCTTGTTTTGTCAAGAAAGGACCGGCGTAATCTACTTCCGTTTCACTGAATGCACTGAACCAAGCCTAAATTCTGGAATCGGTCCCATTATTTGCTGCGAAGCTTTTCTACGTCTGCACTCTGTGCAGTTACTCTCTAGTTCCCGAATTTCTTCGCGACCTGCGATTAGCCAGTAATGTGCACTCAAGTCTGATAATGTTTTATTTGTTCCACAGTGATTTCCTCGTTCATGGTAATGTTTCACGATTAACTTACTAACCCAATTTTTCCTTGGCAATATAATTGGAAATTTAGTATCGTATGACAGATTTGATGCAAATTTCAAACGACTGTCACTTCTCATGATTTTATCTTCATCGAGTTTAGGATTGAGCACAAGTAGTTTACTGCTTTTTGAGAGTTCATTCCTTTACTTAAGTTTCTATAGTCTTCACTAAAACATGAGCATACTGAATAAGCCTACATTCTGCATGTTTCATCTCACTACTCGTTAGTTCTGAAGATGTGCATTTTTCATTTTTAGTCATCTGACAGTTGTCAATGAATCTATTAACCCAAGCATATATCCTGGTTAAGTGTGTCCAGTTTGAATATCGTTCAGGATTTAACCTATTATCTTTATCTTCATTGCTGTCGCTAACAGTGTGAAATGTAAGTACTTCACATCTCATGGAATGTCTTTTAAGCTCTATTTTTGCAATTTCGTTGGGTTCAAACTTGTTTTGCGGCCATTGGTCCTTATCACCATGTAGATAATCTGGACCTTTCCACCATAATTCACTTCTAATCAATTCAATAACTGACATTCCTCGTGAAGCCATATCTGCTGGGTTGTATTTCGTTGGAACATATCGCCACTGTTTTGGCGATGTTGCACTATGAATGGTGTCTATGCGATTGGCTTCGAATGGTTTATAAGTCCTACTTTGACCCCTAATCCACCACAACACATTCATACTATCCGACCAGAATGTGATCGAGTTTATATCTGTTTTTAGCGCTTCACAAACAGACTGAGTTAAACTAAGTCCCAACTTGGCTGCGATATGTTCCAATCTTGGTACACTGGTAGTAGCCAGATGTGCTACTTTACTTTTGCCTGTGATTAAATGCACACTATTAACATTGTCATTGTCTAGATTTCTTGCATATACAATTGCACCATAAGCTTTGGTTGAGGCATCAACACATGTATGTATCTCACTACTGTCGCTAAATTGTATACATCGCGGAACTTTCACTTGATCTATTTCCTTAATTTCATCAAACCAATTACCAACTTGTTCATTACTGTTTACTCAATTTTTCATCCCATTCAATACCGCTTAGCCAGATATCCTGCAATATCATCTTCGAGCGAATTATGTATGGTACAAGAAATCCAAGAGGGTCATACACTGACGCGAGTCTCTTTAGAAATGACCGTTTTGTGAAATATGATTCTGTGTCTGGCACATTATGGTGAAAGGTGAATAAATCACTGTTAGCAACCCACAACACTCCTAACGTTTTGAATGTAGGTAGTTCTGTCTTACTCAGATCTGTATCTAAGGCTCTGTCACATATTGGAATGCTTTCAAGAACCACGGTGGAATTCGAAAGCCACTTTCTGGCGAACATCCCCGCATTCTGCCAAAGTTGAGACAACTGTTGATAAAGCTGTACACCTTGTTGGTCATCGATCACCGAGTCCATAGTGTCATCCATGTATGTGGCATTCATAACCGATTCAGCAGCTTGTTGAAACTCGGCAGCGTACATCTTAGCATTATACTGTGACACGAACTGAGCAAGGAAAGGTGATGCATTCACTCCAAACACAAGTCTGTTGAAGCGGTACTCTTGCGATTTTCGACTTGGTTCTTCTCGCCACAAGAAACTGTGAAAATGACGATCCGCTTCAGGAATGCCTACTTGCAAATACACCAACCAACACACACACACAAACCAAATATTTCAGAGAGATTACTTTGTAGTTTCGGTCCCGGATGAATAGTGTCATTCAACGATATATCTTCACATTTTGCGGAAGCATCAAACACTATTCTCACCTTTGTGGTAGATTTGTCTGGTTTCAATACAGGAAAGTGAGGCAATACCCACGTTTGCTGTTTGCAGTCCTCTTCAGATCGTTCAACTTTGGATATATAACCCTTCTTTAAATATGTCTCTATTGTTTCATTGTAAACTTGTGCTACTTGGCTATTCTTTTTTAGTCTCTTCAGTATTTGTTAGTCGTTGTAAAGCCATTTGATAATTGCCCGGTAATTCGTATTTATTGTCCTTCCAAGGCAAAGGCACTTCGTATCGGTTATCTTTGTACACGATTGATTGTTCTATGAAATCAGTAATACTCTTGTCGGCTAATGACAATTTTGTTCTGGAATCGACAGACTGCACTTCCCAAAATCTCTTCAAATCAACACAGTCAGTGCTATGTACAAAATGTGATCTATTTACTTGTATTCTTGGTGTTGACAAGTTTCCAACACATGTCCAACCAAGGGGAGTTAATCGAGCTACTGGATCCCCAGGTTGACCTCTAACTGCATGCCATGATTGATGTAAATCACTGTAATCTAGGCCAATGAGCATGTCACCTTGATGCTCAGTTACCCGCGGAAATTCTATTTCTTTCAAGTGTTCCCATTTGTGAGCATAATTGTTCCAGTCTACAACTTCAAGGTTGCCGATTACATTATCTATTGCACTAGCATCGATCGCCAATTTCACATGTTCATTGAGACTCTCTATATTTACTTTTACTGGCATAGTGGTGAATTCTTCTCTGTTTCCATTCAATATGTTCACACTCATTGTCTCAGACTACTTGTTCTCTAATTCCTAGTTGCATCGCTACACTTGTATTGATGTATGATTTAGTGCTACCGTCATCAAGCAGAGCATTGCTTTTCATTTTGTTTCCTCTTGACGATTACTGGAACAGTCCTTAATGCAATATACTTTGGAGTCTTAGTATCTTTAGAATATGATGTAAATGTTCGCTGTTCCCTTTCTCCAGTTTGATATTGAGTACCTGAGTCTACGCTTGATCTATCTTTTACTTCTGTGCTGGATGTACTTGAACCTGGATGTAACAGTCGATGGTGACTTCTTTTACAGCCATCAACTCCACAAACACCACTACGTTCGCAATTCATTCCGATGTGGTTGTCTCCAAGACACCGATAACAAAGTTGCTTCTCTTTAGCTGTTTCCCAACGTTGCTTGTCATTGAGTTCTTTGAATACAGTACACGTCCATACCGCATGATTACCATTACACACTCTGCATGTTCTGATTGATTTGCCTTGTGTAAAATATGTCTTATTTGTATTACTACGGTAGTTGTCGGCATTACGATTTCTGTCTACATGTATATAGTTAACTTTGTCTGATTTGGGTCCTAAACCATGTATAGTTTCCGATGCAATAATGCGACATTCTGATTCTTGCAACACCCATTTGCGTAAGGTTTCAACTCCTCTTCACTGTTTTCGAAAACCCACAGTTGATACCGAGTTAACATTGTTTCAGGAATTTTTCGTTGCATTTGTAAATATAATGCTCCATTTTTCAGGTCGTTGTCCTGATTAGCTTCACTCAAATTGATGACTGCCAAGTCTAACAAATCTGCAAATTTTTCTAACATTTTTGCATTTTCAGTTCTAATTATTGGGAAATTGTCGAGTTCATCCAGGAATTGCGTTATCTGTCGACGTTGTCCTCCGAATTTACGTTCCAAGCGTTCTTTTGCTATTTCATATGCACTTGCAGCAGAATGACCTAAACCTTCGATAGCTTTCAATGCGTCCCCTGTTACATACTGGCGTAATTGAAGCAACTTATATTCAGCCGTGGCTGGGGCTTGATCTATGGGAATAGACACTTTTTTCATTTGACGCCGCATATCTTGGCCAAGCTGCTTAGTATTATGGTCTACCTCTTGCTGATTAATTGTATTATTCAAAGCTGAATGCCTATCCAACTGCCTATATTCGTTTGAAAGCTGTTCATATTGTTTATCAATGATACTCAGTTCTTCCGTTAATATTTGAATTTGTTGTATGTTCCCGTTATATCGCATAAAGTCCAGTAAGCTATGAATTGCTTCCACAGTTCTATCCATTGCCCTTTCAACCTTTTCCAGTGATGAACGAAGTTCAGTCTTTGCAATGTCATCTTCTCCTAACAACTTAAACAAGTATTTAACTGGTTCAAATATCTAGTGGACAATCTCTTACAATTTGCTTTGTTCAATTTAAGCTCTACTAATTCAGCTTCTTTTGCTTCAGCTTCCCTTACTTCCGATGTTGACATAGTGACGATAGTTCACACTAATTTAATTTGTGACGATGGTTCACTCATAATTTTAATGTGTCCGGATATCAAATAGTGTCCGAATACTGCTAAAGTGTTTTATATACGAATTCGATATGAAGTCCCTTCAATGTACAGTACGGAATAGTTACGAAAATTAAACCTCGCTCTGCTACCAAATGTTCCTGAGTGTTCCGAGTTCGATGTAGGGACTACAAGGACTAGACAATATTTGTTGTTCTGTTTTATTCGACGCACATTTTCTCTACCAACAAATGGCCGACACGATTCCAAGGGAAGTAACTATTGTAGACTGTAAAGAACGACTAAATTTCTAGCGAATCATTTTTCTCCACAACACTTTGATTGTTATAATCGTTCACACGTCGCGGCCATTATTCGGCCATATTTCTTTATTAAACATATAGAACATATTTCAGCGTTTGATCCATAAGGCAACATAATTAATTTTACACATGGTTGGCGAGCATGCTATACGTGATTGATCAACAACAATGTACACAATAATATTATATACACATAATCAGATATTCAACCTTGAATATAAAGTAGTCGCTACAGGACCAGGGAACTTAACTATCGGGTACCTAATAACAGCTAGTATTACCTAATGCTCTTTATAACTTGTAATTCGTTATTTTTGCCTGTTTCATTGCATTTTTTATCCTTCGCTCAGGTCTGGGCAACAGTTCGAACTGTTGACCGGGCAATAGTTTGAACTGTTTCATACTAGACTGTTGAACCAATCATACTCTGAGTATGCTTTCACTGTGCGCAGTAGGATGCGCAATAGGGTGTTATGGAAGTCAAAGTAAAAAATACGTCCCGAATACATTTTAGCTCTGACTGCGCTTGAAGTCATCGATATACATTATGTGAAGCCCTCCTTTCCGTTCATGAATTCCTTTCCGTATTTTATTGCATACTTACCAGCGTACCGGCTTTTAGACCAACACCAAGCGTCTACAAATGATGATTGATTAGTCATTGATTTTAAAAATGTTTTTTTGAGTTAGTCAAATATTATAGAATATAAGGTATGTACAACAGTTATATAGAGCATTAGGTAATAAAACAGTTATTTCATGGGTGTTTGGGGAACAGTCAAAACTATTGCCCCTCGGTATCAGGGAAGACAGTTCGAAATGTCTTCCCTGATACCGAGGGGCAATAGTTTTGACTGTTCCCCAAACACCCATGAAATAACTGTATACTATTTCGCAGGATAATATACGTCTCGTTTGCCGTGTAATCTGAGCGGTGTGGCGTTTATGCTTGGTCGCAACGTTTCCCAGAATGAATCACTCGTTCCAGACGAGGTTTCTATCTTTCGCGTCAGACGGTGTCTCTTAATGAACCCAATTGCCATTCACTACAAATACATGCATACAGCATACGATTACACGGTTATACATACCATTGGTTAAATATCGTGTGTACCTACATATCGAGAGCAGAAAAACAGATCAATATGACCAATCCTTTAGTCACACAAATAAATATATCAATGTGAGTTGGCTTAATGTACGTGTCTTTCCGGGAGAAGGAAGCACATTAATGTTGATAAACTAACTCATTTCTCAGCGTAAGCGCTATATAAATAAATACTCACACGAAAAAGAAAGTGTGAACTTGGCTTGGTTAGAGGGAGCATTTTATACTTATATAGATCTATAGAAGCAAAATATAGGCACATGTGGTATAAACTGTATTGGCTACACGATGTTTTTACTTGAAATTGAAATTTGATAATTATCAGAACATTGTTCTACATGTGAATACAAGTATACACTTCCCCTCTAACCAAGTAACACTATCTTTTTCGTGTGAGTATTTTCTCATTGGACCGCCTCCGTGGTCGAGTTGTTAAGGTCGCTGATTTACATACCACTGTAACCTATCAGCTCTGATGACCACGGGTTCGAGCCCCGCTCAGACCGTGTCTCATTTATAGTTTTAATCTATATTAAAGTCTCATCTATGTACATACATGTAATGCAAACACAAATGTAAACAATCATATTAAAAGTACATAGCCATTCTGAATAGAATTATAAGAGACATATTGCAACAAAACATATCACATTATAAAATCCCACACTACTATTAGTTAATGCTTATTTACATTCTAAAGCCAAGAAACAGTTGCTAATTTATATTTAAATACGAAATAAAACAAAATGGTATAAAACACTGAATCGAAAAACAAGCACTAGTGCGCTATTAAGAAATATCTTACAAAATCAGTTATCACCCAGGATCAGATCGAGAATGACCTAATTAGCAGCTGCTTCTTGTAGTCTGTAAAAATCGTAGATATATAGTAATTAACACAAAAAGGGCATTATTTACAAAGGTAAAAGTAACGACGCTGTGGTATATTAAAACAGGTTTTGGCACAAAGTCTTATCACTGATTGATTACTGAATAGAAATATAATTTATATGAAAAAGTTGGCAGTTTCTTACGGAGGTTGGTGCACCAAGTACTGGTTAACCGCTGGAGCCTGCCCAGGAAAGGTGTTGTTAGGTAAACTGCCCGTCGCTCAAATGGGAAACCGGTAGCGACATTAAATAAACTTAAATAATAAAAAAATTCGCATTTTCAATTGACATGTAAACAGTTGCATACATGTGTACCTACTAGCTCTATGTGAATAAAACCTGATAATGAAAGTCGTTGTACAATGGGCAACACGTAACTAGTTGATCTAATTTGGTTTACCTAATCGGGTTGGTTCCCCATATAAAATTAAACTGCTGGCTGGAGTGTGTTTTACGTTTATTTATCGTCGCTACCGGTTGCCCATATGAGCGACGCCTCCTGAAGAGATTAGTAATTTTAAATTTTGGAGGATAGTACAATGATACAGAATACAGACAGAGACCCATTGCAGAGTCTCCTCTGGTTCCTTTACGTGCACGGTGTAAAGCACCGACACGAGACCTCGGTTTAACATCCCATCTGAAATACTGTTAATTTTATTAGGGTCAGACGGGGGATCGAACCTGCGATCCCTGATTACCAGTCCAGCGTGTTACCACTGGACTACAGATCCGTCTGTAAATGACTGGAAATGTTGGGATTGACACACATACAATGAATACACTTGTCAGATCGTGCGTTATGTTGCAAGTTCGATTCGTTGCACTGGTATTTGAGCAGAGCACGATCAATAGAGGACATAATTACGGAGGTGTCGGCGTCATTTTCTGTAACATTACTGACACTACGTAAATGTTTTTCAGACAATCATTTGGAAATATGCAAAAAGTTCTGTGAACAGAGAGCAGAGAGCTGCAATACGCTACAATTATTTTTTTTTTTTGGATGTCAAAATCTATCTATCTGGATGTGAAAGGGATCATTAGGGCTGGATATGGCATCTTATAGCGCAGACTAATGGATTGTGATGAGTGAGGCATTTCAGATGGTATCTAAAACATATGCTACAGAACAAAAAATAATGTAATAATCCGATGCTGCAACAGAATAAACCGCTAATATATCTAGGTTTTAGTCCAACATTTGAACACTTTGAGTCTTTAGATAGGTGGTGCATTCGTAGAATATTGAAATCAATTTGGTTTGATGTAGATATATATGTTTATTATAGTATAATATTATATACTAGATGACATAGAAATGCACACTTCGGATAAGTGTGTGTTTAGTCATGAACAACAACTATATAAATACATAGTATTAAACATTTTGGAATATCTTTAGTTGTTCAGTTTGTGTTTGGTAATAAAGATGTGATATATCTTTGATGGAATCCTTCGTATTTCGTTTTGTTGTAATATTAATCATATAATGTAGGTGTGCGTTTTCTATGTCCTCTGGTATATAATGTAGGTGTGCGTTTTCTATGCCCTCTAGTATATAATGTAGGTGTGCGTTTTCTATGCCCTCTAGTATATAATGTAGGTGTGCGTTTTCTATGTCATCTGGTATATAATGTAGGTGTGCGTTTTCTATGCCCTCTAGTATATAATGTAGGTGTGCGTTTTCTATGCCCTCTAGTATATAATGTAGGTGTGCGTTTTCTATGTCATCTGGTATATAATGTAGGTGTGCGTTTTCTATGTCATCTAGTATATAATGTAGTGTGCGTTTTCTATGTCCTCTAGTATATAATGTAGGTGTGCGTTTTCTATGTCCTCTAGTATATAATGTAGGTGTGCGTTTTCTATGCCTCTAGTATATAATGTAGGTGTGCGTTTTCTATGTCCTCTAGTATATAATGTAGGTGTGCGTTTTCTATGTCATCTAGTATATGTAGGTGTGCGTTTTCTATGTCCTCTAGTATATAATGTAGGTGTGCGTTTTCTATGTCATCTAGTATATAATGTAGGTGTGCGTTTTCTATGTCCTCTAGTATATAATGTAGGTGTGCGTTTTCTATGTCCTCTAGTATATAATGTAGGTGTGCGTTTTCTATGTCATCTAGTATATAATGTAGGTGTGCGTTTTCTATGTCCTCTAGTATATAATGTAGGTGTGCGTTTTCTATGTCCTCTAGTATATAATGTAGGTGTGCGTTTTCTATGTCCTCTAGTATATAATGTAGGTGTGCGTTTTCTATGTCCTCTAGTATATAATGTAGGTGTGCGTTTTCTATGTCCTCTAGTATATAATGTAGGTGTGCGTTTTCTATGTCATCTAGTATATAATGTAGGTGTGCGTTTTCTATGTCATCTAGTATATAATGTAGGTGTGCGTTTTCTATGTCCTCTAGTATATAATGTAGGTGTGCGTTTTCTATGTCCTCTAGTATATAATGTAGGTGTGCGTTTTCTATGTCCTCTAGTATATAATGTAGGTGTGCGTTTTCTATGTCCTCTAGTATATAATGTAGGTGTGCGTTTTCTATGTCCTCTAGTATATAATGTAGGTGTGCGTTTTCTATGTCCTCTAGTATATAATGTAGGTGTGCGTTTTCTATGTCCTCTAGTATATAATGTAGGTGTGCGTTTTCTATGTCCTCTAGTATATAATGTAGGTGTGCGTTTTCTATGTCCTCTAGTATATAATGTAGGTGTGCGTTTTCTATGTCCTCCAGTATATAATGTAGGTGTGCGTTTTCTATGTCCTCCAGTATATAATGTAGGTGTGCGTTTTCTATGTCATCTAGTATATAATGTAGGTGTGCGTTTTCTATGCCATCTAGTATATAATGTAGGTGTGCGTTTTCTATGTCATCTAGTATATAATGTAGGTGTGCGTTTTCTATGTCCTCTAGTATATAATGTAGGTGTGCGTTTTCTATGTCCTCTAGTATATAATGTAGGTGTGCGTTTTCTATGTCATCTAGTATATAATGTAGGTGTGCGTTTTCTATGCCATCTAGTATATATGTAGGTGTGCGTTTTCTATGTCATCTAGTATATCATGTAGGCGTGCGTTTTCTATGTCCTCTAGTATATAATGTAGGTGCGCGTTTTCTATGTCCTCTAGTATATAATGTAGGTGTGCGTTTTCTATGTCCTCTAGTATATAATGTAGGTGTGCGTTTTCTATGTCATCTAGTATGTAATGTAGGTGTGCGTTTTCTATGTCATCTAGTATATATGTAGGTGTGCGCTTTCTATGCCATCTAGTATATAATGTAGGTGTGCGTTTTCTATGTCCTCTAGTATATAATGTAGGTGTGCGTTTTCTATGTCATCTAATATGTAATGTAGGTGTGCGTTTTCTATGTCATCTAGTATATATGTAGGTGTGCGTTTTCTATGTCCTCTAGTATATAATGTAGGTGTGCGTTTTCTATGTCCTCTAGTATATAATGTAGGTGTGCGTTTTCTATGTCATCTAGTATATAATGTAGGTGTGCGTTTTCTATGTCCTCTAGTATATAATGTAGGTGTGCGTTTTCTATGTCCTCTAGTATATAATGTAGGTGTGCGTTTTCTATGTCCTCTAGTATATATAACATCACAATATGAAGACGACTTATGAGAGACTTAAGTATAATGTCAGTGAGCAGTCACCTACAATATATACTAGAGGACATAGCAAACGCACACCTACAACAATAACTAGAGTGGAATTGGAATTGATCATTAGTTCGAGGGATAGCATCTTATATTGCACATCTGTTAAGGCTCATTGAATGACAGCGGGATGTGTCGTCGAACACCTGATCAGTCTGACGTCTGTATTGATAACCGGAAGTACAATATGTCTAAGCTCTTCGGGATTCCATCTTTGTTGCATACAACCAATTGCTCATAGCTTGGTTACTTTTCAGGTCATCTGATTACTAGGAGCTTTTACGATCACATTTTATCTGTCGTCAACTGTCAGACGCCGTGCGTCGACGTCAACATTACGCTTCAATCAACATCTCCTCCGTAAAGCAAAGGTCAAATGATCATGACACTTCAAGGCAATGAGCAATGGGTGATAATATTTAAATAATGTTCAAATTAGGTCACTATCTCTTAAAAGTAGATCAATAGGTCAAATTAGTGCCAACATTTCAAACATCTTCTCATCCGAAATTACTGACACATATGTGAAGAAATGTGTGAAGAGCATTATTAGATGATAGTCTCTAAAGTTTGCTTCAGCCGTATGAATGATTTCGTCTGTGATACATACATGCTCAGTGAGAGTCACCATGGTTCTTCCTCAACCAGTAAAACAAATAATTAATGTTTAAACTAATCTGACACTAACCCCCTGTCATCAAATTACGAATATAAGTAATCTAGGTGTTTGCATAATAATTTTCTAGCGTGAATGGCAGTAATTATCTGTGTAAAGATATAAAATATTTGATGTGCTTTAATATAATTGTAACGAACAAAAAATCTAAATTATAAATGTATAATCTCTTAGAAACTTAGTAAGGTTGAAAACAGTAACAGTTACTTAATAGTTATGAACTTGATTTTAGTTTAATCATATTTTAAATATACAAGTGAATACAAAACATGACACATTAAATAAAGGCAAACGGGTCAGGCCACAAGTTCTAGCAACATTAGTTACGGCTCTTCCCGAAATGAAATTGAAGTCTCTAAAAATAAATGACTCCCTTATTTTAAATACAAAATGTACATCTAATAGAAATGAAAAGGCTAAGAAATGAACAGGATATGAAATGAACAGGCTATGAAATGAACAGACGAAGAAATGAACAGGATATGAAATGAACAGGCTATGAAATGAACAGGCTATGAAATGAACAGGATATGAAATGTACAGGCTATGAAATGAACAGGCTATGAAATGAACAGGATATGAAATGAACAGGCTATGAAATGAACAGGCTATGAAATGAACAGGATATGGAATGAACAGGCTATGAAATGAACAGGCTATGGAATGAACAGGCTATGAAATGAACAGGCTATGAAATGAACAGGATATGAAATGAACAGGCTATGAAATGAACAGGATATGGAATGAACAGGCTATGAAATGAAAATGCTAAGAAATGAACAGGATATGAAATGAACAGGCTATGAAATGAACAGGCTATGAAATAAATGAATGAATGAATGAATGGTGTTTTACGGCGCATCGACATCTAAGGTCATGTAGCGCGCATTAAAGTTATGTTTATTGTCGAGTGTATGAAATAAAATTCTATATAAGTATATGCATTACGTAACAATTAATACTAAGAAGTTATAAAGACGTAAGATTAATTACAGGTAATATATGAATGAATGATTACTACAAAGGCATGATTAACAATTGATATCACAGCTTATTATAAATTCCTATTGCCTTGATAACTGATATGATGGACTCTACTCTGATAGAGTCGAAGAGTTTTTTAATGTTGTCCACATTGTAGTACTGCAACCGGATTGGTTGAAGGTCAACACAGTGTATTAAGATATGCTCCACCGTGTATAGAGTATTGCATGGGATACATTCTGGTGAATCATCTCGTGACAACAGCCATGAATGTGATATTCGAGAATGACCAATCCTGAGACGGGCAAGAATGACTTCTTCTCGACGAATAGGCCTTTAAATTGGGCACCATTCGCCAAGTGTTGGTTTGATCGAATATAGTTTGTTAACAATTTCACCATCCCATTGGGCCTGCCAAGAGGATTGAATTAAGGTAAAAATTGTAGACTTAAAATCGGTATGAAATGAACATATGAAATGAACAGGCTATGAAATGAACAGGCTATTAAATGAAAAGGCTAAGAAATGGAACAGGATATGAAATGAACAGACTATGAAATGAACAGGCTACGAAATGAACAGGCTATGAAATGAACAGGATATGAAATGAACAGGCTATGAAATGAACAGGCTATGAAATGAACAGGATATTAAATGAACAGGCAATGAAATGAACAGGCTATGAAATGAACAGGATATGAAATGAACAGGCTATGAAATGAACAGGCTATGAAATGAACAGGATATGAAATGAACAGGCTATGAAATGAACAGGCTATGAAATGAACAGGATATGAAATGAACAGGATATGAAATTAACAGGATATGAAATTAACAGGCTATGGAATGAACAGGCTATGAAATGAACAGGCTAAGAAATGAACAGGATATGAAATGAACATGCTATGAAATGAACAGGCTATGAAATGAACAGGATATGAAATGAACAGGCTATTAAATGAAAAGGCTATGAAATGAACAGGCTATGAATGAACAGGTATAATGAACAGGTATAAATGAAAGGCTAGACATGAACAGGCTAAGAAATGAACAGGCTATGAAATGAACAGGATATGAAATGAACAGGCTATGAAATGAACAGGCTATGACATGAACAGGCTATGAAATGAACAGGCTATGAAATGAACAGGCTATGAAATGAACAGGATATGACATGAACAGGCTATGAAATGAACAGGCTATTAAATGAAAAGGCTAAGACATGAACAGGCTAAGAAATGAACAGGCTATGAAATGAACAGGATATGAAATGAACAGGCTATGAAATGAACAGGCTATGACATGAACAGGCTATGAAATGAACAGGCTATGAAATGAACAGGCTATGAAATGAACAGGATATGACATGAACAGGCTATGAAATGAACAGGCTATTAAATGAAAAGGCTAAGACATGAACAGGCTAAGAAATGAACAGGCTATGAAATGAACAGGATATGAAATGAACAGGCTATGAAATGAACAGGCTATGACATGAACAGGCTATGAAATGAACAGGCTATGAAATGAACAGGCTATGAAATGAACAGGATATGACATGAACAGGCTATGAAATGAACAGGATATGAAATGAACATGCTATGACATGAACAGGCTATGACATGAACAGGCTATGAAATGAACAGGCTATGGAATGAACAGGCTATGAAATGAACGGCTATGAAATGAACATGCTATGAAATGAACAGGCTATGAAATGAGCAGGCTGTGAAATGAACAGGATATGAAATGAAAGGCTATGGAATGAACAGGCTCTGAAATTAACAGGCTAAGAAATGAACAGGATATGAAATGAACAGGCTATGAAATGAACAGGCTATGAAATGAACAGGATATGAAATGAACAGGCTATGACATGAACAGGCTATGAAATGAACAGGATATGAAATGAACAGGCTATGAAATGAACAGGCTATGAAATGAACAGGCTATGAAATGAACAGGCTATGAAATGAACAGGCTATGAAAATGAAAAGGCTATGAAATGAACAGGCTATGAAATGAACAGGATATGAAATGACCAGGCTATGAAATGAACAGGATATGAAATGAACAGGCTATGAAATGAACAGGCTATGAAATGAACAGGCTATGAAATGAACAGGCTATGAAATGAACAGGATATGAAATGAACAGGCTATGACATGAACAGGCTATGAAATGAACAGGCTATGAAATGAACAGGCTATGAAATGAACAGGCTATGAAATGAACAGGATATTAAATGAACAGGCAATGAAATGAACAGGCTATGAAATGAACAGGATATGAAATGAACAGGCTATGAAATGAACAGGCTATGAAATGAACAGGATATGAAATGAACAGGCTATGAAATGAACAGGCTATGAAATGAACAGGATATGGAATGAACAGGCTATGAAATGAACAGGCTATGAAATGAACAGGCTATGAAATGAACAGGCTATGAAATGAACAGGCTAAGAAATGAACAGGATATGAAATGAACATGCTATGAAATGAACAGGCTATGAAATGAACAGGATATGAAATGAACAGGCTATTAAATGAAAAGGCTATGAAATGAACAGGCTATGACATGAACAGGCTATGAAATGAACAGGCTATTAAATGAAAAGGCTAAGAAATGAACAGGCTAAGAAATGAACAGGCTATGAAATGAACAGAATATGAAATGAACAGGCTATGAAATGAACAGCCTATGACATGAACAGGCTATGAAATGAACAGCCTATGAAATGAACAGGCTATGAAATGAACAGGATATGAAATAAACAGCCTATGAAATGAACAGGCTATGACATGAACAGGCTATGAAATGAACAGGCTATGTAATGAACAGGCTATGAAATGAACAGGCTATGAAATGAACAGGCTATGAAATGAACAGGCTATGAAATGAACAGGCTATGAAATGAACAGGCTATGAAATGAACAGGCTATGAAATGAACAGGCTATGAAATGAACAGGCTATGACATGAACAGGCTATGAAATGAACAGGCTATGAAATGAACAGGCTATGAAATGAACAGGCTATGAAATAAACAGGCTATGAAATAAACAGGCTATGAAATGAACAGGATATGAAATGAACATGCTATGAAATGAACAGGCTATGACATGAACAGGCTATGAAATGAACATGCTATGGAATGAACAGGCTATGAAATGAACAGGCTATGAAATGAACATGCTATGAAATGAACAGGCTATGAAATGAGCAGGCTGTGAAATGAACAGGATATGAAATGAAAAGGCTATGGAATGAACAGGCTCTGAAATTAACAGGCTAAGAAATGAACAGGATATGAAATGAACAGGCTATGAAATGAACAGGCTATGAAATGAACAGGCTATGAAATGAACAGGCTATGAAATGAACAGGCT
>CM026386.1:23888409-23905006 GCA_014843695.1 Archivesica marissinica | reverse complement strand
ATGAAATGAACAGGCTATTAAATGAAAAGGCTAAGAAATGAACAGGCTAAGAAATGAACAGGCTATGAAATGAACAGGATATGAAATGAACAGGCTATGAAATGAACAGGCTATGACATGAACAGGCTATGAAATGAACAGGCTATGAAATGAACAGGCTATGAAATGAACAGGATATGACATGAACAGGCTATGAAATGAACAGGCTATTAAATGAAAAGGCTAAGACATGAACAGGCTAAGAAATGAACAGGCTATGAAATGAACAGGATATGAAATGAACAGGCTATGAAATGAACAGGCTATGACATGAACAGGCTATGAAATGAACAGGCTATGAAATGAACAGGCTATGAAATGAACAGGATATGAAATGAACAGGCTATGAAATGAACAGGCTATGACATGAACAGGATATGAAATGAACAGGCTATGAAATGAACAGGCTATGAAATGAACATGCTATGAAATGAACAGGCTATGAAATGAGCAGGCTGTGAAATGAACAGGATATGAAATGAACAGGATATGAAATGAACAGGCTATGAAATGAACAGGCTATGACATGAACAGGCTATGAAATGAACAGGCTATGAAATGAACAGGCTATGAAATGAACAGGCTATGAAATAAACAGGCTATGAAATAAACAGGCTATGAAATGAACAGGATATGAAATGAACATGCTATGACATGAACAGGCTATGACATGAACAGGCTATGAAATGAACAGGCTATGGAATGAACAGGCTATGAAATGAACAGGCTATGAAATGAACATGCTATGAAATGAACAGGCTATGAAATGAGCAGGCTGTGAAATGAACAGGATATGAAATGAAAAGGCTATGGAATGAACAGGCTCTGAAATTAACAGGCTAAGAAATGAACAGGATATGAAATGAACAGGCTATGAAATGAACAGGCTATGAAATGAACAGGATATGAAATGAACAGGCTATGAAATGAACAGGCTATGAAATGAACAGGATATGAAATGAACAGGCTATGAAATGAACAGGCTATGAAATGAACAGGCTATGAAATGAACAGGCTATGAAATGAACAGGCTATGAAATGAACAGGCTATGAAATGAACAGGATATGAAATGAACAGGCTATGAAATGAACAGGCTATGAAATGAACAGGCTATGAAATGAACAGGCTATGAAATGAACAGGCTATGAAATGAACAGGCTATGAAATGAACAGGATATGAAATGAACAGGCTATGAAATGAACAGGCTATGAAATGAACAGGCTATGAAATGAACAGGCTATGAAATGAACAGGCTATGAAATGAACAGGATATTAAATGAACAGGCAATGAAATGAACAGGCTATGAAATGAACAGGATATGAAATGAACAGGCTATGAAATGAACAGGCTATGAAATGAACAGGATATGAAATGAACAGGCTATGAAATGAACAGGCTATGAAATGAACAGGATATGAAATGAACAGGATATGAAATTAACAGGATATGAAATTAACAGGCTATGGAATGAACAGGCTATGAAATGAACAGGCTAAGAAATGAACAGGATATGAAATGAACATGCTATGAAATGAACAGGCTATGAAATGAACAGGATATGAAATGAACAGGCTATTAAATGAAAAGGCTATGAAATGAACAGGATATGACATGAACAGGATATGAAATGAACAGGCTATTAAATGAAAAGGCTAAGACATGAACAGGCTAAGAAATGAACAGGCTATGAAATGAACAGGATATGAAATGAACAGGCTATGAAATGAACAGGCTATGACATGAACAGGCTATGAAATGAACAGGCTATGAAATGAACAGGCTATGAAATGAACAGGATATGACATGAACAGGCTATGAAATGAACAGGCTATGAAATGAACAGGATATGAAATGAACAGGCTATGAAATGAACAGGCTATGAAATGAACAGGCTATGAAATGAACATGCTATGAAATGAACAGGCTATGAAATGAGCAGGCTGTGAAATGAACAGGATATGAAATGAACAGGATATGAAATGAACAGGCTATGAAATGAACAGGCTATGACATGAACAGGCTATGAAATGAACAGGCTATGAAATGAACAGGCTATGAAATGAACAGGCTATGAAATAAACAGGCTATGAAATAAACAGGCTATGAAATGAACAGGATATGAAATGAACATGCTATGACATGAACAGGCTATGACATGAACAGGCTATGAAATGAACAGGCTATGGAATGAACAGGCTATGAAATGAACAGGCTATGAAATGAACATGCTATGAAATGAACAGGCTATGAAATGAGCAGGCTGTGAAATGAACAGGATATGAAATGAAAAGGCTATGGAATGAACAGGCTCTGAAATTAACAGGCTAAGAAATGAACAGGATATGAAATGAACAGGCTATGAAATGAACAGGCTATGAAATGAACAGGATATGAAATGAACAGGCTATGACATGAACAGGCTATGAAATGAACAGGATATGAAATGAGCAGGCTATGAAATGAACAGGCTATGAAATGAACAGGCTATGAAATGAACAGGCTATGAAATGAACAGGCTATGAAAATGAAAAGGCTATGAAATGAACAGGCTATGAAATGAACAGGATATGAAATGAACAGGCTATGAAATGAACAGGATATGAAATGAACAGGCTATGAAATGAACAGGCTATGAAATGAACAGGCTATGAAATGAACAGGCTATGAAATGAACAGGATATGAAATGAACAGGCTATGACAAGAACAGGCTATGAAATGAACAGGCTATGAAATGAACAGGCTATGAAATGAACAGACTATGAAATGAACAGGCTATGAAATGAACAGGCTATGTAATGAACAGGATATGACATGAGCAGGCTGTGAAATGAGCAGGATATGAAATGAAAAGGCTATGAAATGAACAGGCTCTGAAATGAACAGGCTAAGAAATGAACAGGATATGAAATGAACAGGCTATGAAATGAACAGGATATGAAATGAACAGGCTATGAAATGAACAGGCTATGAAATGAACAGGATATGAAATGAACAGGCTATGACATGAACAGGCTAGGAAATGAACAGGATATGAAATGAGCACGCTATGAAATGAACAGGCTATGAAATGAACAGGCTATGAAATGAACAGGCTATGAAATGAACTGGCTATGAAATGAACAGGCTATGAAATGAACAGGCTATGAAATGAAAAGGCTATGAAATGAACAGGCTATGAAATGAACAGGATATGAAATGAACAGGATATGAAATGAACAGGCTATGAAATGAACAGGCTATGAAATGAACAGGCTATGAAATGAACAGGATATGAAATGAACAGGCTATGACATGAACAGGCTATGAAATGAACAGGCTATGAAATGAACAGGCTATGAAATGAACAGGCTATGAAATGAACAGGCTATGAAATGAACAGGCTATGACATGAACAGGCTATGAAATGATCAGTATATGAAATGAACAGTCTATGAAATGAACATGGTAAGAAATGAACAGGATATGAAATGAACAGGCTATGAAATGAACAGGATATGAAATGATCTGGCTATGAAATGAACAGGCTATGAAATGAACAGGCTATGAAATGAACAGGCTATGAAATGAACAGGATCTGAAATGAACAGGCTATGAAATGAACAGGATATGAAATGAACACATAAATGAACAGCTATAAAATGAACACTAGAAATAACAGGCAGAATGAACAGGCTATGAAATGAACAGGCTATAAAATGAACAGGCTATGAAATGAACAGGCTATGAAATGAACAGGCTATGAAATGAACAGGCTATGAAATGAAAAGGCTATGAAATGAACAGGCTATGAAATGAACAGGATATTAAATGAAAAGGCTATGAAATGAACAGGCTATGAAATGAACAGGCTAAGAAATGAACAGGCTATGAAATGAACAGGCTATGAAATGAACAGGCTATGAAATGAACAGGCTATTAAATGAAAAGGCTAAAAAATGAACAGGATATGAAATGAACAGGATATGAAATGAACAGGCTATCAATTTGAGCTTGATAGCAATGGCTGGCGACTTGTCATATGTCCTAAGCAATTGGTGCGACTTGAAACCCCATAAAACAAATAAACAAACAGATACGTCAATAGATAAAGCCAGCTTATGTCCGGCGTACGGTTTATATATGGCATCAGGCCTTGGACCACTTAATCATGAATAGTACAACAAATCGAAGAATGCGGTGAGATTTGTGAAGTGTAAGCATTTTCGAGAAGACTTTCACAATAGAAACGAGATCTATGCAATCCATAGAACTGTAAATTAAACGTCCAATCAGCCCTTAATTAAATGAGTTCTGCGCAGATGATTCAATAATTGCAATCTGTCATCGGTTTTCCCCCTCACTAATATGATAAAGGGTTTGGTAAACCAAATGTAATTTATGACATATATATATATATACACACACATACATATATATTGAGAAATGTTGAGGGTCAATGATTCTAAGAAAAGTTAGAAAACATATATGTAATGGAAAGCTGGTTAACATTTGTTTTTCGGCTTTGTAAAACACAGATAGTGCCTAAATGTTGTTTGTGTTTGCGTTTATTTATCCTCGCTACCGGTTGCCCATATGAGCGACGCCTTTGAAGAGATTAGTCATTTTAGATAGATGGAGGATAGTGCAATGATACAGACAGCGACCCATTCCAGAGTCACCTCTGGTTCTTTTACGTGCATGGTGTAAAGCACCGACACAAGACCCCGGTTTAACGTCCCATCTGAAAGACTGTTAATTTTGTTAGGGTCAGACGGGGGATCGAACAATCGATCCCTGGATTACCAGTCCAGCGTGTTACCACTGGACTACATATCCGTCTGTGCGTAAATGTTCCATCTGGCAGTGTGCTATATACACGGTGGTTTACTTCCGGTATAGCTCGATGTTCGACAAAGAATTATTTTTAGATAATGTTAGCTTTCTAAATTTGTTTTCATACTGTTAGATTTCTTCACGGGTATCAGCTCGTGGATGACATTGGTGTAATAAAGTTCGATTTGCAACAAAAGAACGGTTACAAACGCAGAACCCATCTATTTTATGTTTACAAACGCAGAATCCATCTATGTTATGCTTACAGATGGAGAACCCATCTAGTTTATGTTTACAAACGGAGAACCCATCTAGTTTATGTTTACAAACGGAGAACCCATCTAGATTATGTTTACAAACGGAGAACCCATCTATTTTATGTTTACAAACGGAGAACCCATCTATTTTATGTTTACAACCGGAGAACCCATCTATTTTATGTTTACAACCGGAGAACCCATCTATTTTATGTTTACAACCGGAGAACCCATCTATTTTATGTTTACAACCGGAGAACCCATCTATTTTATGTTTACAACCGGAGAACCCATCTATTTTATGTTTACAGATGGAGAACCCATCTATTTTATGTTTACAGATGGAGAACCCATCTATTTTATGTTTACAAACGGAGGACCCATCTATTTTATGTAGAAGAGTTTTTTCAAGAAACTCCAAGCTTCCAACTTTATTTTCCATTCTCAGTTTACTTGTAAGGACATAAGGCATTTACAAAATAATAAGCACTGAATCAATTTCCAATTAAAGAAAATTAATACGGTACATGGACTAGAGACCAATGTGTCAATACTAGTAGGTATCTCGTCCAATCAAATAGCATACTTTATAAGTACCAGTATGGCAACATAACACTGGACCAATAGAAACATACTAAAAGACGATGGTGCTTGAAATACTGCTCGGACCGCAGGGCTGTAGAGAACCCAAATGACCGTAGCTGTGTGCGCGAGTTTTACCCTAATACAAATAAAATTTACCATGAATATCAACTGTACTAATATATGTATTCACTAAAATAGGACTGGTAAAAGATATTAAAGTGTCTCCTTCAAAAATAAAAAAATAAAAAAGAAAGAACAGAAAATAATTGTTTGGGCTTCATCTCTATGTGGCCACTGACGACGTACATTGTATGTGTCCGCTGAAGACGTACATTGTATGTGTCCGCTGAAGACGTACATTGTATGTGTCCGCTGTATAAATAATCATTGTGTTGGTGAGTTCTACTTCATCTTATACGCCATTATATTGTTGGTGAGTTGTACTTCATATTCTACGTCATTGTATTGTTGGTGAGTTGTACTTCATATTCTACGTCATTATATTGTTGGTGAGTTGTACTTCATATTCTACGTCATTGTATTGTTGGTGAGTTGTACTTCATATTCTACGCCATTACATTGTTGATGAGTTGTACTTCATCGTATACGCCATTATATTGTTGATGAGTTGTACTTCATCGTATACGCCATTACATTGTTGATGTGTTGTACTTCATATTCTACGTCATTGTATTGTTGGTGAGTTGTACTTCATCGTATACGCCATTATATTGTTGATGTGTTGTACTTCATCGTATACGTCATTATATTGTTGATGTGTTGTACTTCATCGTATACGCCATTACATTGTTGATGAGTTGTACTTCATCGTATACGCCATTACATTGTTGATGTGTTGTACTTCATATTCTACGTCATTGTATTGTTGGTGAGTTGTACTTCATCGTATACGCCATTATATTGTTGATGTGTTGTACTTCATCGTATACGTCATTATATTGTTGATGTGTTGTACTTCATCGTATACGCCATTACATTGTTGATGAGTTGTACTTCATCGTATACGCCATTACATTGTTGATGTGTTGTACTTCATATTCTACGTCATTGTATTGTTGGTGAGTTGTACTTCATCGTATACGCCATTATATTGTTGATGTGTTGTACTTCATCGTATACGCCATTATATTGTTGATGTGTTGTACTTCATCGTATACGCCATTACATTGTTGATGTGTTGTACTTCATCGTATACGCCATTATATTGTTGATGTGTTGTACTTCATCGTATACGCCATTACATTGTTGATGTGTTGTACTTCATATTCTACGTCATTGTATTGTTGGTGAGTTGTACTTCATCGTATACGCCATTACATTGTTGATGAGTTGTACTTCATCGTATACGCCATTACATTGTTGATGAGTTGTACTTCATCGTATACGCCATTATATTGTTGATGAGTTGTACTTCATCGTATACGTCATTATATTGTTGATGTGATGAGTTGTACTTCATCGTATACGCCATTACATTGTTGATGTGATGAGTTGTACTTCATCGTATACGCCATTACATTGTTGATGTGATGAGTTGTACTTCATCGTATACGCCATTACATTGTTGATGTGATGAGTTGTACTTCATCGTATACGTCATTACATTGTTGATGAGTTGTACTTCATCGTATACGTCATTATATTGTTGATGTGATGAGTTGTACTTCATCGTATACGCCATTACATTGTTGGTGAGTTGTACTTCATCGTATACGTCATTACATTGTTGATGTGATGAGTTGTACTTCATCGTATACGTCATTACATTGTTGATGTGATGAGTTGTACTTCATCGTATACGTCATTACATTGTTGATGAGTTGTACTTCATCGTATACGTCATTATATTGTTGGTGTGTTGTACTTCATCGTATACGTCATTATATTGTTGATGAGTTGTACTTCATCGTATACGTCATTACATTGTTGATGAGTTGTACTTCATCGTATACGCCATTATATTGTTGATGAGTTGTACTTCATCGTATACGCCATTACATTGTTGATGTGTTGTACTTCATATTCTACGCCATTGTATTGTTGATGAGTTGTACTTCATCGTATACGCCATTGTATTGTTGATGAGTCGTACTTCATCGTATACGCCATTACATTGTTGGTGAGTTGTACTTCATCGTATACGCCATTACATTGTTGGTGAGTTGTACTTCATCGTATACGCCATTACATTGTTGATGAGTTGTACTTCATCGTATACGCCATTACATTGTTGGTGAGTTGTACTTCATCGTATACGTCATTATATTGTTGATGTGATGAGTTGTACTTCATCGTATACGTCATTATATTGTTGATGTGTTGTACTTCATCGTATACGCCATTATATTGTTGATGAGTTGTACTTCATCGTATACGTCATTATATTGTTGATGTGTTGTACTTCATCGTATACGCCATTAGATTGTTGATGAGTTGTACTTCATCGTATACGTCATTATATTGTTGATGTGTTGTACTTCATCGTATACGCCATTATATTGTTGATGAGTTGTACTTCATCGTATACGCCATTAGATTGTTGATGAGTTGTACTTCATCGTATACGCCATTATATTGTTGATGTGTTGTACTTCATCGTATACGTCATTATATTGTTGATGTGTTGTACTTCATCGTATACGCCATTACATTGTTGGTGAGTTGTACTTCATCGTATACGTCATTAGATTTAATATGAAATAGGCACTATCTATCAATGGAGTGGGCAATAGCAGGAGGGAAACCAATAGCAATTACTGAACTAGACATTATAGGAGGAATACGACTAAGTGCTAGTCATGTGGAAATACCTGAAACACATTGATGTGACATGATGCTATGTAGAAACCTCAGGTGGAACTGTAAGTGTATTTTAAAAGATGTTATCCTGAGCTTAGTCAAGCTCATTTAAATGCAAGAATGAGCAATATTATTTCGTCTGCTCTAAAGAGACTGACTACACATTATTCACCGACACACTGTTCTCTCCCTCGTGGCGATGGATTCCATCAGGAATGAGGTATCGAGAGCTAATAGAAGCTACAAGAATTAGCAATCGAGCTAAAATAAATGTAGTATAAATTAACCTGTGAGGCCACGATACTATAACTAAATAATGCGTTTATGTTTTTAAAGTCTTCCCAGAATTACCAGCGGTGTCTATTTTTAGACTCTTACTAGCAAGAGCAGAACAGAATAAATACTTTTCATTCGCAGAAATATTGACTTAATAATAGCTTAATCATATTTTATTTGCCATTTGACATTTACATTACATTACATACATAATCACGACAGAGCAAAGTAACTACCATCTCCAAGAGGATTAGTTGAATACTTGGCAAACATGTTATATGGTAAATAAGGAAACGCGATTTACGAAGAACGAACATAAATCACGACAACATCCACATAATTAGCATAGAGAAATGAATGAAGATACAGAGTACTGTAGTACGGGTAATGGATGAAGATACAGAGTACTGTAGTACGGGTAATGGATGAAGATACAGAGTACTGTAGTACGGGTAATGGATGAAGATACAGAGTACTGTAATACGGGTAATGGATGAAGATACAGAGTACTGTAATACGGGTAATGGATGAAGATACAGAGTACTGTAATACGGGTAATGGATGAAGATACAGAGTACTGTAATACGGGTAATGGATGAAGATACAGAGTACTGTAGTACGGGTAATGGATGAAGATACAGAGTACTGTAGTACGGGTAATGGATGAAGATACAGAGTACTGTAATACGGGTAATGGATGAAGATACAGAGTACTGTAATACGGGTAATGGATGAAGATACAGAGTACTGTAATACGGGTAATGGATGAAGATACAGAGTACTGTAATACGGGTAATGGATGAAGATACAGAGTACTGTAATACGGGTAATGGATGAAGATACAGAGTACTGTAATACGGGTAATGGATGAAGATACAGAGTACTGTAATACGAAAACGGTAATGGATGAAGATACAGAGTACTGTATACGGGTAATGGGAGTACTGTAATAGGTAATGAAGATACAGAGTACTGTAATACGGGTAATGGATGAAGATACAGAGTACTGTAATACGGGTAATGGATGAAGATACAGAGTACTGTAATACTAATGGAGTACAGAGTACTGTATACGGTAATGGATGAAGATACAGAGTACTGTATACGGGTAATGGATGAAGATACAGAGTACTGTAATACGGGTAATGGATGAAGATACAGAGTACTGTAATACGGGTAATGGATGAAGATACAGAGTACTGTAATACGGGTAATGGATGAAGATACAGAGTACTGTAGTACGGGTAATGGATGAAGATACAGAGTACTGTAGTAAGAGTAAGAGATGTAGAAGATTCTGCAAGATCCATACACCTTTGTCATCATGAAATGGAATATTTACGTTCAGGGTTTACAAACCATTTTGTAATTTTCTATTCACGGTAATTTTATTCGGACTAGAACCGTTGCGTTTGTTTTATATACTTTGGGACAGAGGGAGCAATCACTACGTTATCTTATAAGACAACGTATTGAGTGTAGATGTACCGTGTCATTAAATAACAATACCATTTAATATTCTAAAATGTAGATTATTAAATATGTATTAAAATTAATATTGTCATGAAATGAAAACACAGAACAGAACAGAACATAAGTTTATTCATGACGTATACATAAGTACATAGTCATAATATATACATATAATTACATATAAATAAACAAGTGATCAATAAAGCTATCGTATATCTACTGTAATATAATTTAAAATAGAGGATGAACATTCTAGTTAGTTGTTTTGTGTAATTAAGAAGACAAAGCGTTCAATATTGAGTTCCTATGGTTTAAAGCATTCTTAATAAATCGAGCCAAGCTTAATAAAACCTTTCTATTATCACTGTTCATTAATGAACACAATTTATACATACTTGGTCTCGTGTAGTAGTATTTTTTAATAAGTACTTTCCTCAAATATGAGTAACACGGACAAATTAAAATAAAGTGATACTCATCTTCAATATCTCTAACATTACAACATTGTGTCGTGAACAAGTCCATAACGGTGACACCGTGTAATTTATAATAACTGTGAGAATTGATCGGTTCATGGATCATTATTTACTAGTGCTGTAAATTGGAACAGTTGGCTTGTAAGCATTATATTCATTTTCGTGCATATTTTGGGTACACATGTCTCGTAGTTGTTATATATAAGCGGTGCAAGCCAGGCCAGCTCAGGCTTCCCCCGTATAATATGAAATTGAAATGAGTGATTTGCTACGCAAGATATAATTTAGTTGTTTTTTTAATTTATTATTTTTATTTTTCCCCATTCTATATGCATGTACATAAAACATTTAATTTTCAATAAGAAATGAATATAGATTTTTTTTTTCCCCAGATATATAATTTAGTTTATATAGTTTATGTTACATACATAATGTTGTATTGAGCAAAGTCCAATCTGTCCGGAAAATACTGCATATTATATTTAGCAAATGCAACCCGGATTCGATCCTCGGACCGGGAAGCATCTGAGATGGTACGGTGGTCGCCAGATCGGACATGTGGGTTTTCTCCGGGTACTCCGGTTTCCTCCTACAAGAATGACCACATTTACGCTTTCATCCGCAATCGTTGTAAAATAAATAAGAGTTTAAACTTTAATAAGTTTTCAAATATTCAACTGCGTGATAGTGGTATAGTACATTAAGAAAAATATAACAACGTTTTTATTCTAATCTACCGAGTATGAAATTATTGCAATTAATTCAATATGACAATTCCCTAGAGCTTGTTAACCTTAGCAAACACATCCAGGAAGCTTTATCCCTTCGTAATACACTTATTTAGAATGAATGAAATACCAGCTGGATACCTCCAACATTCATAATATAGTCATGCTCATATTGTACATTTTCTATAATTCATCACGACATTGTCATTATTTTTCCAAGTATGTTAATAATCATTCCATCATTTGTCCATCCTCAGCATAATTGCATACCATACTATTATTACGCGCCAACCGGGTCAATCTAGTGGGCAGACGGGCATAGGCGGATCACAGTGGACAGCTGACTGAGTGATGACAACGATTACTCTGTACTTTTACTTGTTCTAATCTTCACCAACTGGTAGGCACATACGTGGATGCTAACGAATAGTATACAATGCTTAAATATGACGTCTGCAATAACAACTGGCAAGGATTCTCAGCTATCTTAGAGTGTTGGAGGCCCAGATGAAGTTCTGCTCGGTATTTATACTAACCGGTCGTGGAATGTGCAAACTGTGGGTGCATACTGTCGAATCCACATGTCGCATTACACGCGCGTGCTCCACACGTCGCATGACGCTGCCCACACGTTGCATTACGTCACAGGCACATTTGTGGTGCAACAGACCCTCACAAGTAAAATAAGACTGTTGCGTCAACTAAGCACTGCAAACATACCAATAACATACATCTACTTATAAAAAGCACCCGAAACTCACGTTTCAGAAAGTTTGCCCGCTACACATACCACATATAAGCTGTATTCTTGAGGATGATCATGTTAGAACCAGCAAGAATATACGAAACTGGACCTCATGTAACCCAGGAAGTAGATTACAACTGGCGTGATATTCGAAGGTGATCTGTGTTTCTGTTTGTTTCATAGAGCAACGGTCAAATTCCTATAGGCTGTGCTGTGTCAGTAAAAATGCACCACCACACTCCATGGAAACATACATGGTGGTTAATAAAGCTCAGAGGGTAAGTTAACACCTACAATATTGTACTATATATATTATAAATAATTTATGTTTAAATGCTATAGACGAGAAACTGTAAAGTATTCTCCTTCTTTTCTTCATTATATTAATACTTCGTTGCCATATGATTAATTAGGCTAACATCACCTAAGTGAAAAGTACATTTAATATATATGCAATAGCTTCATATCATCGCATCTGTCATGCTTCAAATCATAAACTGATGCATAATATGTATTCCGTACAAGAATAAATCAACTGCAATAGGATCAGCATTGTCATTTTTATGCTGAACACTCCTAGATGTAACTATCACATCTAGGTCAAATAAAATAGGAGTTCATGCCTAACGTAAACACAATAAATTGCTAGCCTGGAACATCACAGTTGCCTGATGTGAGTGTTTATTTTATACAAATTAACTTTGACTCAATGGCGAAAGAACTTCATACATTAGTTTAATCGCTCTTGAGACATTATTCCATGAGAGCGAGATAGAGCGAGGGGGAGAGAGAAGAGGCAATATGCAGTTTAAATTCATAATGATCTTGTTGCTATTCCCATTGAAAATTACCTAGCTCCCGTCCTGCATGCCATTGCCATTCCTTAAGCTATAGGTTAATTACAGCAACTACATACTACCACAGGTTTTCCTTTTTCCCAAGAACAATCTACCATTGGAACCATATCCCTCCTGACATTGTCCATCTCCCTACCATAGAGCAATTCAATACGGCAGTTTGCCATACTGATCATGCAGATCCCTAGTTGTTCTGCGCAGCTGCTTTTAAACTTTTACCAAAACTTATTTTCATTACTTTCTTTAATTATGCTTTTAACTACTCTTACTTTTAACTTCTTTGCGGTTTTTGACGCGCGAGGGGTTCGACATTAAAGGTAGATATATAAGTAGAAGCGTTTTGCCTAAGGAAACCACCAGCATGGCGGTGTTCGAACTCACAACATCTGGATCACGAGACGTGATTACACCACGGAATTGTGGGCATATACTGTCTACACCTGTCAATCCATAAATTTGTTTTGAGCCAAACAAATTGCAACAGTTTTATCGTGGATTCTTGTTTATTGGGTAAGTCGTTGTGACATATCCAAAATGGCACATTGGTAAATTTCTATTCAGAACTTTCTACCAAATTTGCATATTTTAAAATGGCCATCATTTATAAACATATGGTCCATTAACTCGAAACTAGTAATTCTTAGTTTCTAATACATGAATAGAAACATGTTCCAGTGATTACACATGTCAAATATCGTGTCATTAGTTTCACTTGTTGTTCTATTTCTTTTAACCAGAAACATGGCTTGGCTTTGGGCCGCTTAAAATCTTCGAATCAACGAATGACAGATAAACCTGAGATTATTAGTTTATACAAATTGATTTTAGCTCGATTGCGAAACAAGATCTTTCAACTTATATTAATCACTCTCGAGACCTCACTCCTGATGGAATACATCGCCAGGAGGGAGAGAGAAGAGGCAACATGGTATTTAAATGCATTGCTTAAGGGCACAATCGTAATAGCTCCAGCGGGACTCGAACACCGGACCTTCGCACCTGAAACGAACGCGCACTGCGCTATCACGACTTAAGATTATGAAAACTTATTATTGAAGAATAAGAGAAAAGGGGAAAAAGTGTTGGTGGACATATATAAAACATGAGTATGACATTACATCCCATATCATGCAGTTGTCAATCAGTTGTCAATCAGTTGTCAATCATTTAAATCAACAACACAGCTACGCATAGTATTTCATACATCGTCAAAATCCAAACAAGAAAGTAAAGATCACCGGTGATGTTGTATAATCTCTGCGGAATATTAATGAGATTCAGAGTTAATTAAATGACAATGGTAGCTGATATATAGAGAGAAAGCATTCCATCAAACAGGATTACAACCAATCGAGAGCGTTGAAGTGTTAATATTGCTACAGAATATATGAATGAAAGTGTTACAGATTATATAGAATACATGAACGACAGTGCTGCATAATGTGTTAGAGAAGATGTGAACGACAGCGTTACAGTGCATACAGACGATGCCACCGACAGTGTTATAGAAGATATAAATGACAAGAGTAATACAATAGGTACATACGATGTTAACGACAGTGTTATGGCAGTGATACCTTGTACAATGTTCGGATCGATGATGTGGAAATGTGTTAGAGAAGATATGAACGACAGCGTTGCAGTGCATATAGACGATGCCATCGACAGTGTTATAGAAGATATAACTGACAATAGTAATAAAATGGCTACAGACGATGTTAACGACAGTGTTATGGCAGTGATACATTGTACAATGTTCGGATCGATTATGTGAATTCAGTTTGGGATGGTAGGGCATATCGAGATTTTGAAGACATTAGCGAAGACGCGGTTGAAGACGTTAGATACAATAGTGAATATGAACAGAGTAGTAATCTGGTTAGGAGTAACAGTAGAATTGTCACGCAATTCGTCGCATTGACAGTTTGACACTACAGATAATATGTGTTTAGGTTAATATAGTTCTAGTTTCTACATAGCAATTCCGACGCTCCGACGCTTGGGTTATTAACGATAATATGCCAACTGACTATTAAACGTTTAATTAATTGCATACGCAGTATGTAATTGATTTAGGTATTGTGCAAGATTAGACATATAAAATAATATGTACGGTGGCAGTGTTACACATTTAATTAAGAAATAATAATCGGTCTTCGTGATATATTTCTACGCACACGAACTTCAAACGAGGGTTATTCTGCGACATACCACGGTTGATACTTATTATTTCGATTCTAACACGACTTACTTCTAATAATTTTAAAGGAGTATTTTCTTCAAACACCCCTGCATTTGGCTTTCGAAATTTCCTCCCGCGTAAGGGGTGATGACGTTATTTTTTATGGAAAATATCAATCTCGTGCATAAATTAACACAAGTTGTAACTGATCAATAATTTTATTTATTTTTTTTCAAATAAAACTGTATAGAATAGTAAATGAAACGTTACTTAACAGAAAAACAAGACGGACAAGAGATTATCTGATTCTAAAAATAGCTCACTTCCGCGAATTCCCGCGGTATTTTTTACAAACATCACGTGACTTTCATTCATAAAACTTTACACGCATTGTATAAATGGAATAGCCAAAACACGGTGCGCGCGCAGCATAGTTCAAGGTAGGTATATCGCAGAATAACCCGAGGTAGACAAGTATGTATGTTATTAGCTGGGTCGTGTTAGAATGATAAATAAAAGTTAATACGAATTTGCTTACAGTTTATGAACATTTTGGTTGGGATTACTTAATAGGTCAAGTTTCGCACAGTGCCATTGTATATGTACATATATGAATACTGTAACGTGTACACATAGTTAATACGAATAACTTGTATTTGGTAATTATCATGCAATACGTATCTGTGGCTACGCTTAATGATACAAGTTGTTATTATTTCCCAGTGTTAGGAATATCGCCAATTTCGTGTATATTAGTTTGGTTATTAGTTACATTTTATTAGTTATATGTAATGACACTACACATTGTTTGTAGGGAGTCATTCTGCAATGTTCTCGTTCGCCGGAGCCAGGTTAGTGCTCCGGTGGTGCCAGGTTAGTGCTCCGGTGGTGTCGGGTTAGTGCTCCGGTGGTGTCAGGTTAGTGCTCCGGTGGTGCCAGGTTAGTGCTCCGGTGGTGTCAGGTTTGTGCTCCGGTGGTGTCAGGTTAGTGCTCCGGTGGTCAGCCAGGTAGGTGCTCCGGTGGTGCCAGTTAGTAGTGCTTAAGCCTGTGTGTCGGGTTAGTGCTCCGGTGGTGTCAGGTTAGTGCTCCGGTGGTGCCAGGTTTGTGCTCCGGTGGCGCAGGTTAGTGCTCCGGTGGTGCCAGGTTATTGCTCCGGTGGTGCCAGGTTAGTGCTCCGGTGGTGCCAGGTTAGTGCTCCGGTGGTGCCAGGTTAGTGCTCCGGCGGTGCCAGGTTAGTGCTCCGGCGGAGAAGTTATATGCGGGAATATTGTAGGGTGGTATTCTCCAATGCTCCCGTGCGCCGGAGCCAGGTTAGTGCTCCGGTGGTGCCAGGTTAGTGCTCC
>CM026386.1:23832752-23887409 GCA_014843695.1 Archivesica marissinica | reverse complement strand
TAAACATAATTTATTGCCAAATATATACAGCAAAAGGTTTGGGCCACAAGTGCTATACACATTATAAAACGGCCCTCCCCAATACAATTCATTTACAGAAATATATTATGGCTACAAAAGTACAGTTAAGAAAAAGATGTTATTTTAAAGAAAAAATGCCAGCAGAAGTATTCACGTGAATGTGCTCGTGTGATGCTCGCCCCGGTCCGCGATCTCGAAACCCCCCACGCATAATAAGAAATAGAAATACTATTATTACGCTAATTTGAAAACCTCACAGTATCATGTATAAACTTTTGAACTGAATTAAAAATACTTAGGTTCTGTTCATCTGAGAGTTCTTCTTTACCTTTAAGTAGAGTTCTTACACTAAGTGGATGATATTGACGTGTATATCTGAATAGTGCTATCCTTTGATTTAAAAATAGAGGACATTTGAAAAAATAATGTTCGGCATCTTCGATGCCACGTTCACACTCACAAATCGGGTCATCTTTTAAGTGATTATTACATAAGTCCGCATTCAAATTACTGCAGCCATTTCTTATGCGTGTTTGGAGAACGGTTAGAGATCTTGAACCTTTGTAGTAATATGAAGGTACTTCATTTTGCTTAAATAATGCACATTTCAGTCGATACTTAAAACTAGATAAAGTAGGTGATGTTCGGATATTCTCTGTTAATGTATTCCATAAATCAACACTTGATGGTACAAAGGAATTCGAGAAGAGAGCTGTTCTGCTTGCCATTACTATGAAATTATCGGCATTTCTTAAATTGTAATTGTTTTCTTCACCAACTACCCTTGGAAAAATTGTTGAAAAATGCTCCGGCAGTAGACCGTTTTTTAGTTTGTACATTATGACTAATTTCTGAAGTTTTCTTCTATCATTTAAGGAGATCCAGCCTATTTCTTCTATCAAGTTATTTATAGAAACTGATCGAGTTAAACCAGTGACAACACGAGCTGCTTCAAATTGTAATTGTTCTAGTCTATTCTTATCGAGTTCAGTACAACTGTCCCATACTACTGCAGCATATTCTAACAGTGGCCTCATATAAGATATATAAATTTGATTTAATGTTTTCCTGTTGATTGTAAATTTTAACGCTCGCATTAAATTTAGTACCTTTGATGCCGATTTAAAAATATTGTCTATATGCTCGTGCCATTTACCATTGTTGCTTAAAGTTACACCTAAATGTTTGTGGTGTTCAGCAAAGGGTAACTGAATCCCATCAAAAAATAATACTGGATAGTTTTGTTCCCTAGTGGTGCTAAAGAACATAGCTTCTGTCTTATTGGGATTAAAATTTACCAACCAACGTTTAGACCAATCGGATATTAACCTCAAATCATGATTCAGTATTCCCTCTAGATCTTGAATAGTTGATGTCGTTTGGGCCAATGATGTATCGTCAGCAAATAACCTAGTTATACTTAATAAATTGTCCGCTATATCATTAACATAAACGAGAAAAAATAAAGGTCCGAGGATCGATCCTTGTGGTACACCAGAGCTAATAGTTTCACTGTTTGATATGCTGGACCCTACTACTACAGTTTGAGTCCTATTTGATAAATAATTTTCTATCCAGCTTAATAGCATTCCAGTTATACCATTTTGTTTCAATTTAAATAATAAACCTTTATGCCAAACCCTGTCAAAAGCTTTAGAAATATCACAGAAGATCATGCACATAAATTGTTTTGAGTCTAAGGTCTGGCATATTTGATGATAAATTTCTATCAGTTGATAAACACTAGAATGATTAGGTCTGAAGCCGCACTGGTTATAGTATATAAGGTTATTAAAAATCAAATGATTGTGAATATGTTTATAAATAACTCTTTCCATAACCTTACCTAAACAACTCAAAAGTGAAATTGGTCTATATTTACTAGGAGTTTCGGCCGGACCCTTTTTAAATAGAGGAATAACATTAGCGTTTTTCCATAAAGAGGGAAATACTCCTTCTTGAAATGATCTATTAAAAATGACAGATAAAGGTTTGACAATATAATCCGCTGTTTCCTTTAACATTTTGTAACTGATACCATCAGGACCATTTGCTTTGTTAATATCAAGGTTTTTTAAAACATCACAAATTTCAATTTCTGTTATATGTATGATTTCCAGTGTTGCATTTGTTTTAAGTTCACGTACAGGAAGAGTTGCATTGGAATCGTCAACGTTGGATATAGCAGAAAAATATGTATTTAGGCAATTTGCTTTTTCTATGTCAGTGACTGAGTATTTTGTATCTCCATTTGGAAGAGTTGTAATTAGAGGCGGAATTTTATGACTGACTTTATTTTGTTTTACAAAATCCTTTACAAGCTTCCAATATTTTCGTTTATTTGTTTGTTGTGCGTCTACTAACGAGTCTTCAATATTATTATAAAATCTTGTTTTAGCATGCTTTACATAATTGTTAACTTTGTTTCTCATTTTTTTAAACTCATTCCAACCATCTATACTCTTGGTCATTAACGCTTTTATTCTTATTTTGTCTCTTGCTTTTATTAGTTTTCTCAATTCAGAATCAAACCAGGGTTTGTCATTGGGCCTTATTAAGATATTTTTATTTGGAATACATGTTTTCGCAAGTTTAAGAAAAGTGTTATTAAATTCTAGACAACATTCGTTTAGATCACCATTATTTAAAAAAGTCCAGTCAGTATTTGCAATCATATCATTTAACTGAGCAAAATTCGCTTTTTTATATATCCAAACATGTCGTTCATAGCAATTACTTAGATTATAACTAAAAGGCAAAATTGCATATGTTGCCCGATGGTCGCTTATTTCTACAGGAATTAATATTACACCCGAATTTATAACGTTAAGATCTTGCGATAAGACAATCGGGTCTATGGAAGTAGATGTAGTTTCAGTCACTCTTGTAGGTTCGTTAATTACATTATTTAAATTATTTAACTCAAGTATATCTCGTAATTTGCGGTTAGTATTATTCAATTGATCCTCATTTATATCTCCTAATAAAATGAAGTGGCGACATTGTTCACCTGCTCTTTCTATACCAATATTTAAATTTTCCCAGAACTGAACGTTTGAGTTTGGTCGTCTATAAATTACACAAATAATTAAATCCTCGCCTTTATTTTTCACTCTTATCCATATAGAATCTGGTATCAGTATTTCAAATTCGTTCAATCGTTCTGTGTGTAATTTTGAAGATAAGTATATCAATATTCCACCAGAGTGGGACGAAATATCATTACGATAAAACTGATTGTAGCCATCAATAGAAAGCGTTTCATCTAATACATTATTGTCTAGGTGAGTTTCAGTGAAACATAATATATCAAAGTCATTAAAATTATCTTTTATAAATTCTAGTTTATTTCGTATACTACGTATATTTAAGTGCATTATCCCCAAACTGTGATTTTGGTTAGCAGGTCCCGGATTTGATTCAATATCACCGCTTTTTAACAATATTAACTTTCTAAAAGACACTTAGAGAAAACGAATACTCGCATTTTCCTATAAATGTTGGGTTAAATTTAAGGCATATTCGCGTATCAAGTGTAACAGTCTCTGTCTCCCTTCTAATTATATAATTATCCATTAGGTAACAAACATACATTCAAACGGTGATTCCTGGGAAACAAACACTGACACACATCTATAATAAAAAACACGGGTTTTTTCGAGATCGAACACGAGCAACGAGCAGCACAAAAAGCACAATAGCACGAGAAACATAACCAGACTAGCAATACTATTCTCATTAAAATAACAACTGCATGAATGTATAGGTCTAAGGTGAAATGTCAAACAAGTTCCTAACTGTCGTATACATGTGGAATAAATTTTAATTCTACATTTTAAAATCTCATTATGTGCTATTCAATAGGAATTACAACGGAAAGAGTGTTCAAACGTGAAGTTACTGCCTTATATTTCCGCAACTGAATAATACTTTAAGACATGTGTCCAGAAAGAACTGGTTTCAAAATATATAACATTAGAATCAGTTTGCATCAGAATTACATTCTACTTTTTCAAATTAAAGAAACAAATAAAATAAATAAAAGCACATGGGACTTTAAAAAAGATGGCTTTAATTTTACAATATGGCTGTAATTATACAGTAAATATAGCTCATGCTATTGTGAGCAAAGTACGTCTGCGCTGCCATTAAGTGCAGCATTTCACAAATGCATCATCATCATAATCGATATACAAACAAAGGGTATAAAAACCAATACACAAATACAGCATTTCACCAATTTGAATGCAATTCTTCATCATCATCATTTTCGTGAACACCACCTCATTTCCATCAACATCGTTACTTGTGGTTATTAAGTGTTCTTAATCAATATACAAACAAACGATATTAAAGTTGTATCATTACCATGCTCTTATTTAATATTCATAATCAGTATATACACAGAAGGTCTACAAGCTGTACCACTAATACAGCATTTCACCAATTTTAATGCAATTCATCATCATCATCATCATCATCATAATCGTGAACGCCACCACATTATCATCTTCATCATCGTCATCATCACAATTAGCATGTAGTTGATCATGTTTCATAATCGATATTCAAACAAAAGGTACAAAAAGCCATACCACTTAATACAGCATCTAACCAACTCAAATGCAATTCATCATCATCATCATCATCATAGTCGTGAACGCCACCACATTATCATCATCATCATCGTCATCATCACAATTAGCATGTAGTTGATCATGTTTCATAATCGATATTCAAACAAAAGGTACAAAAAGCCATACCACTTAATACAGCATCTAACCAACTCAAATGCAATTCATCATCATCATCATCATCATCATAGTCGTGAACGCCACCACAGTATCATCATCGTCATCATCATCATCACAATTAGCATGTAGTTGATCATGTTTCATAATCGATATTCAAACAAAAGGTACATAAAGCCATACCACTTAATACAGCATCTAACCAACTCAAATGCAATTCATCATCATCATCATCATAGTCGTGAACGCCACCACATTACCATCATCATCATCGTCATCATCACAATAAGCATGTAGTTGATCATGTTTCATAATCGATATTCAAACAAAAGGTACAAAAGGCCATACCACTTAATACAGCATCTAACCAACTCAAATGCAATTCATCATCATCATCATCATAGTCGTGGACGCCACCACATTATCATCATCATCATCATCGTCCTCGTCACAATAAGCATGTAGTTGATCATGTTTCATAATCGATATTCAAACAAAAGTTACAAAAGGCCATACCACTTAATACAGCATCTAACCAACTCAAATGCAATTCATCATCATCATCATCATCATCATCGTCATCATCACAATTAGCATGTAGTTGATCATGTTTCATAATCGATATTCAAACAAAAGTTACAAAAGGCCATACCACTTAATACAGCATCTAACCAACTCAAATGCAATTCATCATCATCATAGTCGTGAACGCCACCACAGTATCATCATCATCATCGTCATCATCACAATAAGCATGTAGTTGATCATGTTTCATAATCGATATTCAAACAAAAGGTACAAAAAGCCATACCACTTAATACAGCATCTAACCAACTCAAATGCAATTCATCATCATCATCATAGTCGTGAGTACCACCGCAATTACCACGTGCTTGCTCATGTGTCATAATAGAATTATAAACGTAGGGTATATAAAACAATATATATACTAATAATTCAATTCATCATCATCTTCATATTCGTGAACACCACCTTATTATTATTGTTTAATCGATAAACATATACAGGTTCTAGCAGCTTTTCCACTGATATAGCATTTCACCAATGCAATTCATCGTCATTATCATCGTATTTGTGAACACCACCTCATTATCGTCATCATCATCATTATATATTTTCTCAAGTTTCATCATTCAAAAAAGTAACCTGTTTGTGGTACAAACAAACGTATAGTAAAATTTGTGACCGATACAAGATGACCAAATTCGTAATAACGAATTCATCATAAGCAGGCACGCTCCATGGTCATTTTTTTTAACTTTAGTAAAATAAAACTCTTTGTGATTCGTTCACGTGACTAGAAAAAGTTTCCAATCGCCTATCTAATTCATTCATATGCAAATACCGCTCCACGGTCGTTTAACAAGCGTACTACCTTGTACACGCAATTGGTGCACGTGACTACAAACTGTTCAAATATAATCTATATTGTGTAATAAAGCGAAGTAAGTTCATGAATAATAACGATGATCGCTGGACAGTAATTTATCATGTCACAATTTATTTAAACTAATAATATTTATACAATGTTTTTTTATTATTATCGGTGCTCGTGCAATAATAATGCGATGTTTAACCTGCGATGTTTAACCTCGCAGCAAACTTTAAGTTGTAGTATTTGTATATGTTTATTTATTTATTTTTTAATGTGGTCAAAATAACACAACTGGTATTACTGTTTTACAAAGGTACATTTAGTTAATTTACTGCCGCACCTGACGAATTTAATTTCAAAAATGCATCAGAACAGAACAAACTATTAGTCAAACATATGAATACTCTACATCAGTATACAGATACAACGAAACAAAAAGAACTCTAATCTATACTTAAAACATCTCTTTGCGTTTACTTATAAACTAATCAGTTAATAATGTGTCGCACAATAAGTTATGTTAGGGATCGGTATATTACTTTATATTACTTTATATTATTATAATTAACCTTTCAAGATTATCAGAAAATAGCTAACATACAAAAGTACCACCAACCGCGGAGGAATACGAAACCCAGGTAGTGACAGAGAAAATGCCATATTTCACTGTTTCAAAACAGTGAAAGATGGATTGAAACTGAGAAAACGCTATCATTCATTGGGGAAAAACATAACACACATAAGCACCTCCATGACCACTGGCAATTTTTACTCAGTTGCTTAAGATGCATGCTTGTCTTATATTATATTATATTCTAACACGACCAGCTAATAACATACATACTTGTAGAGTAAAATCTACCTCGGGTTATTCTGCGATATACCTACCTTGTTTTCTGTTAAGTAACGTTTCAGTTACTATTCTATTTGATAAAATAAATAAAATTATTGATCAGTTACAACTTTTGTTAATTTATGCACTAGATTGATATTTTACGCGGGGGGACATTTCGAAAGCCAAATGCATGGCGTTTGAAGAAAATACTCTTTGATTCTCGTCTAAAATTATTAGAAGTAAGTCGTGTTAGAATCGAAATAATAAGTATCAACCGTGGTATATCGCAGAATAACCCTCGTTTGTCGAAGGCCTGAGTGATATATTTCTATGCATAAGAACTTCAAACTCGGGTTATTCTGCGATATACCACGGTTGATACTTATTATTTCTTAAATAACATATTTTTGAATACTTGTCTGCATTGCAATAACGTTTTATGAATGACATGTACTGATTTTTCAAAAACATATTTCATGTATTGGAGTGATATTTTATTCATGTCGTGTGAATAGAGTGTTTGTATGAGCGATTTGGTATATGTATATACGACGCCTCCGTGACCGAGTGGACACGGTCGATGACTGCATGTCACTTTCCGCTGTAGGGTCGAATCCCACTGGGAATGTCGAATACTTTCACGAGAGCGAATACTTTCACGAGAGCGAATACTTTCACGAGGGCGAATACTTTCACGAGAGCGAATACTTTCACGAGGGCGAATACTTTCACGAGAGCGAATACTTTCACGAGAGAGAGCTGGATTGCGGGACGCTACCGGTTCGGGTTGGGTATTTATTCGTGCCGGAAGTACCGTTTGGAATGGCACCTGGGGTTTCACGAATAACAGCTGTAGAATCGCAATATGACCTTCGCTGTTTGAACCCTTCGATGAATAAAATGAGTATGAGTTTTCAGGTTTATGATATTTATGACGAGACAATAGATAGGCTAAATTAGGAGCTGCTTTTTTATTTAAGTTTATCTAACATCGCTACCGGTTGTCCATTTGAGCGACGAGCAGTTTACCTAACAACACCTTTCATGGGCAGGCTCCAGCGATAAACCAGTACTTGGTGGTGCACCACCCTCCGTACGAAACTACCAACGTTTCATATATAGAGAGACTGTCTGAGCGGTCTCAAACCCGTGACCATCAGTGAAGATATGTTACAGTGGCCTTATCCACTCGACCACGGAGACGGTCTAGGGGCTATTGATACTACAATTAAAATGGTTTGTGTTATGGAGTCGACAGAACAACGCATGCATACATGTAGCTAGAAGCATCTCACCAATGCAACCCGGGTTCGATCCTCGGACCGGGAAGAATGTGAGATGGTACGGTGGTCGCCAGATCGGAACGGTGGGCTTTCTCCGGGTACTCCGGTTTCCTACCACACAAATGACCACATCTACGCTTTCATCCGCGCCAACGAGAGTGATTAATATAAGTTGTAAAATAAATAAAGTTTAAACTTTAAAAAAGGTAGAAACAGCTTTCGTTTTCACACACAATAATTCACACTATCTCTCCTGATTCTCTCATTTGATAAAAAATAGTATGAACATTGAAATAAATTATTATTGAAACGAGCAAGACGTTTGGTGATCTCCACTATATTCGTTAACATATCCAGTCATATGTTCGACGAGATGATACATGTATCATTGTCAACCGGAAATGGGTAATTAATTGAAGCTGAATGACCTTCACTATCGCTGGATCCACTCAATATATATGCTGGCGATTTGGAATTATATCCTATATAATTGGAACTTAGCTTACTGACATATTTTCTGTTTTGATGATTTCGTAGCTTAAAACTACTTTCTTCCATCGCGGCATGGTGAGCAATAATCACACTTGATTTGCAGGTGTTCCGTCTCCAGCAGAAAATAGTTCCATTCCTGATTGACGGTAAATGCGTGTTCATTGTCGTACTTGTGCGATGACGATTTCTTGTATGTCTTTGTTTATATTTACACGATAATATCGAACAGAAAAACGAGATGTGAGCAGCACGTAATGTAAACAAACCATACAGAATTGGGTTCAATGCTGAATGAAGCATGAATATTATTTGTGAGATTGTTAATGCATTTCTCAGGTCAAGGGAGTAGTGGCTATATATTCGTATTAGGCAGATTATAAAGTATGGCGTCAGACACACAATGTAAGCAATAATAACCGACAGTGTCATAAACACAACCTTTCGTCTGGAAGCTGTTATTACATTCCGTTTCATTGCCATCCTTGGATATTTGATTTGATTGACACCGTAATCCGATATATCCGTATGTTCACTATGATGTCCTCTATTCCATATTACCCTTGCAATAGCTGTATAGCAGAATAGCATAATTCCGGCAGGAAGCAATAAAATATAAAATGTTAGGAAAGTAAAATAGAACTTTCGTTGCCATTCCGAACTATATCCAGCACTTTTACAGTAATATACATGGGAATTAGTCGGCTCCCTAAGTTCTTTCACTTGAACAAATATAAATATCTGAGGAATTGCAAAAACAAAAGCCATTAACCACGCCATAACAACTTTTGCCTTTATCTTTGGTCGTTGGGCCAACGATTTCAGAGGACGCGCTATCATTTGGTACCGATCAATGCTCATACCTGTTAGCAAAAATGTGGTACTCGATAATGTAACGACTTGGAAATACAGCAGAAACTTACACAAGAATGCTCCAAGTACCCATTGTTTGAAAACTGCTTCCAGAAGTTCAGTTGTCATTGTAATGAAGGCCACTGTAAGGTCAGCAATTGCAAGGTTAACAATGAACACATTCACACGTTTGCATCTCCTCCTTCTCCTAATTGCGAGTAGAATGATAAGAACGAGGTTGCCGATTATGGTTGTGGCCATTACAAAGAGCATCGGAGCTATTTTATGTAGAGCTTCTTTACTCCAGAATGATTCTACGTATGTATTGACTATATCGGCACTTAGAGTGAGATTTGTGTAGGGTAAGGTTTCGTTAATGGCAAATCCCTTAGCTGCATCCATGTCCATATTGTCTTCAGCTATTGTAACCACTTGTCTGAAAAAAATGAAAACCTGTTTTAGCGATTTTCTTTGTACACTCAACAAAATTCCTAATCAGTCACCTGGTATTTTATAATATTTGGAGTTAATGACACTATACATGTAATTAATTATATCCATATTGCAGAGGTTTTTTTTCTCTCTTCTGCAACAAAGAAAACCGTCACATCCATCCAGGTTTTTAAGGTTTTTAAGGACATATTAATACTATTATATTCTGGCTTCTCATCACGTGCATTTCTTGATAACATACTATAAATGTACCCATTTAACAATCCGTATCTGTTCACATATGTTCACGATCCAGAAATGGAGTTTGTTGAAGAGTTAAATGATATGTTTCTTGGTACTGTTTGGGAAATATATACATTGACAATATGGAAACTTACTTGTATACAATCATATTTGTCGGTAAAATAGCAATAACTAAATTAATTGCTATTTGTTTTGTAACTCCTGATTTTAAATAACGCTTGAATTGACTTTAGAGTTTAGACATAGTAATTTTATTTGTTGTAGTAGAGACCAGTCCAAATTAATGCCGAGCTTGACAAACGTATTAATTGTACATAGACAATAGCGTACATAACAGCATATTCTACAGTTATTAAAGAGTGAATGAGCTCCTTGGGTGAGTGGACTAGCACGTCATTGTTAGATATCTCTCTGTTCACCACCCAGGGCCGTGAGTTCGTTTCTATCAGTGACAAGTGATACAATGGTGATATGTGAGAACGTCGTGGATGTTGGAGAATTGAAAGAATTGAATATTTGTTTCTACCCAGGTAATGTGCGTTTCGTCTCCACCACAACATATTGATCTGTTGCGAGAATGCTCCAGGGTGGGCCCGTTAGAAATATGATCATACCAACACGTGAATATTACCCAAAACATGAATATTACCCAAAACATGAATATTACCCAAAACGTGAATATTACCCAAAACATGAATATTACCCAAAACATGAATATTACCCAAAACATGAATATTACCCAAAACATGAATATTACCCAAAACATGAATATTACCCAAAACATGAATATTACCCAAAACATGAATATTACCCAAAACATGAATATTACCCAAAACATAAATAGTACTGTATCACTGGTAAACAGAGCGGTCAATATGACAATTTAGAAATATAGAAATAGGATCATACCAACACATTATTATTACTGTCTCATTGTTACATAGAGCGGTCAATAGACAATCATGTTAAAGTGGAAACATTGTTACTAAGTAAAAAATACAAGTACTACCATTATTTATCAACAATGATTAACTCAGTATATTACTATCTTGGGGGTCAATATGTATCTTGGTGGTCAATATATATATTGGGGGTCAATATATATCTTGGGGGTCAATTTGTATCATGGGGGTCAATATATATATTGGGGGTCAATATGTATCTTGGGGGTCAATATATATCTTGGGGGTCAATATGTATCTTGGGGGTCAATATGTATGAGAGATTTATATTCTTGTAACAGTGCGTGCTGTTATATACTCAATCATAGTTATTAAGTGGCTGGAGATAAAAATGAAAGTGGTTAGTGGTTTTCCCTAGATAAACATTGCTCAAGTAATAGCGCTTATTGACAATATAAATTGTGTAGTATGATAATATAGTTCAGACAAGGTTGGACTACATTTCCTTTTCTAGCTAGCTGTGCCATAGTATCGATACTGACAATAAAAAGAAACTGTGCACTTTCCTTAGAGGTAAATTATACTTTTAGAAAACAATATAATAAATTGCAAATTTGGTATCAAATTGTGCAAAATATTGGGTAAATTAGCGTAATGTGTGAAGGATTATTTTCTTTACTCATAATAGTAAAATCCAAAATTCTAAAATTTGTAACGAAAAAGTATGGCTCAGTATAAAAGTGCACCGTTTTTATGGTGTGAGTATATATTTACCCTTACTTCGTGTAGATATTGTAATTTTTGTTGTTATCTCGGTTCCCACGAATTTCATATGTTTATTTATCTTTTCGGACAATGTTTCAGTATCCGAAATGTGCTATACCGGTGTGTGTGATTTACGTTTATTTATCGTCGCTACCGGTTGCCCATATGAGCGACGCCTCCTGAAGAGATTATTCATTTTAGATGTTTGGAGGATGGTGCAATGATACAGACATATATCCATTCCAGAGTCTCCTCTGGTTCTTTTACGGGCACGATGTACAGCACCGACACGAGACCTCGGTTTAAAGTCCCACCTGAAAGACTGTTATTAGGGTCAGACGGGGGATCGAACCTGCGTTGTAACGTGGGTTACAACTGGACTACAGATCCGTCTACCGTTTTACCAGATCGTGATATATACATAGCAATTCTGATCACGTAGTTAAGGTCTTCTCGTCAGCATACACCATTAGTCAGGATTACAAGATCGGTGAGGTAAAATCATGTCAACAAGGTGGTTTTATTAAATAACAGCATGCACACAATAGCCATTGTCCTTGCTATATAGCGAGTAAAGTGTATATAAATAATGAAGTATGTCACTAGATGACCACGTGTCATCCGTAGCCGAGTTGTTAGGCTAGTTGGCTTCAAATGACTTGCCCCTCCCTTTCCACTGTATGTTGTAATTGCTAACGTGAACCAAGTCTGCCATTTTGTAGGCATATGTCTGTTTGCACGTGTGTTGCCATAGCGTAGACATGAAGGTTTGCAAAAATACAAGTCGTAACGCTATAACTCCCAGGGAGTTTCAGGCGTGCCTGCATTTATAATTGCTAACGTGAACCAAGTCTGTCACGTTTTAAGCGTATGCCTGTTTTTCAGTTTATTACTGTAGCTTGTGTTGTACAGTACACTGTGTTAATGTTTAGAATATACGGTTGGTCAATTCCCACTGATATACCAAAAAATAACTTGTGTTTTTGTTTTTTGTGTCTTAATATCGGAGTCTTAGGTAATGTGTGTGTGTTTTACGTTTATTTATCGTCGCTACCGGTTGCCCATATGAGCGACGCCTACTGAAGAGATTAGTCATTTTAGATTGCTGGAGGATAGTACAATGATACAGATAGAAACCCAGTCTCTGGTTTTTTTACGTGCACGATGTACAACAACGACACGAGAACTCGGTTTAACGTCCCATCTGAAAGACTGTTCATTTTATTAGGGTCAGACGGGGAATCGAAACTGCGATCCCTGGATTACCAGTCCAACGTGTTACCACTCGACTAGAGATCCGTCTGTAGTGTTAGGTAACGAGGGAATTGCTGTTTAAAGCGGTAACATGTAGCCATATAGTTATACTATGACACTGCCTGGTTAGAGCCGCTTCAACATCTCACGTTAAATCACAACTCTCCAGCTAGTGTCGGTGGAGTAGTTCAAGCCAGGGTGGGCACTCGGATACCACCGACAGAGACCCATTCCAGAGCCTCCTCTGGTTCTTTTACGTGCATGGTGTAAAGCACCGACACGAGACCTCGGTTTAACGTCCCATCTGAAAGACTGTTAATTGTATTAGGGTCAGACGGGGGATCGAACCTGCAATCCCTGGATTACCAGTCGAGCGTGTTAGCACTGGACTACAGATCGGTCTGTACTTCACATTTGCCCACACGTGATCGTTTTCATATTGCCGTGCTTGATTGTATTGTATGATAAATGAATCGTATTAGGAGGTAAGTGTCAGCTATTAGTGTGTAATCGTTTCCACAAATCATTATAATTATAATCAAATCTCAATAACTCATTCTTTATTTCGCAACTTCAATTCCAGTTTTCATATACCGGTATATCCTTTGGTGTACGGATCATTCCGCAATCACATTTTGTTAGTTTATACACATTTATTTTAGCTCGATTGCGACACACGTTCATATAACTTGTATTAATTACTCTCGAGACCTCATTCCTGATGGAATCCATCGCCATGTGGGAGAGAGAAAATGCAACGTTGAACTTAAACGGCTCTAGCGGTGCTCGAACTCAAGGCATTTCGCACCTGAAGCGAACGCGCTACTACTGCGCTATCGCGACTTCACATTTTGTTGCTGTTTGATTGTCGTAAAGATTATAATTAAAATAATAAATAATAATAAAGACTTAATGCCAGATCTCATGCCAGAATGCTAGACATTTCCTGTAATCTCATTAGATGGACACAAACAATTTGCGTCTATTACAAAACCGGTAAGTCATCAGTATAATGTACATCACCCGCTTTCAATGTATTAATGCGCCATTTTTACAACCAATAATGGATGCAGAGAAGATTTACCTTGATAACTCACTAAATGGTTGAATGCTGCAGCTGACAGAGGAAGTTAAAGTTCGTCAAGGACTAGTGGTTCACGGGTGCGTAGTAACAAATTTAAGATGTCGGTTATGCCGTCAACTTTTGATAAATATATCAAATACATGTACATTGATAAGCATTCAGTCTTTCAGATAGGACGTTAAACCGAGGTCTCGTGTCGATGCTGTACACCGTGCACGTAAAAGAACCAGAGGAGACTACATAATGGGTCTCTGTCTGTATCATTGCACTATCCTCCAACAATCTAAAATGACTTATCTCTTCAGCAGGTGTCGCTCATGTAGGCAACCGGTAGTGACGATAAATAAATGTTTAAAGACAAGGCATTCAGTTATTTCAATACGTTTCAAAGCACGTGTTTTACGTCGTTGTGTGCATACACTAGTGTAGCCCATTTATTGTGATTATGCGAAAGTATGTAATATAGTATTGTATTAATTTTACAGCATTTTCGCAATGAAACAATTTTAACTATGTATTGTGTTTCATGTTATATACATTTAAGGTGAGTCGGTTGGCAATTCTATGTTATATTTTGTAGATAAATAGCAGACCATACATGTTTATACATAGTTCACAGACGGATCTGTAGTCCAGTGGTAACACGCTGGACTGGTAATCCAGGGGTCGCAGGTTCGATCCCCCGTCTGACCCTAATAAAATTAACAGTCTTTCAGATGGGACGTTAAATCCAGGTCTCGGGTCTTTACACCGTGCACGTACAAAAACTAGAGGAGAGTCTGGAATGGGTCTCTGTCTGTATCATTGCACTATCCTCTAACACTCTAAAATGACTAATCTCTTCAGGAGGCGTCGCTCATATGGGCAACCGGTAGCGACGATAAATAAAATTAACACACACACAACAAATTATTTTCGAAAAATAGACCATAATCGGCCAAAAAAGTCGGACCGGCGACAACGGCCTTGCAGACGCGTATAACGTTGATTCCGACGATATATCATGGACTGTTGTCAGAGTTGTGCATTTATATATACTTTGGCTGTGATCTGTAATCAATACCAGGATATTATACAATACATTACTTTGTCTTCAGCAGCATCTGCAGATCGGATATTAAAATAAAATATATTACTTTCTAACGGGAAAATTATTCAACAACGTTACACAATGAGTCTGAATAGTAAGAGATAGCTGACGATGCTTATGTATACGTTTTGTTAAATATGTAATAACATATATGATGCCCTTTTGTTTTAACACAGTTCTTGTGTTTGTGTGTTCATGTTTTACGCTTTATGCACCATTTTGGGTTATATCGCCGGCGGGCAGTTTACCTTACAAAATCGACCTTCTATTACACATTTATATGTAATAGTTGTATTACACATTTATATATATTATTTATTTATTTATGTCTCATCAATGTACAACAATAACAGAACAACATTAAAATAATACATGGTATAGTACACTGCCACTCATAAATGAGTTACAAGAGACGGTATTTATCAAAGTATAAAACACATCACATTATACAGTTGTAATAATATAGTATGATATAACACATGTATATACTACATACGTGTATTTGTAAACAACACATGATAAATCTGAATAGCATACGCTAATCTAACCTAAAATAAGCTTACAATCAAAATGATATCATAAAATGCTGATGATTGTATGAGAGCACTATTGCGCATATTAAAAAATGTTTTGAAAAAGCAAACGTAATATTACTAATATAATTATGTAATAGTTTTTCTTCTTTATTTTAGTTTACGTATAAAGCATATTATTATATACTATCGGACACTTAATTTAATAAACACTATTTATCACATAAACTACGGCACGGGAGTTTAATAAAGCCATGTCATATATTCGGTAATACACTAGTGTATTAAATAGGCAAATGAGGCAAATGCGTGGGCGAATCACGTAGCGATTCGCAGTGACATACATTTGTACATCAACTAGCACGCGCTGTGTAACTTTGATTGTGACGTCATTTGCCAAAACATCGTGTACATTTTGTATTTGTATTTGTTAAAAAAGACTGTTTGAAAATAATTTAAAAGTGTTTAATATTTAATTGTTGCACATGATATGTTGTGATAGTTTAAAAACTGTTTACAAAGGAAGAAAATAAAAAAATTGGAGTATTTAGTGTCGCACTATTTTCTTGGCCCATTAAGTAGAAACCGCAGTACTACTCTGGCTTTCATTTGCTAAAGGGGAAGTGTGTTCAATCGTAACACACTTTTACTGCATATTTGTATGTATGTATGTATGTATGTATGTATGTATGTATGTATGTTCCTTTAATGTCAAACCCCTTGCGGGGACTTAGACATGTTTTCCTGGGCAGGCTTAGCCGACCTAAGCGATTAACCAGTACTAAGCAATGTGTGTGAGGTGCCTTGCTTAATGACACTACATACGTGGCCTGACCGAGTATCGAACCCGGGACCGTTCGATTCCAAATCCGACGCTCTACCACTGGACCACGGACGCCACACATATTTGGTTTATGTGATAAAAAGAACCTTACATTCATGTGTTTCCATATTGAATTTATTAAACTCGTTGAATAAAAATGATAAAATGCTCGGCAGAGCCGGCAGAGCCTGCAGAGCCTCGCAATTTATCATTTTATTCAACTCGTTTAATAAATTCAATATGGAAAGCCACTCATGTAAGATCCTCTATGTAAACACTATGTATCTCAACATTCACAACCAGTACTTGATGCACACACCTCTGTAAGAAACGGCCAACGTTTTCATATAACGAGACACGGTCTAAGCGGGGGAGGGGGGTCAGTGGTATGCAAGTCCGTGACATTAACAACTCGTCCACCGAGGCGTCTATGACACTATCTTAACATGCATGTATTCTTATACCCTGTTCCATCTTCATCTTTTGTATGTACAGTTTTATTTGTTAATACAGACGGATCTGTAGTCAAGTGCTAACACGCTGGACTGGTAATCCAGGGATCGCAGGTTCGATCCCCCGTCTGACCATAATAAAATTAACAGTCTTTCAGATGGGACGTTAAACCGAGGTCTCGTGTCGGTGCTGTACACCGTGCACGTAAAAGAACCAGAGGAGACTCTGGAATGGGTCTCTGTCTGTATCATTGCACTATCCTCCAAAAATCTAAAATGACTAATATCTTCAGGAGGCGTCGCTCATATGGGCAACCGGTAGCGACGATAAATAAACGTAAAACACAAACACAGTTTTATTGTTCCAAATATACATTATATGCATGTGATAACAATGTACAAAATAAATGTTGAAACTTTATTTATTTTACAACGATTGCGAAGCAAGTTCTAACAACTTATATTAATCACTCTCGTTGGCGCGGATGAAAGCGTATATGTGGTCATTCGTGTGGGAGGAAACCGGAGTACCCGGAGAAAACCCACCTGTCTGATCTGGCTACCACCTTACTATCTCACATACTTCCCGGTCCGAGGATTGAACCCGGGTTGCATTGGTGAGAAACGAGCGCGCTAACCACTGCACTAATCGGACAAATACCACGGAACATATAGCTAATTTGTATCCAAAAGAGCTGTTACAGAATGCTTATATTTTTTTTAGTATCTAAAATTTTGTTTTGCTTTGTCCTTTCTAATCCTGGTCATTTATTTTCCTCACGTTAACATAATATAGTTATTACAGTACACATCGCTACCGTCACGTTAAATTAATATAGTTATTACAGTACACATCGCTACCGTCACGTTACAATAATATAGTTATTACAGTACACATCGCTACCGTCACGTTACAATAATATAGTTATTACAGTACACATCGCTACCGTCACGTTAAATTAATATAGTTATTACAGTACACATCGCTACCGTCACGTTAAATTAATATAGTTATTACAGTACACATCGCTACCGTCACGTTAAATTAATATAGTTATTACAGTACACATCGCTACCGTCACGTTAAATTAAAATAGTTATTACAGTACACATCGCTACCGTCACGTTAAATTAATATAGTTATTACAGTACACATCGCTACCGGCACGTTACAATAATATAGTTATTACAGTACACATCGCTACCGTCACGTTAAATTAATATAGTTATTACAGTACACATCGCTACCGTCACGTTAAATTAATATAGTTATTACAGTACACATCGCTACCGTCACGTTACAATAATATAGTTATTACAGTACACATCGCTACCGTCACGTTAAATTAATATAGTTATTACAGTACACATCGCTACCGTCACGTTAAATTAATATAGTTATTACAGTACACATCGCTACCGGCACGTTACAATAATATAGTTATTACAGTACACATCGCTACGGTCATTTTGCCGTCAATCTGGTTTATTGGAGAGGGCACTAGTTAATGTTGGAACACTTGTTGCCCATTAACTCTTTTGCTGGAAGTTGTGATAGCGCAGTAGTAGCGCGTTCGTTTCAGGTGCGAACTACCTGGAGTTCGAGCCCCACTGGAGCCGTTACGATTGTGCCCTTAGACAGGCCATTTAAATTCCACGTTGCCTCTTCTCTCTCCTTCGTGGCGATGCATTCCACCCAGCGTGATTAATATAAGTTGTAATACATTGTTACGCAATCGAGCTAAAATTAAGGTGTATAAATTAAACCCTTTTGCTTCTAGATTTTTACAGACTGAGTGTTCAAGTACAAACATAGCATTACAGTTGTATCGTTCTGCCTATATATGTATCATGTTTATATTTGTAATTGTATGTATGTATGTATGTTCCATTAATGCCAAACCCATTGCGGGGACATATACATGTTTTCCTGGGCATGCTCAGCCGACCTAAGTGGTTAACCAGTACTAAGCAATGTGTGTGAGGTGCCTTGCTCAATGACACTACATACGTGGCCTGACTGAGTATCGAACCCGGACCGTTCGATTCCAAATCCGACGCTCTACCATTGGACCACGGACTTATTTGTATTGTATATAAACAAGCAATGAAATATGATTTAACTAAATGTGTCTCCAATGTGGTTTGAGAAAGAATAAAACAAGCACGATGTAGATGATGTTTATTTACAGAATCTGTAGTCCAGTGGTAACACGCTGGACTGGTAATCCATGGGTCACAGGTTCTATCCACCGTCTGACCCTAACAAAATTAACATTCTTTCAGATGGGACGTTAAACCGAGGTCTCGTGTCGGTGCTTTACACCGTGCACGTAAAAGAACCAGAGGAGACTCTGGAATGAGTCTCTGTCTGTATCATTGCACTATCCTCCAAAATCTAAAATGACTTATCTCTTCACGAGGCGTCGCTCATATGGGCAACCGGTAGCGACGATAAATAAACGTAAAACACACACACGCACATGATGTTTATTTGACGTGTAAGATAGGATTTTATTTCATCGAGTGATCACCGAAATTGGTATTTACACGAGTGGTGTGTTGGCCTTGGAAGGCTAAACGTGATGTACAGTCTACGCCCGTAGCATTCAATAGGACCGAAAACATACTTCGACATAACCAAAGATTGACTTAACGAAATTCGATATAAACAGAGCCAGTTATATGTAAAATGATAGTGTCTGAAACGGGACTTTAATCCGACTTCGAGATAACCGGACAATTCGATATAATCGTCTTTGACATAGCCGGTGTAGATTGTAATTGCTTTAAATACATGCTTTTATGCAAATTCGAAATATTATTATGTTTTTATTGAAATACAAGGTGCTTAATTATTATTATTCACTCAGATATATGAAACCCGGTAAGTGGGTACAGGGGCGTAGCTTGGCTGGAATCGATATGTAGGCCAACTTAAAACTTAAGACGGGAGGGGGTCCGGGGGTCGTCCCCAGGAAAAACTAGTTATAGCATATATAATTTAATCCTGGTCTCCCGATTTTTCTTGCAGATTTGGCATTTTTATTTATTTTTTTCGATTTTTCGGGGAAATGTGTAGGCCACGGTCTACACGGCCTATAGGAAGCTACGCCAATGTATATGGTCTATATCGAGAGTGTATGGTAGTCGCCAGATAGGAATGGTGGGATTTCTCCGGGTACTCCGGTTTCCTCCCACATGCATGACTACATTCACGCTTTCATCCTTGCCAATGAGAATGATTAATATAAGTTGCTAAAACTTGCTTCGGAATCGTTGTAAAATAAATAAAGTTTTAATTTTTTTTTTTAAAAATCGAGAGTGTCAAATTTCCTATCATTTAATGATCCTGGTTTATTCAGTTTACTTCCTCCTCTTCCAATTTCAGCTGGAAAACACGTTGAATAGGATTGGTTTGACTTTATACGACTGTAGACACAGTTAACATGTTAGTCCAAATACAATGAGAATAGACCTCTCCAGATAAATCTAAATTGCTTGGCAATATGAGCGGGGGATGTTAATTCCTAGAAGTAATCATTTGTACGAATTGAGTGTCGATACTCAACTGGTAGTACAAGCCTTTGGAGCTTGTAATCTAATGTTTTTTTGTTTTTTACGTTTATTTATCGTCGCTACCGGTTACCCATATGAGCGACGCCTCCTGAAGAGATTAGTCATTTTAGATATTTGGAGGATAGTGCAATGATACGGACAGAGACCCATTCCAGAGTCTCCTCTGGTTCTTTTACGTGCACGGTGTACAGCACCGACACGAGACCTCGGTTTAATATCCCATCTGAAAGACTGTTAATTTGATTAGGGTCAGACGGGGGATCGAACCTGCGATCCCTTGATTACCAGTCCAGCGTGTTACCACTGGACTACAGATCCGTCTGTAGTGGTCTAATGTGGTTTAATAAGGTTGTATATACGTAGATAGGCAGAAGTGCATCCGCGGTCCACGGTCGAATGAAGTCCCAATAACTAATATAGTTAATTTTTGTTGTTGATAAAAATGCATTTTCATGACAGGCAGTGTATAGTTTTTGTGTTTCTTGAGAAATTATGTGACTTTAGAAGACTTCAGACTAGTTGATGTGTAGAAAAGATGTGGTATAAGAATTCAGACCATTGCAAGGTGACGGTTAGTCTACTGTATTATTTGGCGGAGGAATACAGTGTGTAAACACAGTGACGTTATTCACAGATGAGCACTGGTTATTTGAAACTTAAAATTTGAAATATTCTTGGTGTGTTTCAGACTGATTTGAATACCTCTTCACAGTGGATGTGGTATCAGAAGAAATGAAAGATTGGAAATATAAATGAACAAACCGTATGTTTTTACTTTTTACTATGTATTACATAGGCAATTTATTTGTTGTTTTACAACCATAATAGTCATCTCTATCTTTCTATTACCTCCCTTGGCAGATACAATCTGATTTATTCCAAAATGTGAATAGGTCTTTTTAGTTAGAATCCTTTGATTTTACTGTTGTTTCCTAACCAGGTGTTGCGGTATGATAATGTGATTTTATCAAAATCGTGTTAGTTAAGTGTTTTATAAATAAGTACCCATTGCATATACTGTATGAGATATGTTGAGATATAGTAACTTAATACTCATAAGAAGCGATAGTGGAATAAAAATGCATAGGAAACAACGATAAAAACAGAGGAAAACATTTAATAGGACCTATCTACTTTTAGGGAGTATTCAGGGGCAGTAACTGACCAATGTTTCTCATTATCAACTTGTATTAGCCTATATTACTATGACATGGTACATTGTCTCGGATGGTCATGCGCTACCACAACTCACTCACTATGCGACGTAAACGCCCTGGAAAGTAGGAGTATCTCAAGCATTACTATGGCAACGCTCCTTACCACGGCTCAGGCAGCAACGCATGAATTCATGGACTCTCTCGACATGGAACAGCTAAACCACCCTGCGTAGTCAACTGATCTGTTACCTAGCGACGTATTCCCATCTCCCACATTGAAACAAGCACTACGGGAACTGAAGATGCATTTATTCGCCCACCTACACACACGTGTTGAATGTACTCAAGTCGATTTCAAACGAGAGCTATAGTTTATACAAATTTATTTTAGCTCGATTGCGAAACAAGTTATTTCAACTGATATAAATCACTCTCGAGACCTCATTCCGGATGGAATCCATCGCCACGAGGGAGAGAGAAGAGGCAACGTGGAATTTAAATGCCTTGCCTAAGGGCACACTCGTAACGGCTCCAGTGGGGCTCGAACTCCGGACCTTTCGCACCTGAAGCGAACGCGCATCCACTGCGCTATCACGACTTCCAGAGCTATCTCAAATCTGTTAGTAACAAGAGGGGAGCACCATGAAGAGTAGTTCCGAGAAACTATGACGATTACATCAGATACAGCATCGTAAGCGCACGTGAACCATGTCATTCGTTCATTGTTTTGTAACTTTGTAAAAAACGTAGAGAACCCGATCGGACAGAACAGAACATGCCGTCTGATCAGGCTATATGCTGATTGCTCTTCAGACAGTGGAGCTGAAGCACCTGTCCGAATAGCAAACAACATAGATCCTGATCAGACGCGGCGTTACGGCTGATCTGGATCTATGTTGTTTGCACATGCTCTGAATTTATTCGGCGCTGAAAGAGTTAATGACGATTTCCAATGAAGTAAAAATGACGTTGCCCCGCATAATGATAATGTGTGTTACATATCTGCTAATAAATAGTGAACCATTTAATAAATTATGCCCATATTTGGTCCACATACGCATACTATAATGTGTAATACAAAAACAAAGTACTACATAATTATCATTTGTCATTAATGTGTAAGAATCATTTCCCGGGTATTTCTGGATCAACCCTCGTATATATATATAGCCGGACTAACACACGTAAGCTATATTCACCCCAATAGTGTACAGTGAACATAAACTATTTTTTTTTCCCAGATCGCTGCAAAATAAGGGGCATATTTGACGGAGGCAACTGGACTACTCGAAAGGTAAACGACGTCTGGCGATCACCGCATCTCACAAACTACCAGTGGGGGTTGCATTGATGTAATATGGTCAAAAAACCACTGTGTTAATCGAACAATTGATTCAATGATCATATATAATTTCATTAATATTTATCGTGTCCATTTCATGTGATAGGTTTGAATGTACACGTATCTCCAATTCTTTTGAGTACAGCAGTTTGGAATGATACCTTACTGTATATAAAATATGTTATTCATCTTAAATAAGAAGCTGTGTATGATTGATATAGGTACATTATATATGCCAATCATTCACATATCAATCATACAGACGGATCTGTAGTCCAGTGGTTAACACGCTGGACTGGTAATCCATGGATCGCAGTTTCGATTCCCCGTCTGATGATAATAAAATTAACAGTCTTTTAGATGGGACATTAAACCGAGGTCTCGTGTCGGTGCTTTACATCGTACACGTAAAAGAACCAGAGGAGACTCTGGAATGGGTCTCTATCTGTATCATTACATTATCCTCCAACAATCTAAAATGACTTAATCTTTTCAGGAGGCATCGCTCATATGCGACGATAAATAAACGTAAAACACACACATATCAATCAAAGCATATGTTTGTATTTCAGCCGCAGTAAGTCTCCAACCAGCAGAAACAGAGTGTTCAAATGTGTGAGAAAACCAATTGACAACGTTCCCAGTCTGTATACAACATTCAAACTGTCAATACATACTACCAGCGATGCCAGCCGGAAAAAACATTTAACCGACAAACATGCATGCATATTAGTTTATACATTTATTTGCATATTGCCCTAAGATATAGCTTTGTTACTATTCAAATGAACGACTGTCTGTGATGTTATTGAAAAACAGAACCGATGGCGGCGAAATATTTTAATTTGACAACTGAAACTCAAATTTCGTCAACATATAAGTCAAGTCAGAAACAACCTGTTCTATGACTAGTGTTCATATCTCATTATACGTTATACGCTAGCCAATCGTAAACGTTTTGTATTTGCACGTGTTTTTATTTGCACATTTGCTCTATATAATTATATTACATATTTACACAAGGCACGCAGTGCCAATGTTCACGTTTGAAAGTATGTAATGTGTATATAATGTGTACTCATGGGCATATTGCCCATCAGACGGATCTGTAGTCCAGTGGTAGCACGCTGGACTGGTAATCCAGGGATCGCAGGTTCGATCCCCCGTCTGACCCTAATAAAATTAACAGTCTTTCAGATGGGACGTTAAACCGAGGTCTCGTGTCGGTGCTTTACATCGTGCACGTAAAAGAACCAGAGGAGACTCTGGAATCTGTATCATTGCACTATACTCCAAAAATCTAAAATGACTAATCTCTTCAGGAGGCGTCGCTCATATGGGCAACCGGTAGCGACGATAAATAAGCGTAAAACACACACATATTGCCAAGTGTATTTCGAAATAAACTCTTGAAACTCTATAACAGACTCATTTTCGGTTTGAATCATAATGTTTAAAATTTATTGTTGTATTAATTGATGTTACCTGCTTATCTGATGGTGTGTAATAAATAGCTATAGAGAAATAGTGCTTGCAAATGCAATCGAAATATAACACACATTTAAAAGGTTATTGCTACTGTGTGTAGATCATACATGTGTCTTCTCTTTTCTTCATTTCTTTTAAGTTTTCCAATGAATGATAGAGTTTTCTCAGTGAAAGAAAGAAAACCCCATTGTACACCGATTGAAGCAGTGAAATATGGCATTTTCTCTGCCACTGGTTGCGCTTCGTATTTATGCGCGATTAGATGACTGTACTTTTGTATTTTAGCTATCATGAACAGTTAATTATTTAGTAATATAGTATAATGAATTTGGTTTGTCTGTAGTTTTTAATTTTGACAGCAAACAGAAACTAACATGATAATTATACAGGCACTATTTCTTATCACACTAACATAAGTGGTTGTGCGGTTTGTCACGTAGTACAATGAGGCTCCATCCAGTGCAGATAAAATGAATACAATTCGAAAACAAATATTATATTAGCCAAAGCCATTAGAAACCATAAAAAAGACCATTTGTGTCTATTAATATGTATTTCCACGAAGTCTTGCAAAGTAAAGTAAAATGTGTTACCATAACAACCAATGTTATATTATATTCTCAAAACTTGTAAAATAGGTTGTACGAATAAACAAGGCAGCTATTTGGCTTTCGTGTCTGTAAGTAACCTAGTAACCTAAGTAAATATCAAAGGAACGCACTAATTGTAACATATAGATTGTAGAATTTACAGTACCGTTTATATTCTTATGGTTGTATAAATAGGCAGAAGTGCATCCGCGGTCATACTCGAATGTAGTCACAATAACTAATAATTATAGTTATTTTTCTTTTTGGTAACAATGCAATTTCATGACAGGCAGTGTATAGTATTTGTGTTTTTTGAGAAAGTATGTGACTTGAGAAGACTTCAGACTTTAGTTGATGTGTAGAAACGATGTGGTATAATAATTCAGGCCATTGCAAACTGAAGGTTGGTATACTGTATTATTTGGCGGAGGAATACAGTGTGTAAACACAGTTCTGACATTATTCACAGGCGAGCACTGGCTATTTGAAACTTAAACTTTGAAATATTCTTGGTGTGTTTCAGACTGATTTGAATACCTCTTCACAGTGGATGTGGTATCAGAAGAAATGAAAGATTGGAAATATAAATGAACAGACTGTGTGTTTATACTTTTTAGTTTTTACTATGTATTTAATAGGCAATTTATTTGTTGTTTTACAACCTGTAAGATACATAATAAAGTAAAGTTCAAAGGAATGCACTAATTGTAAATTTATACGGGGAAAACCTGATATTTGTTTGACTAGTACAGGCAATATTTTATTTTGCATAGCTTGTAGATATTACAGTACCGTTTATATCGTGTGCACTTCAAAGGGGCTCGTATGAATACATATATGCATATTTTATTTGTTTGTGCTTATGGTTATGGCATGTTTGTTTTTCTATCATTTCATAATAACCAGACGATGATGGCAATAACTAGCAATTTGTAGTGAATGGCAAACATGGTGGCAGACCTGTTGTTCATCGTGATAGACCAAATGTTCGCCGTGGATGTGGGATAGTCAATAGTGGTCATGCTGGTTTAGCCCATATATCAAATTAACACCAGGGAAATCGGCGACAACCGTTAAAACAAAATGACATTTGGGATACATAGTGTGTACAAACTATAGATACATTAATTTTGCAAGTCTGGAATATATGTGAATTATTGTTGAACATTGTTGCAAAGCCCCTCACAAACACACACTTCCGCGTGTAATGATAATAAATGAATGTGATCACATATCTCACTAGCATAACATTTTTGAAAATTTAATATTTACAATTTTAATTAATTAGATTTGGAATTGAAATTGAAATAAAAATGTCTTCATTATATTAACCCGTATATTTATTTATCTGACTACTTTCCAAATATGAATATTTACATCGCCATTGCATTATCTTCGATGTACGTATACTTTATGTACTGTATATATCCAGTTTCATATGAATCTCCTCACTAATGATATACAGCTGACATGCACATGCGCAGTGACGGTCATGCGCATGCGCAGTGTCAGGCATCGTTCCTCGCAAGAAAATGCGTGCCTTACAGTTTACGCTGTTGCCAGCATCGTATAATTACCAGGTCTGACACAGTGGCAAACCTTTTAAATACAAAGTGTACTATTTTTTCGTTGTGTTATTGAAAAGAATAATTAATGTAAATATGAATCGCGGGTTAATAATTTCCATCGGGGTATGAACTACATTGGGCGTGCTTAAGGTTAGCGTTTATGTATACATTCGAACTCCAATGGAAACTAGTAACCCGCGATTCATTCCTTAAAGGAATTATTTTTCAAAACAAAAACATTATACACGTTCTAGTAATGATACCGGATATCAGGAATTTGCCTATCATGACATGTGCTATTAATAGTTTCAAGTTTATTAGCAAATCGGCAAAACATTTGCCTTTGGCCATTTACAATTTCACTAACTTATGGCAAAGACAATAAATATATATACATGACAATAAATATATAATTTATACAAATAACAAAACACACAAACAGATCAGTACAGTAAATGATCAGTAGACAAATCTAATTTAATTTCCAAGAGTATTTTTACGTAGGCATAGCGCTTCTTTCACAAATCGAGCAATATTCAGCAAACATTTTCTATTTTATATTGACATTAACATGTTGCATTTTTGAGTGGTGGGCCAGGAACACCTGTCCGGATATTTTGATCTTATAAATGTATACAATGGGCAGCACAACATAAAGTGAAATTCGGATTCTACCATATTTTGTGTACAGAGTTTACACAATCTATTTTGTCTGTCAACATTATTGTACCGGCCTATTTCAATTTCTAGACAGTGTGACGATAATCTCATACAGGTTAATACTTTTCTTAATTGATCATTAATGATGATATGTAAGAATGGTGCCAGTGCTTTGCGAAGGTTGGATAATTGAGTACCGGTTTCTACCCAGGAAATGTGGGTTATCGTCTATACGATAATGCTCCAACGTTGGCCCTGTACAAATATCCCTAAGGTGGTTGAAGAAAGAAGTTAATGTACCAGAATACGAGTGAGAACGCCTGTTGTATCAATATCTCTGAAACTCCGTCTACACCATGTATATGCCACATCTATGTGATTGATTAATACATGGCAATGCTTGGAATTATCGTAAATACAATGCACCTCAGTATAAAGAATATCATCGTCATCCTGAGTTATTCTTTGGTATTGTCATGCATATCTAACGAGTCCACCACCGTGGTCGAGAGGCTACGGTCGCTGAATTGTATACAACTATAACCTATCATCACTGATGGTCACGGGTTCGAGCCTCGATCAGGCCGTGTCTCATCTATATGAAAAAGTTGGCAATTTATTCGTACGGATGTTGGTGCACCAAGTACTGGTTAACCGCTGGAGCCTGCCCAGAAAAGGTGTTATTAGGTAAACTGTCCCCGGTGATATAGCCCAACACGGTACTCATGCAGGCGTTTAAATCCTAACGAACAAGCAAACAAACGAATATATCTAGCGTAAATATATGTTTTACTACCTTTTAATATTGCGATGAAGTTGAATTCCAAAGTACTCTCACACAATGAAGGTATGTCCAGCCTGTCGTAACCGCCTCATTATTAGAGGACGCGAATAAGAATTAGTGCACTGCCTGCTAACGGTAACTATAATTATAAATTAATATCCTTAATATTAATTTAGTCCTTCTAATTACATTTTTTTACAATAATTATTTATAAAAGACATTCTGCTACATATTAATTAAATAAACGATATGTCGGCTTCGTGAAGCTTTCTTTGATATAGAAGATCCGCAAGAAGCAACATGTATTGGGAATACGCTTGTATAATTCTAGCCGCCATCCAGCTTTGTATCGGCATTATTCGCCGCTCTGCTAGATATTATATATAATCATGTCAGTGTGTTTTAATATTAGTTTTGCCTACAAGTACAGCTGTTTGATTGTTTCGGTTTTAAAGTTGACTCTGCAGGTGTTATTGATGGTGGAAAATCACGGAATCCAGGGTAGAACCACCGGCCCTTCACACGCCAGCTTAATAGCACATGACACAATTCGACACTGCCAGTGCGATTCAAACATACTGGGATGAGGGTTAAGGGATTTGAAGTCATCTACCATAACCACTCGGAAATGTAACCCCCAATAACGAAACACTCATCTACGGTGAGACAGCAAATTACATTATCTTATAGTAAATACTTTCCTAACACAACCATGTCAGCAACAACCATCGATAATAGAACGAGAGAGCAAATTACATTACACTTATCATCATGGGCCCATTGACGGTGGACGAGTTTATACAGCCGGCTGTATCTCCCTGCAGATTGGTGGAACTCACCCTAGAAAGTGGCGCCCTGTTTGCCGTGGGTGGCGTCCTGTAAGCCGTATGAAGAGGATACTGATGGCTAAGGGGGCTGCGCTGTTAAGATTTCGCAGTTCCCAACAAAGTACTTTGGTCCCTGAGTTGGAAAGACGTGGTGGTCGTATTTGCTCGATACGATCAATCGGCTGGTAAATGCCAAGCCCAAGGATAACCTATTTTTACATTTACATGTCCAACCAAGTTATTGCTTTGCTATTATCAAACTTCCTATAACAATTTTAAACAGTATATCATATTTTCTACCATAATATATACGTGTCCTATCATTGTCGTATATTGTTTAAGTTTAAACTATATTTATTTTACAACGATTGCGAAGCAAGTTCGAACACTTTATATTAATCAATCTCATTGGCGCGGATAAAAGCGTAAATATGATCATTCGTGAGGGAGGAAACCGGAGTACCCGGAGAAAACCACCCTGTACGATATGGCGATCATTGTACAATTTCACATACTTTCCGGTCCTAGGATCGAACTTTGTTCACTCTACCTAGTACACGTTTACTAAGTATGTTCCACGCGCTTATTTTTCAATGTTCTGTCATAGAAGGAGGTGGCTCAGAAGTAGTCGGGCGGGTATATTAGCGATCTATTTTGATCGGTGTCGGTTCATAGCTGAATCGGTGATATTTTGATTGTGAACTGCTCGTCCGAGTATACTGCTTGGGAATCCCTGGCACGTATGAGCTGGATAATCCGCTCCGTTTACGTACCCCATGATGTACTCCATGGAGGGTGAAGGCTACAAGTGGAAACTTATGATAAACGTAATATGGATAATCCAAATTTTTGGCGAATGCGCAAGTTCAAATTGAGTTTGTCCGCAACAAACGCAATGGACAAAGTCTTGTTGTTGGTGGTTACAGGTTCATGATATGTATATATATAGTTGTTGTCTGTCTGCGTGTCTGTCCGTCCGTTTGATTGTATTTGATCTTAAACACTCTTAAACACACTGCAACACAAATCCTCTTATTCCCACACCCGTTTTTACCTAATGTTATATAAGTGGGAACAATAGGACTACACCATCTTACCACGCTCACTCAAAATAGGTTACCAAACCCTCTTCAGTGCTACAACTGTATTAAATGTGGACAAAATTAGATCAATTGCAAAACTGATAAAATGTGTCACCTTTCATCTGGCAATGGCCATTCGCACAACGATGACATATACTGTATAGCAGTGCATTATATCTGCGGTGCCAAAGGCGTTTTTCACAGAGTTTTGTATTGGCGATGTCTTACATTGGCGTATTTCTTCTTTTCTCGCCAAATTTAAACCCAAGACTCGACAAGAGAAACGCGAAATTAACCTTTACACCTTGCGTCACTGTATTGAAAATAATCACAAGTGTGTTTTACGTTTATTTATCGTCGCTACCGGTTACCCATAATGAGCGACGTCTCCTGAAGAGATTAGTCATTTTAGATGTTTGGAGGAAAGTGCAAATGATACAAACAGATACCCATTCCAGAGTCTCCTCTGGTTCTTTTACGTGCAGGGTGAAAAGAACCGACACGAGACCTCGGTTTAACGTCCCATCTGAAAGACTGTTAATTTTATTAGGGTCAGGCGGGGGATCGAACCTGCATAATCACACGTCAATTGTTCTGCTTTAAATATTTGTTAGACCCGATATGAATTTAGCTCACCTTCGACACCCACTAAACCCACTTCTACAACTTCGGGGTAATGCAAACAAAACCCGCTCTGGTGAACCAAACTGGAAGAAATAAAATTAACCTAAATCTAAGTACAGATGGGCGGAGGTAGGGTGATGATGACCGCTTGCTCGGTCGAAATCGACATAGCGCTCTGAGCGACATAGCTGATGAGGATGATACCCCATGATATCACGAATATCTCGAGGTTGGATCCTCTAGGTATCATGCAACATTAATAACCATATTTCTATATTCATGGTGTACTCTGCTCCATAATTTTAAATAAATAAAATGGATAATAAATCAGATATTATAACTATACAGGACCAGATACAGAAAGAGCATAATGGTAGTCCATCAATGCGCGTGAGTTATGAAATGCTTCACCGGTCATTCAAACAAAGCGCTAACATTCAAGCTGTTGCTATTTACGACCACGTTGCACATAGTTGTCACCATATGTTCAATTTATATTCCACCAATCAGTAAACCATCAATGACTGAGTCGATGACTTAGTTCAACAGCTTCCAGAACATTTCATAATTGTAGGTGATCTTAATATATAGTAAAGATATAAACCCAATAGTGGGCATTATTGAACATTGTATATATAGACACGGGATTTGTATTTTAAATGACAAATCGCATCTTCATTCTGCAACTGGAAATTATTCATCACTTGACTTAGCTATATGCCATCCATCTTTCTATTTGGATTTTGATAGGGAAATAGAAGACAACCGTTGTTGACGTGATCACTTCCCATTTTTTTCTAGAATGTTTACAACCTTTTGCAAATGATAATATTCAACGCTGGAAATTACATAAAGCTGATTGGCACACATTTCCTATTTTTCCCGAAGATTAATTCCGAGCAGATTTCTATCAAATTTAATTCTATCAAAGTAAAGAAAAGACACATTTTATGTTTTTCCTGTATAATGTTTAGAAGCATAACTCACACTGTTGTTGCTATGAGTTTGACTCTATGGACTATGGGGAAATAACAGTTGAAATTTTGATTTAAATGAAAATGAGATAATTAGGAAAAATAATAAACAGAAGATGAATTTCTTCTGGATATGTGATGATAAAATTATTCTGATATTGTTAATAAACTGCTGAACATCTTGATATGTCATTTTCTGGACGAATGGGTTATGCGATAAGAATTACTGCTATGTATTCTCATTATAGGTATTAAAATTGTCCAATAAATATTTTGTTTATTGTATTCAGGGAACTAGTTCCAAGATTTCACTGGTGTGCGCATAGAAATAAGGCTTGAGCTGGATTCCAGAAATGGCCAGGTCAATCAATTTACACACTGCCAGTTGAAATTCTGCGCAAACAGTAATTGGTTCCCATATGATTCGCGGATGTTTCAGCAGGGAATATGGTATATACTATCATGTTGGACAGGGTTTCATGTTATTATTTGCATTTAATTACTAAATTATGCACTTTATAATTTATATACAGTCACTCAATACACTATCCGAGTGTGTATTATGCAGAGTAAATGTTCAATCGTCCTTCTATTACATATTATTTGTAATAGTTTTTCTTGTTATATTTCATACAACCCGCCCACGGAAAACGTTGATGTAAAACTAACAAGACAAAAATAAAATGTTCCGGCAAACTAAATTATTCAAGTTTCTGCACACAAACATGTTAAACGCATATTAAACAACTATACAGGCTTGAATATTAACAAACAAAACGAATTTCGGACATTATCTCAAGCCAAAGCAGCAAGGACTACATCGGCGACATACATTACTGTTGAACAGCCAAATCCTACACATCCGTGTGTTCCAAGTATAATGTCTAGTGGATTTTGTGGAAACAGTCACTTCCATGGACATGCGACTTAATTTCACCAATACCGAAACGAAGCAGTTGGGTATTTCACAAAATGTTGTTCAGACAAACCCAATTAATAATCCTAAACGATCATACAAGCGCACCAGAATGATTTCCGAGAGTGACAGTAATTGATAAAAAAAAATTGTTAATGTCCAGACGTTTATCCGTTAAATTGTTATCGCGTTAAATCCATTGAAACGTTATTTCACGTCGTGTTCAATTCCTGTTTAAAACAAAACAAAATGGGGACGCCACTGACTAAGAATACAACAATATGTTTATGTATTATGTATTTGTCATTTAGACACTTTATATGTTTCATTCCTGTTTAAAACAAAACAAAATGACTAAGAATAATGTGTATCTACGCGGTTGAATTTGCATAGAAAATGCCTACACGCATTACAACACTATGATTATGCATTGCTTATTTGTCATTTAGACACTTTATCTGTTTTAGCCTTTCAAATGCATGTAAGAAGGTAATTCGTTTTGTCAGGTGTCCACACTATTTGGAAGTGGTTATTCGGTTATTCGGTTATTCGGTTGTGTATTGGAATTACAGAGAGGGTCAGTACGGGATAGAGGCTCTCCACAGGGTATATACACAATTAGCAAATACGGATTAAACGTATACTAACGCCCACAATTCATTACCAAGAATAGAAGAAACAGAACAATTGTGTTTAGTAGCCACTCGTGGAAATACACATGTCAGTGATAACTCAATGAAATAAATTCCTATCTTACACTAGCCTGGGTTCCAGTCTGTCGAATTTTCACTTTTTTACTTCTTGTAAAATGACATTATCAGAAACTCAATACGGTCCAATTAATGGTATCGGTGTTAAAACATATATATATGACTGGCCAGGCAAAATATATCAACGGATGTTCCTAGGCTAATCTTACATTAATATTAAAACATATATCAAAAAAAAAAAACCCAATTTATTTAAAATTATGTACTATTTGGCATATTGGTCGATTTTGAAGACGGATATTTGCCAAACAATGGCTTACATAAATGATCTAATGACTCATTAAATTTGATGGCTTGAAATTGTAAAATAAAGCAACGTATCGGATTAATGACAGTTTATTTCATTTTTGCCAAAAACACTTCTTCCCGAATATTCGAATACTGGAATAGTATTCGGATATTCGGATATTCGCACGTCCTAGCGAATATTCATTGCCATCATTAAATTATCATGCTTCTTGTGAATTGTAATTACTTGGATGTATGTGTGGTACACACTCATGGAGGTCACAAGTATATTGGCATCAATTGGCCCACTGGGGTAACCTCTATAAATAACAGAATCTCTATCTATCTAACCACGAATAGCAATATGACTTGGTACCCAACAATATATAACATGCTTAGTCAATGTAATATACGTATTTATAAGGAGTTATCTGTGAATACGGGGATTTTTAATGTTTATTTGTGAAAGAGTAGAGAAATCTGCAAAATAAACTGTTTGCTTCAATTAAGTAATTTTTGGAAGTCGTGATATCGCAGTGGTAGCGCGTTCGTTAAGTTTCCTAATTTAAAGTAATATCAATATTTTGCTCGGAATTTACAATATCGATTGCACTAGATATACTAGAGATACTACTTTCAATATTATTTCTAAAACGCTCATTTTCAATAGATTGTTTATGTCACGAGGTCAAATTGTTTCGGTCTTTTTGGTGTATGAATAAATTGGAATAAAATATTTAGCACGTGTACTTGTGATTTGTATTATTGTTTTAAGTGACATGCGAGAAATAATTTCAGTGAACAGGCGGATCTGTGGTCCAGTGGTTAACACGCTGGACTGGTAATCCAGTGATCGCAGGTTCGATCCCCCGTCTGACCCTAATAAAAATTAACAGTCTTTCAGATGGGACGTTAAAGTGAGGACTCGTGTCGGTGCTTTACACCGTGCACGTAAAAGAACCAGAGGAGACTCTGGAATGGGTCTCTGTCTGTATCATTGCACTATCCTCCACAATCTAAAATTACTAATCTCTTCAGGAGGCGTCGCTCATATGGGCAACCGGTAGCGACGATAAATAAACGTAAAACACACACTCTCAGTGAATATTACATTTTGCCTTTACTTGATGTTACTGTAGTCTAGGGTGTGCGACATATCCTTAGTATAGGATAGATCACGAATGGGCCCGTCCGTCTTAACGAAATATACACCGAGCGAGCGAAGCGATGTGTATATTTCGTTAAGACGGGCCAATGAGTTGATCTATCTGACTTAGATTACGTATATAAGTATGTCGCTTCTAAATCGTATAGACATGTGGCTTTTTCATTGGACCATGTGACTTAGTCGTTTTCTAACTTGTCTAGACTGATATCCATTGGACCATGTAACGTATTTCCAGATTATTTACGCCCCTTTGACTAATACACTGCACGTGATCACCAACAAATCACACGGGAAATCGAGATCGGCCATCTTGGGAAATTTATAAACAACAATCCGTTTATTTGCTCAACTAGAATAAATCATCCTTGTGGATATCCATTTAGAATCGCACAGGTAAATCATAAATACATACTATTGAAATGTATTGAATTGCTTGTTACCGCTCGTTTCGGCGTTAAATCTTTGTGTAGTGTAGTGTGTGTAGTAGTAGTAGTATGTGTGTGTGCGTGTAACGTGCGTGTGTGTGCATGCGAGTGTGTAGTGTGCGTGCGTGTGTGTGAGTGCGTGTGTGGTGTGTGCGTGCGAGTGTGTAGTGTGCGTGCGTGTGTGTGAGTGTGTGTAGTGTGCGTGTGTGGTGTGTGCGTGCGTGTGTGTAGTGTGCGTGCGTGTGTGTGAGTGTGTGTAGTGTGTGGTGTGTGCGTGCGTGTGTGTAGTGTGCGTGTGTGGTGTGTGCGTGCGTGTGTGTAGTGTGCGTGCGTGTGTGTGATTCCCGGACCCCAGATATCTTGCTCTTATATATAAAATAACCTGGTGCGGCTGAGCGGGGCGGCGACATTTATGTTACATGTTCATGTGCTATTAGCACACTCAGTACCATAATGCCATCGCCGCCATTACCAATCGTCAGGTTCACATCAAAGCGAGATAATGAAAGGTATTATATATTGGATACAGTACCAAATGAACCAGAGGAGACTCTGTAAGGGTATCTGTCTGTATTATTGCACTGTCCTCCAACAATCTAAAATGAATAATCTCTCCAGGAGGCGTTGCTAATATGGGCAACCGGTAGCGACGATAAATAAATGTAAAACACACACATCGCCGCCATTACCAAACGTCAGGTTCATATCAAAGCGAGATAATGCAGAGGTATTATATATTGGATGTGCGTGAAGTCGTTTTTTGTTTGTCAACTGATTCCATTCCATATGTTCTACCGAAGCGGATATGCACGTACGACGTTATTTGGAAATATAATTAACGAGGCGAATTGAGGAAGTAGATGGCGTTGCATAGCGATTTGCATAACTCTGTCTGACAAGTCTGGTGTGTAATTTGTGCAGGTCACTGGCTGATATGTCATGCGTTCGAAGCATTATCCAACCTTATTCCCAAATTAGTTTTATATGTCTGGGATTTGTAGCATTAATATTAATAGTACAATCAACAGCGATTACCTAAACTGTTTGTGAATACTGAGTTCACTATATTACCAACACTGAGTTTGCAAAGCTAAAGTGATACATATTATGGAATGGATATTAAATTAATGCAAGCGGTTTGTGAATATGTATATTATACACTACTACATTTTGATATGAAATTAATTTGGTTCTGAATATATATCAGAGGATATATGGGAAACAAAGGGTATTGCAACAGTATATAATATCCAATATTTGTTTTGTCCTTACAAAGGATATAGCAACAGTTGTTCCAGTATATAATATCAACTATTTGTTTTGGCCTTACAAAGGATATTGCAACAGTTGTTCCAGTATATAATATCCAATATTTGTTTTGGCCTTACAAAGGATATTGCAACAGTTGTTCCAGTATATAATATCCAATATTTGTTTGACTTTACAAAGGGTATTGCAACAGCTGTTCCAGTATATAATATCCAATATTTGTTTGTCCTTACAAAGGATATTGCAACAGTTTACAGTTGTTCCAGTATATAATACATAATATTTGGTTTGACTTTTCAAAGGCTATTGCAACAGTTGTTCCAGTATATAATATCCAATATTTGTTTTGTCCTTACAAAGGATATTGCAACAGTTTACAGTTGTTCCAGTATATAATATCCAATATTTGGTTTGACTTTACAAAGGATATTGCAACAGTTTACAGTTGTTCCAGTATATAATATCTAATATTTGTTTGTCCTTACAAAGGATATTGCAACAGTTTACAGTTGTTCCAGTATATAATATCTAATATTTGTTTGTCCTTACAAAGGATATTGCAACAGTTTACAGTTGTTCCAGTATATAATATCCAATATTTGCTTTGACTTTACAAAGGATATTGCAACAGTTGTTCCAGTATATAATATCCAATATTTGTTTGTCCATACAAAGGATATTGCAACAGTTTACAGTTGTTCCAGTATATAATATATAATATTTGGTTTGACTTTACAAAGGGTATTGCAACAGTTGTTCCAGTATATAATATATAATATTTGGTTTGACTTTACAAAGGGTATTGCAACAGTTGTTCCAGTATATAATATATAATATTTGGTTTGACTTTACAAAGGTATTGCAACAGTTGTTCCAGTATATAATATATAATATTTGGTTTGACTTTACAAAGGGTATTGCAACAGTTGTTCCAGTATATAATATATAATATTTGTTTGACTTTACAAAGGGTATTGCAACAGTTGTTCCAGTATATAATATATAATATTTGGTTTGACTTTACAAAGGGTATTGCAACAGTTGTTCCAGTATATAATATCCAATATTTGTTTTGTCCTTACAAAGGGTATTGCAACAGTTGTTCCAGTATATAATATATCCAATATTTGTTTTGACTTTACAAAGGATATTGCAACAGTTGTTCCAGTATATAATGTATAATATTTGGTTTGACTTTACAAAGGGTATTGCAACAGTTGTTCCAGTATATAATATCCAATATTTGTTTTGTCCTTACAAAGGATATTGCAACAGTTGTTCCAGTATATAATATCCACTATTTGTTTGTCCTTACAAAGGATATTGCAACATTTACAGTTGTTCCAGTATATAATATCCAATATTTGTTTGACTTTACAAAGGGTATTGCAACATTTGTTCCAGTATATAATATCCAATATTTGTTTGACTTTACAAAGGATATTGCAACAGTTGTTCCAGTATATAATATCCAATATTTGGTTTGACTTTACAAAGGATATTGCACAACAGTTGTTCCAGTATATAATATCCAATATTTGTTTGTCCTTACAAAGGATATTGCAACAGTTTACAGTTGTTCCAGTATATAATATCCAATATTTGCTTTGACTTTACAAAGGATATTGCAACAGTTGTTCCAGTATATAATATCCAATATTTGTTTGTCCTTACAAAGGATATTGCAACAGTTTACAGTTGTTCCAGTATATAATATCCAATATTTGCTTTGACTTTACAAAGGATATTGCAACAGTTGTTCCAGTATATAATATATAATATTTGGTTTGACTTTACAAAGGGTATTGCAACAGTTGTTCCAGTATATAATATATAATATTTGGTTTGACTTTACAAAGGGTATTGCAACAGTTGTTCCAGTATATAATATATCCAATATTTGTTTTGACTTTACAAAGGGTATTGCAACAGTTGTTCCAGTATATAATATATAATATTTTGTTTGACTTTACAAAGGGTATTGCAACAGTTGTTCCAGTATATAATATCCAATATTTGTTTTGACCTTACAAAGGATATTGCAACAGTTGTTCCAGTATATAATATCCAATATTTGTTTGACCTTACAAAGGATATTGCAACAGTTTACAGTTGTTCCAGTATATAATATCCAATATTTGTTTTGACATTACAAAGGGTATTGCAACATTTGTTCCAGTATATAATATCCAATATTTGTTTGACTTTACAAAGGATATTGCAACAGCTGTTCCAGTATATAATATCCAATATTTGTTTTGGCCTTACAAAGGATATTGCAACAGTTGTTCCAGTATATAATATCCAATATTTGTTTGACTTTACAAAGGGTATTGCAACAGCTGTTCCAGTATATAATATCCAATATTTGTTTGTCCTTACAAAGGATATTGCAACAGTTTACAGTTGTTCCAGTATATAATACATAATATTTGTTTTGACTTTTCAAAGGGTATTGCAACAGTTGTTCCAGTATATAATATCCAATATTTGTTTTGTCCTTACAAAGGATATTGCAACAGTTTACAGTTGTTCCAGTATATAATATCCAATATTTGGTTTGACTTTACAAAGGATATTGCAACAGTTTACAGTTGTTCCAGTATATAATATCTAATATTTGTTTGTCCTTACAAAGGATATTGCAACAGTTTACAGTTGTTCCAGTATATAATATCCAATATTTGCTTTGACTTTACAAAGGATATTGCAACAGTTGTTCCAGTATATAATATCCAATATTTGTTTGTCCATACAAAGGATATTGCAACAGTTTACAGTTGTTCCAGTATATAATATCCAATATTTGCTTTGACTTTACAAAGGATATTGCAACAGTTGTTCCAGTATATAATATATAATATTTGGTTTGACTTTACAAAGGGTACTGCAACAGTTGTTCCAGTATATAATATATAATATTTGGTTTGACTTTACAAAGGGTATTGCAACAGTTGTTCCAGTATATAATATATAATATTTTGTTTGACTTTACAAAGGGTATTGCAACAGTTGTTCCAGTATATAATATCCAATATTTGTCTTGTCCTTACAAAGGATATTGCAACAGTTGTTCCAGTATATAATATCCAATATTTGTTTTGTCCTTACAAAGGGTATTGCAACAGTTGTTCCAGTATATAATGTATAATATTTTGTTTGACTTTACAAAGGGTATTGCAACAGTTGTTCCAGTATATAATATCCAATATTTGTTTTGTCCTTACAAAGGATATTGCAACAGTTGTTCCAGTATATAATGTCCACTATTTGTTTGTCCTTACAAAGGATATTGCAACAGTTTACAGTTGTTCCAGTATATAATATCCAATCTTTGTTTGTCCTTACAAAGGATATTGCAACAGTTTACAGTTGTTCCAGTATATAATACATAATATTTGGTTTGACTTTTCAAAGGGTATTGCAACAGTTGTTCCAGTATATAATATCCAATATTTGTTTGTCCTTACAAAGGATATTGCAACAGTTTACAGTTGTTCCAGTATATACTATATAATATTTGGTTTGACTTTACAAAGGGTATTGCAACAGTTGTTCCAGTATATAATATCCAATATTTGTTTGTCCTTACAAAGGATATTGCAACAGTTTACAGTTGTTCCAGTATATAATATCCAATATTTGGTTTGACTTTACAAAGGATATTGCAACAGTTTACAGTTGTTCCAGTATATAATATCTAATATTTGTTTGTCCTTACAAAGGATATTGCAACAGTTTACAGTTGTTCCAGTATATAATATCCAATATTTGCTTTGACTTTACAAAGGATATTGCAACAGTTGTTCCAGTATATAATATCCAATATTTGTTTGTCCTTACAAAGGATATTGCAACAGTTTACAGTTGTTCCAGTATATAATATATAATATTTGATTTGACTTTACAAAGGGTATTGCAACAGTTGTTCCAGTATATAATATATAATATTTGGTTTGACTTTACAAAGGGTATTGCAACAGTTGTTCCAGTATATAATATATAATATTTTGTTTGACTTTACAAAGGGTATTGCAACAGTTGTTCCAGTATATAATATCCAATATTTGTTTTGTCCTTACAAAGGGTATTGCAACAGTTGTTCCAGTATATAATATATCCACTATTTGTTTGTCCTTACAAAGGATATTGCAACAGTTTACAGTTGTTCCAGTATATAATATCCAATCTTTGTTTGTCCTTACAAAGGATATTGCAACAGTTTACAGTTGTTCCAGTATATAATACATAATATTTGGTTTGACTTTTCAAAGGGTATTGCAACAGTTGTTCCAGTATATAATATCCAATATTTGTTTGTCCTTACAAAGGATATTGCAACAGTTTACAGTTGTTCCAGTATATACTATATAATATTTGGTTTGACTTTACAAAGGGTATTGCAACATTTGTTCCAGTATATAATATCCAATATTTGTTTGTCCTTACAAAGGATATTGCAACAGTTTACAGTTGTTCCAGTATATAATGTATAATATTTGGTTTGACTTTACAAAGGGTATTGCAACAGTTGTTCCAGTATATAATATCCAATATTTGTTTTGTCCTTACAAAGGATATTGCAACAGTTGTTCCAGTATATAATATATCCAATATTTGGTTTGACTTTACAAAGGATATTGCAACAGTTGTTCCAGTATATAATGTCCAATATTTGTTTGTCCTTAAAAAGGATATTGCAACCGTTTATAGTTGTTCCAGTATATAATATATAATATTTGGTTTGACTTTACAATGGGTATTGCAACAGTTGTTCCAGTATATAATATATAATATTTGGTTTGACTTTACAAAGGGTATTGCATCAGTTGTTCCAGTATATAATATATAATATTTGGTTTGACTTTACAAAGGGTATTGCAACAGTTGTTCCAGTATATAATATATATTATTTGGTTTGACTTTACAAAGGGTATTGCAACAGTTGTTTCAGTATATAATATTCAATATTTGTTGTGTCTTTACAAAGTATATTGAAACAGTTGTTCCAGTATATAATATATAATATTTGGTTTGACTTTACGAAGGATATTGCAACAGTTGTTCCAGTATATAATATTCAATATTTGTTGTGTCCTTACAAAGTATATTGCAACAGTTGTTCCAGTATATAATATTCAATAGTTGTTGTGTCTTTACAAAGTTATTGCAACATTTGTTCCAGTATATAATATCCAATATTTGTTTTGACCTTACAAAGAGTATTGCAAAATTTGTTCCAGTATATAATATCCAATATTTGTTTTGACATTACAAAGAGTATTGCAACATTTGTTCCAGTATATAATATCCAATATTTGTTTTGACATTACAAAGGGTATTGCAACATTTGTTCCAGTATATAAAATCCAATATTTGTTTTGACTTCATGACTATCGCCATGTTTAACTCCGACCTTCAGTCATCGTGACAACGGCTGTGCTATCTGATTGTTATATCACCATCAATCTAACTGATCGAACATCACTTTTTTCATGCTTGTTGCAATTCAATACAGTAGGAACAGTACAGTTGACAACGGTTATTATATTAATATGTTTCTTGTGAAGTGTAATTTGCTTTGATGTATGTGTGTACATATTCATGGAGGTCACAAGTAGATTGGTATCAATTGGCCCACTGGGGTAACCTCTATAAACAACAGAATATCTATATATCTAACCACGAATAGCAATATGACTGGGTACCCAACAATATATAACATGCTTAGTCAATGCAATATATGTATTTATAAGGAGTTATCTGTGAATACGGGGTTTGTAATGTTTATTTGTGAATTAGACATCTGCAAAAAAGCTGTCTGCTTCAATTAAGTTTTGGAAGTCGTGATATCGCAGTGGTAGCGTGTTCGCTTCAGGTGCGAACGGTCCGGAGTTCAAGCCCAGCTGTAGCCGTTACGATTGTGCCCTTAGTTAAGGCATATATATTCCACACTACCATTTCTCTCTCCCTCATGGCGATGTATTCCACCAGGAATGTGGTCTCGAGAGTGATTAATATAAGTTGTAAGAACTTGTTTCGCAATCCAACTAAAATTAATTTGCATAAACCTTCAATTGCGAAACAAGGTTTAATCGCTCTCGAGATCTCATTCCTGATGGATTGGAATCCATCACAATAACTATGCTGGAGAGAGATTTAAATGCGTCGACAAACGACTCCGCAAATAAGGGTAGTGGAAGTCGTGATGGCGAGGTGGTAGTGCGTTTGCTTCACGGGCGAACGGGCCGGAGTTCGAGCCTCGCTTGAGCCATTACGATTATGCCCTTAGGCAAGGCATTTAAATTACACGTGGTATCGTCTCCCTCGTGGCCATGGATTCCATCAGGAATGAGGTCTCGAGAGTGATTAATATAAGTTGTAGTAAGAATTTGTTTCGCAATTCAAATAAAATAAATTTGTATAAACTAATTAAGATATATATATATTATATAATATATATATATATATATATATAATACTTAATTAGTTTATATATAATACCTAATTAGTTTATATATAATACTTAATTAGTTTATATATAATACTCAATTAGTTTATATATAATACTTAATTAGTTTATACAAATTTATATAATTATATATATAACTTTTTTTCATTCAGTTACTTTGGTTATTTTGCACTATGAACACAACATTCAAATGTTATCTACTAATCGTTGTGATACAGAGCTATGTACGAAACATGTACGTTGCTTGATTTTTGTATTCGTTTCTTGGCACGGAAAATAGGTATTGTCTGGAAGAATGACGTCATAGTCCGAACTTTTGCATCATTGACGTTGTGAATAACATTTATTGTAGACCTGTCGATATCTACAGCTGTAAACATGTCTATGATTATAAGCTTCATTAGTTTGACAAGTTTATTTTCAATATTACATCATGTCAACGAGGCTCATGATGATGCATATATAGAGAATTTGTGTTTTACGTTTATTTATCTTCGCTACCGGTTGCCCATATCAGCGACGCCTCCTGAAGAGATTAGTCATTTCAGATTTCGGAGGATCGTGCAATGATACAGACAGAGACCCATTCCAGAGTCTCCTCTGGTTCTTTTACGTGCACGGTGTAAAGCACCGACACGAGACCTCGGTTTAATGTCCCATCTGAAAGACTGTTAATATTAGTAGGGTCAGACGGGGGATCGAACCTGCGATCCCTGGATTACCAGTCCAGCGTGTTACCACTGGACTACAGATCCGTCTGTATATATAGATAGAGAATATTAGGTTACTGTCTTTTATATTTTAATTTATTAGGCGAGTTGGAGAAAATATACAAGGCGATGCTAGTAATTTCAAACAGTAACCTAATATTATATTTATCCTATCTTCAGAAAAAATATGTTTTAGAGAGGAAAGATTACTGAATATTCATGACCTACTGCAGTTCACCATACCATATGCGAACATATGACGTCATACACGCAGTAGTATGACGTCACGAAAGGTTTATTAGGCGGGCGATTTGTGACCATTGAATTTATATTACGCATGAAGGTAATAATATACTATGATAAAACATAAAATGTGCAAGACTAGTGCACTACATTTATTGCATACTATAAATAGTAACAAATTTAATGGTAGAAAAGCAAAATATCTGGTCGATGTGAGAACGAATCACGAGCACGTGTCACAGGTAGCAACAACATAGTAACTACATTGTGTAAACATGGCCCCCGAAGCAACACTAACGTCGTTGTCTGGCAGATTGTTGTCTCTTGACGGTAAAATAGCTGAGTGAAATAAGCAAATAACAGCAGAAGAAACATACGGCTATGTATGCAATAAAGAAGTTATTAAACGGCTGCGGTGGACCATTTGTGGATATTGGCGCACCTATCCGATATTGGCCCGAGGGCCAATATCTCCATAGGGTGCGCCAATATCCACAAATGACCGAGGGCCAATATCTCCATAGGGTGCGCCAATATCCACAAATGGCCCACCTCCACGGTTTAATAACCTCTAAATATTATTATTTACAATACATAAAACAGAGCCCCGCTGGAGCCGTTACGATTGTGTCCTTAGGCAAGGCATTTAAATTCCACGTTGCCTCTTCTCTCCCTCGTGGCGATGGATTCCATCAGGAATGAGGTCTCGAGAGTGATTTATATAAGTTGAAAGAACTTGTTTCGCAATCGAGCTAAAATAAATTTGTATAAAAAATAAAATAAAACAGAGAAAGCCCATATAACTCTAAAACTATGGAATATTCGTAATATTTACACTTTCCAAGGCGCAGATTACTGATGGTATGTCTAAACGTATGTCTCAAAACAATACTTATTTTAAACTTGTATAATATATATACTATTTAATAGCTTCTCGATATTGTTAAATGTCGCGTTATATGAGCACATAGCCACTAAACATAATATAAAAATATAAAATATATGTCTCTAACAAGAATAAAGCTTTCAATATTTGAAATTCTCAATATTTGAAATTCTCAATTTCAATATATTTTCCAACGAGACACGGTTTATATTAAGGTACTGCTTATTTTTTATTTCTCGTCGTTCTACTAAATGACGCTCAATAATGCCATTGTCGTTATATTGTTCTACAATTTCCTGTATATTGTTCTACAATTTCCTGTATATTGATCTACAATTTCCTGTATATTGTTCTACAATTCCCTGTATATTGTTCTACAATTTCCTGTATATGGTTCTACAATTCCCTGCATATTGTTCTACAATTTCCTGTATATTGTTCTACAATTCCCTGTATATTGTTCTACAATTTCCTGTATATTGTTCTACAATTCCCTGCATATTGTTCTACAATTTCCTGTATATTGATCTACAATTCCCTGCATATTGTTCTACAATTCCCTGTATATTGTTCTACAACGATCTTAAGAGATTAGAAGAGTGGGAGTTGGAGTGGGACATGGAATTTAACCCCTCCAAATGTCAAATTATCTACGTCACCAGAAGGAAACATCCTATTCCCAGCAAATATAAACTCCATGGAGTCCTACTTGAGTCGGTCACCTCAGCCAAATATCTTGGCGTGGATATCTCAAATAACCTGTCGTGGGACACCCACATAAAAAGGTCAACACAGAAAGCAAACCAAACATTAGGATTTCTACGTAGAAACCTCCAGGTCAAATCTGAACCCCTTAAGACCATGGCTTACCAGACACTAGTGAGACCCCAGCTTGAATATGGCTCCGAGATCTGGTGGCCCCATACCCACACATTGATAGACCAAATTGAAGGTGTCCAGCGAAGAACAGCCCGTTGGATAAAGTCTGACTTCTATCGTACCTCTAGTGTTACAGACATGCTACATTCCCTAAATCTACGCAGACTAGATAAACGGCGTATTGACAATAGGCTATCCCTTATGTATAAAATTCATAATGATCTTGTTGCTATTCCCATTGAAAATTACCTAGTTCCTCTCTCCCGTCCTGCTCGCCATTGTCATTCCTTAAGCTATAGGTTAATTACAGCAACTACAGACTACTACAAGTTTTCCTTCTTTCCAAGAACAATCTATCATTGGAACCACCTCCCTCCTGACATTGTCCATCTCCCTACCATAGAGCAATTCAATACGGCAGTTTACCATATTGAACATGCCAGTCCCTAGTTGTTCTGCGTAGCTCCTTTTAAACTTTTACCACAACTTATTTTCATTACCTTCTTGAATTATATTTTTAACTACTCATACTTTTAACTTCTTTGCGGTTTTTGATGCGCAACATGTCTACGTCCCCGCGAGGGATTCGACATTAGCGGAAGATAGATAGATAATTCCCTGTATATTGTTCTACAATTTCCTGTATATTGTTCTACGATTCCCTGTATATTGTTCTACAATTCCCTGTATATTGTTCTACGATTCCCTGTATATTGTTCTACAATTTCCTGTATATTGTTCTACAATTCCCTGTATATTGTTCTACGATTCCCTGTATATTGTTCTACGATTCCCTGTATATTGTTCTACAATTCCCTGTATATTGTTCTACGATTCCCTGTATATTGTTCTACAATTTCCTGTATATTGTTCTACAATTCCCTGTATATTGTTCTACTTGTATTCTATTGTAGACTCTTGCTATTGCTCATATACATGCTTAACAAGCAGAAAGGGACACCAATGTGACATCCACAATCCATGCTAGAGTCGAACTGGCGTGATTATGTATCTATTAATCACAATGTATACCACATTCATATCATGTGCTGATGTTTATCATTAACTATGTTGAATTGAAAACTACATAGACGAAAATGTGTTTATCATGAACTAGCTTGCATCTGATATGAGCATAACATAGACGAATACATGTTTATGATGAACTAGAATGCATCTGAGCACTACATAGACGAGCACATGCTTATTATGAACTAGATTGAATCTGAACACTACATAGACGAACACATGGTTATCATGAACTAGATTGAATCTGAACACTACATAGATGAGCACACGCTTATTATGAATTAGCTTGCATCTGAACACTACATAGACGAGCACATGGTTATCATGAACTAGCTTGAATCTGAACACTACATAGACGAACACATATTTATCGTGAACTAGCTTGAATCTGAACACTACATAGACGAACACATATTTATCATGAACTAGATTGAATCTGAACACTACATAGACGAACACATATTTATCATGAACTAGATTGAATCTGAACACTACATAGACGAACACATGGTTATCATGAACTAGATTGAATCTGAACATTACATAGACGAACACATGGTTATCATGAACTAGATTGAATCTGAACACTACATAGACGAACACATGGTTATGATAAACTAGATTGAATCTGAACACTACATAGACGAACACATGGTTATCGTGAACAAGCTTGAATCTGAACACTACATAGACGAACACATGGTTATCATAAACTAGATTGAATCTGAACACTACATAGACGAACACATGGTTATCATAAACTAGATTGAATCTGAACACTACATAGACGAACACATGGTTATCATAAACTAGATTGAATCTGAACACTACATAGACGAACACATGGCTATCATAGACTAGATTGAATCTGAACACTACATAGACGAACACACGGTTATTATGAACTAGATTGAATCTGAACACTACATAGACGAGCACATATTTATCATGAACTAGATTGAATCTGAACACTACATAGACGAACACATGGTTATCGTGAACTAGCTTGAATCTGAACACTACATAGACGAACACATGGTTATCGTGAACAAGCTTGAATCTGAACACTACATAGACGAACACATGCTTATCATAAACTAGATTGAATCTGAACACTACATAGACGAACACATGGTTATCATAAACTAGATTGAATCTGAACACTACATAGACGAACACATGGTTATCGTGAACAAGCTTGAATCTGAACACTACATAGACGAACACATGCTTATCATGAACTAGATTGCATCTGAACACTACATAGACGAACACATGGTCATCACAGTAGTGAACTAGCTGAAATCTGAATCAGAATAGCAGCCATGACGAACTACCTTTACTGACAAACGTATACAACATGGCATCAATCACACGATTACCTCTTCTCATTCATATCAGCTTGTTGAATAACGTTCATCAATACTGTTAGCACTATTTAATGTGTTCACTCATCGTCAATTTGAAGACTAACATTTAAATGCTTTCTATGTGTTTTTGAATACACGATTAAGCACATTTACTTGGGATCTACTATAGGCTACATGTAGGATATTAAATGAGTAGGCCATTTGTTATTGAATTTATTTAAAGCAGCATTACATCGTATGAAATAAAAGATAGTTGAAAAATTCAATTTTTACGTATGGGTAGCAATGCTGCTACACATTCTAACATTATACTTTGTATGCTTATGTTCATTTGGTAAACAGTGTTTTTTTGTGATAAAACAAACTCGAAACCGAAAGTAGGACTTTCCGAGTCGATCGGCCAAGCACTTGTTTACAACCGGAACGCATCGTCCGCACTTGTTTGCATTCGGAATCCATCGTCCCCATTGGTCCCACGTTGTCTTTTTTAATTAAATTACTTGATATGTTGATTCATACCTCTGCTAGCTAAGTCTTTAGGGACATTTCTACATCCCCGCGAGGGGTTCAACATTAGAGGAAAATATGTTATTTAGCGTAGATAAAATATTTTGGATCAGCCCTGGCTAATTTTTGAACGCCCCACACTATGCAGTTTGGGATATTTTTAGACGCTTCCACAATTTATAGTGTACAATTGTCTTAGTTGACTATTGGGGCCTGTGGCCAGATTGTACGGTACCTGGGTGCAACCAAATTATAGTGTACAATTGTCATAGTTGACTGTTGGTGGCCTGTGGCCAGATTGTACTTTACCAGTTGCAACAAAATTATAGTGTACAATTGTCTTAGTTGACTATTGGTGGCCTGTGGCCAGATTGTACTTTACCTGTTTGCAACCAAATTATGGTGTACAATTGTCTTAGTTGACTGTTGGTGGCCTGTGGCCAGATTGTACTTTACCAAGTTGCAACCAAATGATAGTGTACAATTGTCTTAATGGACTGCTGGGTGCCTGTGGCCTGTTGGCAACCCATTTATAGTGTGCATATGTCATAGTTGGTAGCCTGTAGCCAGTTTACACAACATGTGCTGGAGAGGTACACACATAAACACTGCTTCGTGGCCGAACCTAATTCTGGTGGAGAGTACATAAACATTGAGTCTTATGTCATTATTCTAGTTACAGGTCAGCATGCCACCAAAAGGAAGGAAACGGGGAAGCTCGGCTATGAAAGCTACTAAACCCAAGGCTGTGAAACGCTCTAAAGCGAGTCCGGCTGCATCGGATGAGGCTGCCCCGCAGAGCAGGGAGGCTGATCAAGCCAAACTTGTGGCCGCAGTGGTCGATGAACTAATTAATCGGAATTTGGTAGCAGCACCAACAACCATAAATCCAGTAATGGCAAATCAGGTCAGCAATACAGCAGGAAATCCGGAAGTGTGTGTACCACCAGGTAGATCGGTGAATGACATTGTCACAGAGGCCTTACAGGGACAGTTAGTCACGGAGGAGCTACATTCGTCGCCACCGCCTACACCCACAGGTATCCCCACCACTTCCACTATGTGGTCATACCATTTACGACCAAGTGCATTATTGGGCGATAAACTTAAACAACGCATCTGGTGCAATGAATTTTTTGAAATGTCAGAATTGCTGCCACGGAATTCTGCTAACGATACTTCCGTAATGGTGAAGCTCTCCGCTGCAGGTGGACAGGATATTGCCATCAGGCCCCGTTCTGACACTAGGCTGCTCGGCATCAACCAATGGCTGACAGCCTTCCATATTTTTATGGATGTATATTTAGAGAAGTATAAGGATGACGTGTCCGGTCTCCTTGCATATTGTAATTTAATCAGAGATTTAGAGAGAACGCGTGGTGGAGCCGCCTTCAATTTCTACGACCGTACATTCCGTGCCCATCGCCAGACACAGCCTCTCCCTTGGGCTTCCATGCATACAGAACTGTATGTTAAAGCGATGGCTATGCCAGTCTCTCCCCCAGAGAGAGGCAACAAAAGCAGTGGGGGAAAGATATTTTCTTGTCACAGCTACAATAAGCAAGGTTGCTCGTTCAGGTCGTGCAAGTATCCTCACTTATGTAGTTCTTGTGGGAAAAAGGGTCATCCCCGTAACAAATGCTACATGCTGCATCAGAATCAGCAATCTCCGGCTGCACCATCCGTTCACTCTGATCATAGAGTAGCTAAGTCGAGTACTGCTGAACATATTTTTCGTTCAGCCAATACCCACACCAGTAAAAAGTGAAATTTTACACAAATTTCTGCTAGGATATGATGCCCATGAAGTGCAATTTTTAGTGGAGGGTTTTCAGTTTGGCTTCAGGATCCCAAGTAACTTTGTAAATGTTAATCAGCACTGTACAAACCATCCATCTGCATTGATGAACAGAGCAGTGGTTAACGATAAGCTCACTAAGGAATTAAGAAAAGGGCGTATCATTGGTCCATTTCCATCAAAACCTGTTAAGCTTATATGTTCCCCCTTAGCCATTGTACCAAAGAAAGAACCAAACACATTTCGTCTGATACATGATTTATCTTACCCCAAAGGCCAGTCGGTTAATTCATCAATTGAAAAGGAACATACTAAAGTCATGTATGACACTATTGATACGGTTGTTGCCAAGGTCAAAGAGAGTGGGCGTAAGTCTTTAATGGCTAAAACTGATATTGAAGATGCTTTTCGCTTGATACCCATTCATCCAAATGACCGTCATCTATTAGGTTTTACATGGAATGATGAGCAGGGAAAATCTATGTATTTTATGGATGCCTGTTTACCTATGGGTTTATCCATATCTTGTCAGTTATTTTCTAGATTTTCTTCAGCCTTGCAATGGGTCATGGAAACTAGACACAAGGCTGTCATGAGTCATATCATTGACGATTTCTTTTTTGTGGGTCCGGCCGGCACACATCAGTGCAGCTCATCATTGTCTGACTTTTTGAATATGTGCACAGAGATAAATATTCCTATTAAAAAAGAAAAGACATGCCTACCTTGCACTTGCATGGTTATATATGGTATTGAAGTAGATTCGGTTGCTATGGAAATTAGACTACCAGCTGATAAGGTAGCCCGTGTCATAAAAGAATTAGCAGACATGAGAATGAGAAAGAAAGTTACCCTCAAAATGTTACAATCATTGATTGGCTTGCTCAACTTTGCTTGTTTATGTGTAGTTCCGGGTCGCACCTTTTTAAGGCGATTGTATGACCTTACTATGGGTGTTTTGTGCCCTAACTACTTCATTAGGCTGAATAATGAAGTCAGGGCGGATTTGTTCATGTGGTACAACTTCATGCTGACGTTTAATGGTAGATGTATGTTTTTAAATGATGAATGGTTACCATCGGATGTACTCAAATTATACACTGATGCTGCATCAACTGTTGGATTTGCTGCAGTCTTTGGCACTCAGTGGTTCGCAGAACAGTGGCCGGGTGAGTTTGCTGCACACCATATTAATGTTATGGAGCTGTTTCCAATTGTACTTGCCGTGGAAATATGGGGGCGGAAAATGAGGAATCATAAGATACTGTTCTATTCTGATAATGAAGCCACAGTCTTTATTCTGAACAAACAAACGTCCAAGGATCCTATTATGATGCGCTTGGTCAGACGTCTTGTCCGCGCCACAATGGAACACAATATCTTGTTCCGGGCTGTACATATCGCAGGGAAAGCTAATATATTAGCTGACCTGTTGTCTCGCTTTCAATTTCAGAAAGCATTCCAATGGTGCAAGTCCCTGTCCACCGAACCAGAGGCAGTACCCGAAACTCTGTTCAAGATTTAAATCCTGAAGCGCAAGCCATTGTTTCGCAGGCCTTATCAGTAAAATCCAGGAGTGTTTACCTGAATTATTGGAAACATTATGTGCAGTTTTGTCGTGAACAAAATATAAATATCTCATTGCCCATTAGACAGGTAGTAACAGTCAATTTTTTCAATGTCACATGTCTCTGCCTTGGCGTACATAAACAAATTGTTTGATTATGAGGATTTTTCTAGTAGTTTTTTAGTGCGACAATTTTTAAAAGGAGCACAAAAAATAACACCAACAAAACCTGATACACGGTTACCAATCACAATTGAGCTGTTGAAGAAATTAATTATGGCATTACCTGTGACGATCAAAACCTTTTATGATCGCATCATGTTTTCATCAATGTGTTTGCTTGCTTTTCATGGATTTTTGCGTGTTGGTGAAATATGTACAAAATCGCAACATGTGCTTGGGAATGTAATTCAATGTCAACATGTAAAGATGGTCAATGAATCCCAACAGAATGCGGGAATTGAGATATTCTTGGAACAATTTAAGCATAGCACACGCCCAGTCACTTTGTATATACTATTAAATTTACCCGAGCCCGATCTATGCGCCGTGCTGGCTTGGCGGCGATATTGTCAGCTTAAGAAGCATTCAGTTGGCCCATTGTTCCAGTTTCCTGATGGTACCTCTGTAACATACAAGTTTTTCAGTATGCACCTAAATAACGTAATCACCTACTTGGGCTACGATGCCCAATTATTTAAATCCCATTCATTCAGAATCGGGGCCGCAACTCATGCAACAAGTTGTGGGTTCTCGGAGGACTCCATCAGGAGGATGGGACGTTGGAAATCCAATGCCGTTAGTAATTACGTACGGCTACCAAATGTAGGCTTACAAGCAGATGCCAAAATTAAGAAATAAGACATGTGTGAGATTGTACTACTTGGTTCAGCATAAGGATGCCATATTAGTGACAGGTCTGGCCAGAGGTCCGCATTAGTAACGCCTAAATCTGTGTGCAGTTGGTGGTTGTTTGGCTATTATTCATAATGCAAGAGTGCAGTAGAAGACTGCTTTTGTTTGCTTCCTTTTTGTTGTTTGTAATGTGTGAATTACAACCAAATTACTTATTCAGTCAAATTCAATGCACGTTTATTATGCACTATTGCCTGTGTTAATTACGTCCTTTACTTTGTATCATAACTAATAATCGGACGAACAACATTTCGGTATTACGAGCATTATTGATATTATTCTGATAATCAGTAACAACAGGTACTCCTATTTTTCAGCATAAGGCTGTCACGAAATTTGCGTGTATCAAGCAGAGCATTTCCTATGTAATATCAATCTTGATGGGAGGTCATTCGTCGGGTACGGCAGTGTTGCGAATAGTGCGGTTCAGCATAAGGCTGCCTTCCTATTGGCAATTACTGTTGTATCCGGTTGCTATTGTCGCCCCCGGTGCCGGTTCAGGCTGCCATTGTATGCTATCAAAAATGTATTAGCTGTTCAAAGAAAGGACTAGATATTTCCCTATAAGGGTGCTAGATAAAATTATTATTGGTCTATGATTTTTTGTATGTCACATCCCAAACCAATCCGACTGATATCTTGCCTTGGGTGGGCTGGCAAAATGCTGACACATCAATGTGAACCATTTTGCTGTGGCGGAGAATTGCCCACCTTTGCTTTGTCATGCTTTGAATATGCTATGACAAAGTTTTCAATATTGTCAGTAGAATATTTTAGTTTAATATGTTGTTACATGTACGTCATTTTATAATAAAATGACATTTTAGTTTAATATGTTGTTACATGTACGTCATTTAATAATAAAATGACATATGCACAAAATGCACATTTCTATGTTATTTCTTACAAAGCAAATGAACCTGCCAAATTATCAGTCGGATATACATGACATTGGTTGATATGTTGGTTTAGCGTGGGCTGATTCAAATGTTATTTAGCGTAGATAAAATATTTTGGATCAGCCCTGGCTAATTTTTGAACGCCCCACACTATGCAGTTTGGGATATTTTTAGACGCTACAGCGCCCCCTAGCGGAAGCGTCCCTTCGAGCAGTGCGCCATTTTGATGCTGGAATATAACCTGCTTTAAATTGCAGTGACTGTTTACATCAAATTTTATCTCCCACCCCCATCCCCTGGCTGTCCACCTTGCTGTTTTATATGCCTAGGTGGGGCATGCATTACAGTAGCATGTCACAATATATATAAAGTATATTGGAATTGTTGGTTATGTTTTCATATTATGTTGTTTCACAATATATAGATATTGGATTTGTTTTATTCTGTTTCATAGTATGTTGGGGCGGGCGGAGAATTGCCCACCTTTGCTTTGTCATGCTTTGAATATGCTATGACAAAGTTTTCAATATTGTCAGTAGAATATTTTAGTTTAATATGTTGTTACATGTACGTCATTTAATAATAAAATGACATATGCACAAAATGCACATTTCTATGTTATTTCTTACAAAGCAAATGAACCTGCCAAATTATCAGTCGGATATACATGACATTGGTTGATATGTTGGTTTAGCGTGGGCTGAT
>CM026386.1:23803986-23831752 GCA_014843695.1 Archivesica marissinica | reverse complement strand
TTTGATACACGTGTTTACCCTTTGAAATAAAGACGTCAGGCTCATGTACATTGCCTAGATCGAAGTATTTAAAATGATTGGATGTCTAGTATTACACAATGTGTGTAGATGCGTTCTTACTTTTATAATTCTAATACCACACGCCTTTTATTTCTAATGTGCGTGTATGCTATGTGTGTATAAATGTTTTATATTTAATGGGCCCCACGGAAGATGAGCCTTACTAAATGGGTTACCCGCTCTAAATAGAGACTGTTTTTACTTACTTACAATACAATATTGCCAAATGTTACTGAACTGTAAATGGTTGGAATAATCACACATTCGTTATACATATTGAACAAATGTGACACAATTATATGGATACTTTAAGCATATTCTATACATACAACAATACACATCAAATATGTACATGAATTCTTATGCAGTGACATTTCATACCATAATTATGCACATATTTATACATATTAAATCACATATACATATTTACATAATTATGCACATATTTACACATATTAAATCACATATACATATTTACATAATTATGCACATATTTATACATATTAAATCACATATACATATTTACATAATTATGCACATATTTATACATATTAAATCACATATACATATTTACATAATTATGCACATATTTACACATATTAAATCACATATACATATTTACATAATTATGCACATATTTATACATATTAAATCACATATACATATTTACATAATTATGCACATATTTATACATATTAAATCACATATACATATTTACATAATTATGCACATATTTACACATATTAAATCACATATACATATTTACATAATTATGCACATATTTATACATATTATATCACATATACATATTTACATAATTATGCACATATTTATACATATTAAATCACATATACATATTTACATAATTATGCACATATTTATACATATTAAAGCACACCTTTACAGGTCCAAGAGTAATATAAATATGAACATGTTATACAATCTATCAAGGATACTGTGCACTATTTCCTCACCATCGTATACGTTATAGTAACTATTTAATTCCTCACAAATCATGCACTATTTAATGTGAAATTATAAAATACATTAATATCATTAATGTTAATAACTTTTGATCACAGAACGTGTCTCAAAGTATGATTTCTGAAGTCATGATAGCCCCTGGTACTGCGTTCACTTCAGCTGCGAAATGTCTGAAGTGCGAGTCCCACTTGAGCTGTCACGAGTGTGCTCTTAGACAATGCACAATGCACACAGTCCACGTTTCCTCTTCTGTCACCCTCGTGGCGATGGATTCCATCAGGTATGATGATGGTGATTAATATAAGTTGTACGAACTAAATCGAGCTAAAATAAATGTGCATAAACTAAAGTATGATTTATGATGACAATAATGCGCAAAGTGAACATTTGCGACTTATATTAAATGTTTGACAGTATTTTCATATCTGCGATTTTATACTGAGACACGTATTGTATGTTCAGTACATATTCGTAACGTAGCAGTCTTCACCGGACATGCACTACATCGTTTCAGTCGCTTACCACCACCACCAACAACAACAAAAACAACAATGACAACAACAACAATATTGTATTGGTTACACATTAATGACAACATACGTCATAAATGATATTATAAACTAAATATGGGGACCATACATTGAGCAGAAAACATATAACAGACGCTACAATCCAATTTAATACCATACTAAACAATAGGAGGGGAGTGAAAATTATATGTTGTGTGTTTTACGTTTATTTATCGTCGCTACCGGTTGCCCATATGAGCGACGCCTCCTGAAGAGATTAGTCATTCTATTGTTTGGAGGATAGTGCAATGATACAGACAGAGACCCATTCCAAAGTCTCCTCTGTTTCTTTTGCGTACACGGTGTACAGCACCGACACGAGACCTCGGTATAAAGTCCCATCTGAAAGACTGTTAATTTTATTAGGGTCAGACGGGGGATCGAACCTGCGATCCCTGGATTACCAGTCCAGCGTGTTACCACTGGACTACAGATCCTATATATGTATGTGTTACTGTTTTATTTGTTGACAACTTTACCACGTTTTGTTGTTTGCATTCGAACGTTTCTGAAATAAGTAGGCTGTACTAGATGCAGGTGTGTGGATCGTTCAACCTAGTTAATACTAATTGATTAGTGATTGGTTGAAATCGGATTAGGATTTATTACAATTATGGAAGGCACATGGAAAGTGTGTATACAGCTCACACATAACGCACGTGTTTCATTCAACAAAATGCACTGGAATGTCATCCTACATAAAGTACCATATAAATCTAACATACGAATTTACTAGTATTGTCTATATTTCCACACTACTCAATGGGCGTGGTTAATGTATGTAATTCAATGACACAGAGAAATATAGCACACTTTGCATTTAACAGACGGATATGAGATTCAACGAAGGTATTGTCACAACGACAGATGACAGCCCCGTCGCACGCGAAGTAAATGAGACTATGTTATATGAGATTCAATGAAGGTATTGTCACAACGACAGATGACAGCCCCGTCGCGCGCGAAGTAAAGGAGACTATGTTATATGAGATTCAACGAAGGTATTGTCACAACGACAGATGACAGCCCCGTTGCACGCTAAGTAAAGGATACTATGTTATATGAGCTTCAACGAAGGTATTGTCACAGCGACAGATGACAGCCCCGTCGCACGCTAAGTAAAGGAGACTATGTTATATGAGCTTCAACGAAGGTATTGTCACAGCGACAGATGACAGCCCCGTCGCACGCAAAGTAAAGGAGACTATGTTATATGAGCTTCAACGAAGGTATTGTCACAGCGACAGATGACAGCCCCGTCGCACGCAAAGTAAATGAGATTATTGTCTCCCTCTCTGGGTTCGTCCGAAAATAAATATTTTCTTTCCTGAACCCCGTCTAGATTAAAACACAAACGCTTTAAATTAGAATGCGGGTCGTTACCGTTCATTTAATGTGTACATGCTAGCATGTTAACAAATGTAATGGCGAATCATATTATGATTCAATGTATGCATAATATTGTCATCAGCTAAATATAATTATTTGAAATACATCAATATTATATATCTACTAATAAATATTGTGACTTAGCTTTTTCAACTGATACAAAGTCTGTATGTACTGTTGCTATATTATCCCGCTATATTATATGTCTCGTACTGTAGGCCTATTTCCCTAGAATAATGTCTAAAGACATTAAGATGACGTTAATTTAACGTGTAATTTTACAGAACCCCGTACATTGTTAAAGTGTAGACTTAATTCACACTATCACGTGGAATTAATTGCACCCAAGTTCTCCTAGCTCTACGGTAGCCGACCTTCGAATGATAATCAGACCATATTTTACCCCAAATTCTTCCGAGCGTATGTCACGCTATAGCGCCTAAACCTCGTGCACCGTGCACCGCGTGCACAACTACACGGCGTAGCGAAAAGACACTATGCTGTATGAGCTTCAACGAAGGTATTGTCACAGTGATGTTGACATTGCTACTACTGCCCCCTAATTCTGATGATAACTAACTAAATGACTTATGTAGTTGAAAGTACTAGCATCGACACTCTGTTGAGTATGGGGGAAACGTAAATCAAAACCAGAAGTGAACATGTTATCTGCATCGGCTACGTCTGCCATCTGTGCGAATCTTAAGCAGCGTAGGGCTTTTATAAATGATCTGGAGGACGATATTTTCATTGATACTTTCCAATGAGTGAATGCGTTTTCTCCGTGAACGAAAATAATGTTTTGAAACAGTGGAGGGTGGCATTTTCCCCCACTACACAATATATCCCATTGTATGTGACCTGATTAGTAACCTCCTGAAAACAACGACAGATGACAGCCCCGTCGCACGCAAAGTAAAGGAGACTATGTCGTCAAAGGTATTTTCACAGCGACATTGACGTTGCTACAACTACCTAAATCTGATGATAACTAACTAAATGACTTAATATCTATAGTTGAAGATACTAGTGTCGGTGTCATATAGAATATTGACCCCCTTAAAAATATAAATAAAATAAAAATTCAGCCATATAATATTGACCCCCCCTTGCGGAAAAATGAACCCCCTTTCAAATAGCAATATATAGTGAGAAAATAATGAATTTATTATAATTAAATGTTAGTTAGCACTGTTTAAGGCCTAACAACATATATTTTTATTTAACGATGTACAGAATAACATAAATATATTGAATCTGAAAAAGAAGTATGCAGATAATTTGTCTCTTATCAATTTCTAAAGATGATCATGAGGTGGTGGGTGCTGTATAACTAGGAGGTTCACATAATGCATAATATTTACACAGACAAACATAAAACAAAGACAAACATAAAACAAATAAGAACAATGACCCACCCCCTATGTATAGACTACGATTATGAGAGAGGGTCACTTTTCGATGCCATGGAATAATGACCCCCTGGAATGGGTCTCTGTCTGTATCATTGCACTATCCTCCAAAAATCTAACATTACTTGATCTCTTCAGGAGGCTTCGCTCATATGGGCAACCGGTAGTGACGATAACTAATTGAAAAACACACTCACACTATGGATGCTTCTACAGCAGAAATTGATGTATATTTCTTTAACAAATTTAATTAATATGTTATCCACTTATTATAGCAAACTATTCTTATCATGTTTATTCATATTTTCTTAATCTTTCCAGAAAATGTGGACAATTATGTAATATGTTGTTAACAATTGTAATTCTGACTATTGTGGATCATATTAAGCCTTATCTTGTTTGCCACAGGTGTGAAAAGCAATAAAACCTTATTTTTAGGGAACTGCAACCAACAGTGACACTTCCTGTGTTCCCAATACACTGGCTACATGTTTTATATCATTCATAATAAGTAATATTTTAATATTGTATGAGTTAGGACACACAACATTCTACTTTATAACGTGTGCCTCCATATCTATTCAGTGCAAGAAACTGTTCCATGCATACATGTAGAATGTGACCCCCATAATGTAGATTATCTGATTGAGGGTAGGTCACTTTTCCATGCCATAGAATAATGACCCCCTATATTTAATCTATACAAGTGAGTTCATTCGCTTTTCCATGTATAAAATAATGACCCCCCTATGTTTACACAGTACGAGTGACGGTGGGTCACTTTTCCATGCCATAGAATAATGACCCCCTTATTATGTAAACTATATGAGTGAGGGGGGTCACTTTTCCATGCCATAGAATAATGACCCCTCTGTATGTAAACTACGAGTGAGGGGGTCACTTTTCCATGCCATAGAATAATGACCTCCCTGTGTGTAAACTATACGAGTGAGGTGGGTCACTTTTCCATGCCATAGAATAATGACCCCCCTATGTTTAAACTGTACGAGTGAGGCGGGTCACTTTTCCATGCCATAGAATAATGACCCCCTGTATGTAAACTATATGAGTGAGTGGGTCACTTTTCCATGCCATAAAATAATGACCCCCCTATGTTTACACAGTACGAGTGACGGCGGGTCACTTTTCCATGCCATAGAATAATGACCCCCATGTGTGTAAACTATATGAGTGAGTGGGTCACTTTTCCATGCCATAGAATAATGACCCCCTATGTTTAAACTGTACAAGTGAGGGGGGTCACTTTTCCATGCCATAGAATAATGACCCCCTGTATGTAAACAATACGAGTGAGTGGGTCACTTTTCCATGCCATAGAATAATGACCCCCATGAGTGAGTGGGTCACTTTTCCATGCCATAAAATAATGACCTCCCTAAGTTTAAACTGTACAAGTGAGTGGGTCACTTTTCCATGCCATAGAATAATGACCCCCTATGTTTACACAGTACGAGTGACGGTGGGTCACTTTTCCATGCCATAGAATAATGACCCCTCTGTATGTAAACTATGAGTGAGGGGGTCACTTTTCGATGCCATAGAATAATCACCCACATATGTGTAGATTAAATGAGTGGGAGGGTGTCACTATCCATATCATAGGATAAACACCAACATATGTGTAGATTATATGAGTGGGAGGGGGTCACTATCCATATCATAGGATAATCACCCCCACATGTGTAGATTATATGAGTGGGAGGGTGTCACTATCCATATCATAGGATAATCACCAACATATGTGTAGATTATATGAGTGGGAGGGTGTCACTATCCATATCATAGGATAATCACCCCCATATGTGTAGATTATATGAGTGGGAGGGGGTCACTATCCATATCATAGGATAATCACCCCCATATGTGTAGATTATATGAGTGGGAGGGGGTCACTATCCATATCAGAGGATAATCACCCCCGTATGAATAGATTATATGAGTGGGAGGGGGTCACTATCCATATCAGAGGATAATCACCCCATATGAATAGATTATATGAGTGGGAGGGGGTCACTATCCATATCATAGGATAATCACCCCCATTTGAATAGATTATATGAGTGGGAGGGGGTCACTATCCATATCAGAGGATAATCACCCCCATATGAATATATTATATGAGTGGGAGGGGGTCACTATCCATATCAGAGGATAATCACCCCCATATGAATAGATTATATGAGTGGGAGGGGGTCACTATCTATATGATAGAATAGTTTTGCAATGCTCAATGATGAAATCTGCAGACTAATTGGCATCGACCATCGCAGGACAAGTGCATATCACCCCCAAAACAAATGGTTTAATGGAAAGGTTTAATCAAACACTTGTCCAAACATTGGTAAAATATACCAATGATGAGCAAAATAATTGGGACGACTTCATCCATTCCGCTTTACTGGCTGATCGATATGGCATGGAAAAGTGCCCCCCCTTCACTCATATAGTTAATATACAGGGGTGTCATTATTCTATGGCATGGAAAAGTGACCCCCCCCTCACTCATATAGTTAATATACTGGGGGGTCATTATTCCATGGCATGGAAAAGTGAACCCCCTCACTCATATAGTTAATATACTGGGGGGTCATTATTCTATGGCATGGAAAAGTGACCCCCTCACTCATATAGTTAATATACTGGGGGGTCATTATTCTATGGCATGGAAAAGTGACCCCCCTCACTCATATAGTTAATATACTGGGGGGTCATTATTCTATGGCATGGAAAAGTGACCCCCCTCACTCATATAGTTAATATACTGGGGGGTCATTATTCTATGGCATGGAAAAGTGACCCCCTTCACTCATATAGTTAATATACAGGAGGGTCATTATTCAATATGGCATGGAAAAGTGACCCCCTTCACTAATATAGTTAATATACAGGGGGGTCATTATTCTATGGCATGGAAAAGTGACGCTCCCCCCTCTCTCATATAGTTTACATACATACAGGTGGTCATTATTCTATGGAAAAGTGACCCTCCCCCCTCTCTCATATAGTTTACATACATAAAGGTGGTCATTATTCTACGGCATGGAAAAGTGACCACTCTCACTCTTACTGTGTAAACATATGGGGGTCAATATTCTATGGCATGGAAAAGTTTCTTGCATTGGGAGGCACATGTTATAAAACATAATGGTATCTGTCCTTGCTCATACAATAATATATTATGTATTATGAATGATATAAAACATGTAACACAGGAAGTGTCACAGTTGATTGCAGTGCTCCAACAATAAGGTTGTATTGCTTTATTATGGCGATTTTCACACCTGTGGAAAAATTAGTTAGCCACACTAGTCAGAATTATAATGGTTAACAGCATATTATATATTTTCTGGAAAAGTTTAAGAGAACATGCATGAATATGATATGAATGGTTAGTACTGTGCTATTTTATGGTATTTATTTTGAGCTGCATGGTTTCAAATACCAATTAAGTTGAGTGTATGTCTTTTTTCATACATAAATTCAATATAATTTTATTGATAATTGTTAATTTTATAGCTTATGCAATTATTAATAAAATATATTAATAACATTGTTTTGTAGGCTTTGGGGATGGGGGGGTCATTATTCTATAAGGGGGGTCATTATTCTATAATAGAATATGGACCCGCGGGTCACTTTTTCCTATAGAATAATGACCCGCGGGTCATTATTTTGGCTGGTCAATATTCTATATGACACCGGCAATCAAAATCACAAGGAACATGTTATCTGTATCGACTACGTCTGCATTCTGAGCGAATATTTGTTTGTGTGTTTTACGTTTATTTAGAGGATAGTGCAATGATACAGACAAAGACCCATTACAGAATCTCCTCTGGTTCTTTTACGTGCACGGTGTAACGCACCGACACGAGACCTCGGTTTAACGTCCAATCTGAAAGACTGCTAATTTCATTAGGGTCAGACGGGGGATCGAACCTGCGATCCCTGGATTACCAGTCCAGCGTTTTACCACTGGGCTACAGATCCGTCTGTGAGCGAATTTTAAGCAGCGTAGTGTTGTTATAAGTGATCTGATTACACTATAGTCGTGTATACTTTCAAATGAATAATTGATTATTCTAAGTGAAAGAAAATACTGTTGTGAAACATTGAAAAGTGACATTTCCTTCCCACTGCTTGTGTTTCGTATTCCTCCGAAGTTGTATTACTTTTGCATTGTAATTAGTGTTTTGTCAATAGCGGTGACAAATTGCTTGGTCTATGAACTGTATTGTTATAGTTATACTCGTCTGTATCGTATAAATTATGTAGATTTATATATATAGTTCATGTTTCATAAACACATATCTGATTATACCGTCAGTCTGTGTAATGACTACAAACGTACGGTATCATTGTCTGATCCATGTTCAACACCGGCGAAACGTTGACAATTGTGAAACATTTGACATGGAAATATTCACCAATTCCCCCTTTTTTGGTCATTTACAGTGCAATTTCCCTTCCTGAGGGCACCCAGTTCCCTCCCCTTATAGTCATTTGTACTATGCTTAATAGGATCTGTTCATGATCGAATCCCATTTGAGGCAAATCCTTAGTTCATATTATTACGAAAACAAGAAATAGGCCATAGTCTTATAATTTGTACTAGATTTATTGATGCTACCTCTCAATTTATATCTGCCTGTTTATATTAAGCACACACTAATTAATTAAGACAGCTTGAAACATTAATACATTTAGTGATATCCTATAATTTGTACTAGATTTATTGATGCTACCTCTCAATTTATATCTGCCTGTTTATATTAAGCACACACTAATTAATTAAGACAGCTTGAAACATTAATACAATTAGTGATATCCTATAATTTGTACTAGATTTATTGATGCTACCTCTCAATTTATATCTGCCTGTTTATATTAAGCACACACTAATTAATTAAGACAGCTTGAAACATTAATACAATTAGTGATATTGTGTACTAGTCTAAGATATATTGATGTTATCTTTACATATAACTTATTTTTAATATTAAAAACGCAAGAATTTGGACTGCTGGCAACATCAATACATTTAGTAATATCCTATAATTTGTACTAGATTTATTAGGTTATCTCTATATATAATTGATTGGTGATAGTAACAACATACGAATTAGAACTGCTTGATAGATTTGATAGAAATGAGTTAGCGGTTGTTTTGCAATTGTAATCTATATTATACTGCACTTGCTCTTGTCTTGGACCTGACGGAGCGGGAGGTCGAAGGTTCGAATCTCGCCAGGGGTTCGTTCTGATATGGCCGGTTGGTGAGCTGCCAGTTAGTTAAATAATGGTTACCGATTGCCTACCAGCCTGACGTCTGGCACACAAGCATAGGATTCGGGAAGTACTGATGTTCATAAAAAGAGGTATCTCATAAGTCAGAAATGGCTGGCCCTTTAAATAGGGGTGACACTATAATAAACAAACACTTTATACTAATATAATCAGTATAATCAGATATGTGTTTATGAAACATGAACTATATTTGCATCTACATAATGTATACAATATTGTTTATCTGTAACAATACAGTTCATAGAGCAAGCACATTTGTCATCGCTTTTGCTATTTCATTTTATTAACCATCATTTAATGCAGGTATTGATAATCCGAGGGAAATAATCTAGAAACTATTATCCAGTTACACCGAACACATATACCTGACCTATAATCTGCCGGTTTATTCCTGAAACACCCACTTTCTAATTTTCATATTCCTGAAACCCCCACATTTTAATTTTCAAATTCCTGAAACACCCACTTTTAATTTATGTAACCCATGGTTACGGACTATAGTCTGTTTTACCTATTGGTGTAATATTTGCTGCATAAGGAGATATAAATGTAAAATATTTATAATTTAAGTTTTGATAAATTATGTCTAAATACATTAATATTATTAGGACCATAAATTAATATTGATATTAAATAATCAGAATTGCCAATTAATTATTATTATTATTATTATATCAAAGTATAACAGTTTATATCAATTAATTAAGATTAATTAGGTTTCTTTGATCTTTTTTTAAAATATATTAGTTATAGTTTAAAACTGATAATTGATACATTGAAAAAGACAAGATTAACAGTTTGCAAGCAGTTTTCTTAATTAAAACTGATAATTGATACACGATGATGATGTTATTAAAGAAATAAGATTAATAGTTTGCAATCAATAGTGTTAATTTATTGGTATTTAAGTTTACTGTTTATCTTTTTGAATACTTTGATGTTTCATATAAATTCAACAGAGCAATATCTAAACAAAGAAATATTTATTTGAGTATATTAAAGGCGATAATTAATGTATTAAAAACAAGATACAAGACCATTAATTTTTATATAAATTGATACTGATATAATTTAGTTTCATTTGTGTACACGATTATCCTAGATACATGTAACATAATGGCTAATGCACAAGTACAAATACGATTTGTTAATAATCAGAAAGGTGGTGAAAGTCTTTTGATAGGTGGATTCAGATTTAATGTAAGTATACTTTTTTCTTTCTCTCCTGATGTGTGTCCGTCTGTCTGTCTATATAATGTGATGTATGTTCGTCCATCTGTCTGTCTGTCTGTAAGTCCATCCGTCTGTCGGTCTGTCTGTCTTAACACAATATGATGTTTGTCCGTCCGTCTGTACATGTGTTGTGAGTCCATCCATCCGTCTGTCTGTCTGTATTTAAATAATATAATGTATGTACATCTGTCTGTCTGTATTTACATAATATAATGTCTGTCCGTCTGTCTGTACACAATGTGTTGTGAGTCCATCCGTCCGACTGTCTGTCTGTATTTAAATAATATAATGTCTGTACGTCTGTCTGTCTGTATTTACATAATATAATGTCTGTCCGTCTGTCTGTCTTAACACGATATGATGTTTGTCCGTCTGTCAATATGATGTTTGTCCGTCTGTCAGTACGTCCGTCTGTCTGTCTATACACAATATGATATGTGTCCTTCCTCTGTCTGTATACAAACTTTTCCCTTCAGATGAAATCACGTAAACCTGATCGTATTTATTGGTCATGTTGTCAACAAGGATGCGGAACAAGGGCAACAACAGTTGATGGTAGATTAACCAAACATACTGACAACCACACACACCCGCCCAATAACGTAGACAATTACATTAGAAACATCATGGGAGATATTCGCAAACGTTGTCGGGATGAACTTACCCCTATTCCAACAATCTACGAGGAAGAAATTGCCAACATCCGCGGAAAAGATTGGGATGAAGAGACAGAACAAGTGGCAAGACATATACCAACGTTCCAAACGTGTAAGACTGCACTGTACAAAGAGCGGAGTAAACTTCGTCCCGTACTTCCAACGTCAACTGCTAACATCCAGTTAGAAGGAGAATGGACACAGACAACAGCAGGCGGCGAATTCCTTCAAATCAACATCGACGAAAACAACAAAATGCTCGTCTTCGCAACTAGAACTGGACTACAACATCTGTGTGCAGCCAACACTATTTACGCCGACGGAACATTTTACACGTGCCCAAGTTTATTTCACCAGTTGTTTACGTTACATGGATTTATTGACGGTGAAATGTATCCGCTAGTATTCGCGTTTCTCCCAGGAAAATCAACTGACGTCTACGTGACATTTTTCAGCCAACTAAAACAGAATGCCCATCCAAACATCTTCGGTATCATTTCCATACTACAGCGGATTGAAGCTGCTTGCTACATTAGGGTTCTTCAATACCAGGCAGGGGGCGTTCGTCCAGTCAAAAAAAGAAAGTATCGTCAGCTCGAGCAAAGACTAGCAGCCCTGAAAACACGTTTGGAAAACGGAGACATGACGGCGATGGAATACTCTGACGCAGCATCGCAACTTCTTCACCTCAAGTGAATGACTGACTGATTCATCATTAGTGATTGATTGACTGATGAGTACTGCAGATGAATCTGTGTTTAAAGATGATATAAATGTATAAAAAACTTGTCTTGTTTTATTAAATCATCCTAAGAAACAGACCATAGCTATAATTTGACCTAAGGCCGTAGGAAGGTGTTAATTGGAAAAAGCAAAATTCCTGAAACACCCACTTTTTTTGTTATCAAAATTTGAAAAGTGGGGGTTTCAGGAAGACACCAATCGCCCATGTCCCGTTATACATTATATTAATATCTTACTAACCCGTGAACCGTAATCTACTACACAACATGTTATAGACTAATGCAATGCTTCGTTGCATTTGCAATCACCATGCTGATATAACATGTTGTATATTTTGTGTAGTCGAGTCGATCTAGGAATGTGATGCAAGAATATTCAGGGCCGGATAGAGAGGCCATTTGAGACATCTTGGACACCGTTATTCCTTCCCGATATCGCCCGACGAGGATAAGGTTTGCCTTGCTTGTTGCTATGGCGGACTTGGAAAAGGGAGAACCCGCTGGCATTCGATGCCCGTTTTGATAAGTTAATATTGATATTATGGTAGCTCAGGTCTTATTTATATGTTGGTACAACATAATAATATATTATATTGTTGAATTACTATTGTACTGCAAGCGTTAGTTGTTCTTTCCTCTTCTATGATAGTTACACGGGACGATAATCTACAACAAAAGTGTAGCTAAACAGCTCGGCTAACCAACAATCCTCTGTGACGTCCAACAGCCGTTTTGTTGGTGTACGCCAAGCGGATGTTATCCGTCTTGACAACAAAGTAATGACCGTACAAATAATCTTAAATATTTCGGTGAGCTGAATAGATGCTCTGGCTCGGTCTAAGATTTCGACTAGTGTAAGCACTTACTCGTTCCACGCCATCCTTATTATGCAGAAGTACTGTGCTTAGTTCTAAAGAGCTTGCATCCAGACATGGCTTAGGGGCAATTAATGAGCTCACAAAGCATGTCTAGACCATAATTTAACTATATTATTCAATAGCTTATTAGCTACTCTTAGTTGTAAATCTGATCCGACGTTAATGGCCATGAAACTGTGCTCTCTACATTAACCGAAAACAAATACTGCAATAAAATACACAACACTACTTTCTATTAAATTAAATATTGGCCCAACTGCTTAGAAATAGAAACCTGAGTTTGAAAATGTATGGTTAATCTCTAAAATGTCATATTTGTATTGAGCGTCATATCGGCCAAAGGGAATTGAATTGTATGCCATTATTGTACACATTTATGTATGCATATCTATAGAACTTCTAGAGTTGTACATGTACATATGCAATGCTTGCGGGAGGGAGGGTGAGCGATCAGACAAACAGGCAGGCATTATGGTTAGGAGCTTATTAGAAACACATATACCATTATTTTAACTCATATATCTCAATGTTGCTCCGTATGTCCGTCTGTCTGACTGGGTTATTATAATATAACACTAATTCGGATTCTGAGATTATATGTTTTATTCTGAAGCAGCAGCACAATGGTTAATACAACACAAGTTCAGACTCAGAATAGCATTAGATAGGAAAATAATACCAGACTGATGAAATGGTATGTAAAAGGGTTTTATAAAGATTACTAATACAGATTTAAAGAAGATTCCAAAGGTTGTTCCTTCAAACGAATGTTTCTCTACATAGGCCACATTGCAGGAAACAATGCGGTGAATTAAATGAGTTAAATAACACATAAGATGTCGCGTAGCCTGACACCTGATTTATAGAGCTAGACACATGATTGACTTTATTGATCTAAACAGTTGATTTTCAACAAATAAAGCATGAACACAAACTGCATGTATATTTCGAATGTGTATTGTAAGTGTCATAGGGTGCAATTGTTGTTAATAAATACAAATTCTTTGAACACATATATTCATGTTTGCCCCTATTTGAAGCAGTGAGTTGAACACGTTGTAACACCTTCAGTTAGTTTGTAACGTAGCATATGTAGTACAGTGTAGTATAGTTTTAGTTATTTCCCTTGGACCAATAGTTAACATAAGTGACACAGACATTTGACCCGACACATGACAATATTTAAGCACGTGCTCTTTACTAACCAATCACCGGATGCATATGAGACATCCGCCATTTTCACAAAACATAAACAAGACGCCATTAATTATGTGCTACAAATAAACCATATTATGTAGGAATATATATATACCTTCAGGTAACTATTGCTACTCTTTTTGACTACCATCCCGATAATATATTATTCATGTACAGTTTTTGAGAACTATCGATCAGATGTAAAGACTTGAATTTCATTGTCTAACTTAAACTACACCATTGTATATTGTATTTCTTAAATTCGTCAATGCAATTGTCGTCATTATATATGTCTGATGATATGGTATAACTTATGTGATTGTTAATTATGTGATGTATGAAACTGTATATTTGTATATATTGGTTGCAGATAGAGATAGAGATATAGAGATAGAGATAGAGAGATAGAAATAGAGAGGGATAGATAGAGACAGAGAGAGAAACGATGGAACAGGCTCGGAAAGCTTGGAGGATTGCGAGGAATAAAGTGCAGTAGACATTAATAAAAGAGCTTCCTCTTTCTTTGTCGATCTCGACCCTTAGTGCTCACCGGCGGTCTGCGACACAAGCACTCATGCCGTGACAATTCGGAATCCATACATGTTGTATTACACGTGTATAAATATAGGAGTATATGTGATAGCTGTATTACCACGAATACAATCAACGTTATGTGATCAAACAAAGTACTAACGTATATCAAGTTATAAACAAAAGTCACAAAAGACAACTAAGAATACAATTTGTAATTAAATGGCAAAGCAGAGAAGTAAATTACAAGAAACGTTTTTGTTTCAGCTTAGTTTTTCCTCATCCGGCAATATTGAATCATCCAACTTACATCGATAATTTAATCTGACCCAGCACTAGAGACATGTTGAGATCTGTACCTTTTATATTTTGAATTTCTGGCCTCCATGTTGAAGTTTTTGTTTCATAGTATACATCCAGTACATTTAGCGTCCAGGGCATGTTTGCCGCACCCAACGCCTCTACAAAATATTTTGAAAAATTAATGACTTCTGTTTGACTCAATGATCCTTCTTTGTTGTCCTGTGGCATCCAAGCTCCGAAATATGACAACAAACCCGTGTGATCAGTATAATTCTGGGCTGCATCGATTGCATTGTGGACATTTTGACGATCAGATTCACTGCCATTTCCTACCCAGTGCTTTGGCGAACCTTCAACCTGGTTGGGCCCTGATGCGTATATATGCGCCTCGGCCATCATGTAAGAATCATTTGCATATATAGACTCATTTATTAAGTGTAGGGCGTCTGCTGTCTTCCCTGGCGAAGCGAGAATTAATATTCGATCAGTGTTGTTTCCTCCTGTTCCACGAATTGCATTTACTACATCTGCTGTCCAGATATTATACATGTCTGGGTTTCTGCGAAGAGTCATGTTGCAAGACCCTGGAATACTTCGATCACAATTATCAACTCCCAGTTCTGTGAATAGATTCATACCAAGCGTGTGGTCCTTGTTCTTCAAGTGGGTTGCCACTGCTGTCCACCAGGCAACGTAATGTTGTCGGGCTTGTTCAGTTGCATTAGCTTCGTCTTCATGATGGACCCACGATATTATTGGAACTACTCCAGTTGCAATACAATCATCTACTACTTCCTCTAACTGCTCTAGAAACAAATTGAATTCTGAACCTTCAATCGGCTTATCACCCGGGTGTACATCTGCCCTGCATCGGAGTCTTACGTTTCGGAAACCGGCATTGTAGATGTCTTCGATATTGCTAAGATTGTATTTGTTAAGCGGATTATTTGCCTTGAACCAGTTTGTTGCAAATCCAGTGCCAATCAATTCTGAATAGCTAGCCGGTGTGATTGGATCTGGAAATGGAAGCATTAAACATAAATATCATGTGTACCCATATGTCAATATTTACATCGCTATTGCATTTCGTTCGATGAACGTATGTACACAGATTGCATACATTTTCGTATGAGGTTTCCCAACTAATGATATGCAGCGGGCATGTGCCCTCGAAGTTACTTCATGTGCATTCGCAATGTTAGGCAGCGTTTGTCGCGAGAAAATGCGTTTCTTACTGTTTACTCTGTTCCAAGGATCATCTATTTACCTGTTCCGGCAGACGGTAAGATGCAAATCTGGACTAAAATCATATTAAACGAAAAGTGTGCTATATTTCTCTGTGTCATTGAAAAGAATAATTACATACATCAACCACGCCCAATGTAGTTCATGCCCCGATGGAAACTATTAACTCGCTATTCATTCCTTAAATTGAGTAGTGTGGAAATATAAACAATACTAGCAAATTCGTACGCCAGATTTATATGGTACTTTATGTAGGATGACATTCCAGTGCATTTTGTTGAATGAAACACGTGCGTTATGTGTGAGCTGTATACACACTTTCCACGTGCCTTCCATAATTGTAATAAATCCTAATCCGATTTCAACCAATCAATAATCAATTAGTATTAACTAGGTTGACCGATTCACACACCTGCATCTAGTACAGCCTACTTATTTCAGAAACGTTCGAATGCAAACAACAAAACGTGGTAAAGGTTGTCAACAAATAAAACAGTAACACATAAATATAAAAGTTTCACCCCCTATTGCTTTGTATAGTATTACATTTTATTTTGATTATAGCGTCTTTTATATGTTTTCTGCTCAATGCTTGGTCCCCATATTTAGTTTATAATATCATTTACTTTATGTGATCATGACCAATAGAATATTGTTGTTTTTGTTGTTGTTGGTGGTGGTGGTAAACGACTGAAACGATGTATGGCATGTCCGTGAATACTGCTAGGTTACGAATATGTACTGCACATACAATACGTGTCTCAGTACAAAATCGCAGATATGAAAATACTGTAAACATTTAATATATGTAGCAAATGTTCAGTTTACGCATTGCTGCCATCATAAATCATACTTTAGTTTATACAATCTTATTTGAGCTCGATTGCGAAACAAGTTCTTACAACTTATACTAATCACCATCGATACCTGATACCTGATGGAATCCATCGCCACGAGGGTGGCAGATGAGGCAACGTGGAATTTAAATGCATTTTCTAAGAGCACACTCGTAACGGGTCAAGTGGGACTCGAACTTCAGACAGTTCGCACCTGAAGTGAACGCAGTACCACTGCGCTATCATAACTTCAGTAATCATACTTTGAGACACGTTCTGTGATCAAAAATTATTAACATTAGTGGTATTAATGTATTTTATAATTTCACATTAAATAGTGCATGATTTGTGAGGAATTAAATAGTTACTATAACGTATACGATGGTGAGGAAATAGTGCACAGTATCCTTGATAGATTGTATAACATGTTCATATTTATATTATTCTTGGACCAGTAAAGGTGTGCTTTAATATGTATAAATATGTGCATTCTTATGGTGTATGAAATATCACTGCATACGAATACATGTAAATATTTGATGTCCATTGTTGTTTGTATAGAATATGTGTTTATCTCCTAAATTTATAAGAACTAAAAGTATCCATATGTTATTTAGCGTAGATAAAATATTTTGGATCAGCCCTGGCTAATTTTTGAACGCCCCACACTATGCAGTTTGGGATTTTTTTTAGACGCTACAGCGCCCCCTAGCGGAAGCGTCCCTTCGAGCAGGGCGCCATTTTGATGCTGGTAGATAACCTGTTTCAAATTGCAGTGTCTGTTTACATCAAATTTTATCTCCCACCCCCATTCCCCTGGCTGTCCACCTTGATGTTTTATATGCCTAGGTGGGGCATGCATTACAGTAGCATGTCACAATATATATAAAGTATATTGGAATTGTTGGTTATGTTTTCATATTATGTTGTTCACAATATATAGTATATTGGATTTGTTTTATTCTGTTTCATAGTATGTTGGGGTGGGCGGAGAATTGCCCACCTTTGCTTTGTCATGCTTTGAATATGCTATGACAAAGTTTTCAATATTGTCAGTATTTTAGTTTAATATGTTGTTACATGTACGTCATTTAATAATAAAATGACATATGCACAAAATGCACACTTCTATGTTATTTCTTACAAAGCAAATGAACCTGCAAAATTATCAGTTGGATATACATTACATTTGTTGATATGTTGGTTTAGCATGGGCTGATTCAAATAATGTTGTCAAATTTGTTCAATGCCTATAAGGAATGTGTGATTATTCCACACATTTACAGTTCAGTAACAGGTTTGCAATATTGTATTGTAAGTAAGTAAATACATTCTTTATTTAGAGCGTGTAACCCATTTAGTAAAGTTCGTCTTCCGTGGGGCCCATTAAATAGAAAACACATGTATACACACATAACATACAAAAACAACTGAACAAAAAGGCATGTTAATTAGTGGCATTAACTAATATAGGTAAGAACTCATCTACACACATTGTGTAATACTAGACATCCAATAATTTTAAAAACTTCGATCAAGCAATGTACGTGAGCTTGAAATCTTTATTTCAAAGGGTAGACAGTTCCAAACAATTGTTCCCAAGTATAAAAGGCTACCCTTAATCATCTCACAATTTGAATTGGGTATACACACATTTAGATTTGAACAAAGTATTAAGAATGCATTATTAGTAACAGATTTGTGTTGGAACATGTCATGGAGATAATTGGGATTGGAATATGTTAACACCCGGAACTAAAGAATCTGTGAGCAGGTCTGTACTTTCTTTCTATTTCAAGCTATGCAATAGTCCAAAGTACTATTAATTTAATACAGTTGATGAAATAGCATATTTTGAAAGGCATTGATAAAATATTAACAGTCTTTCATGTAGGACTTTAGAATGAATGTTCGTGTCGGTGTTTTACACTATGCACGTAAAGAACAAGAGGAATGGGCGTTTGTCTGTATCATAGCGACGATAAATAAAGACAAACCAAAGCATTGGACTTATACATGAGATGATGCTTAACTAAGACCTTTTGATCAGGCCCGATACAATTACTGCTCGATACAATTACTGCCCGATACAATTACTGCTCGATACAATTACTGCTTGATACAATTACTGCCCGATACAATTACTGATCGATACAATTACTGCCCGATACAATTACTGCCCGATACAATTACAGCTCGATACAATTACTGCTCCAGACTATACGGTTAGGTTATACATACATTTATTTTAGCCCGATTGCGAAACAAGTTCTTATAACTTATATTAATCACTCTCGAGACCTCATTCCTGATGGAATTCATCGCCATGAGGGAGAGAGAAGAGGCAACGTGGAATATAAATGCCTTGCCTAAGATACAAACGTAACGGCTCCAGCAGAGCTCGAACTATAATGTTAAACAGTCAAAGAACAGACATAGATTCCTCCATATTGTCCGTATTGACAGTGACAAGGAATAGTAATGTATATTATATGGATAAGTTGGTATTAAATGTTATATTACACAACTATTTATATTATTGTATACAGCATCTGCAGGCTGTCTTTAGAAAATAATAGTCTTCATATTTCGCTAGAACATTGAGAAAGGTTGAAATTAAATACTGATGTTAGATAAACGATGGTTATATTACACAACTATTTATATTATTGTATACAGAATCTGCAGACTGTCTTTAGAAAAGAAGTCTTCATATTTCGCTAGAAAATCTAGAAAGGTTGAATTTAAATACACATATTAGAAAAATGATGGTTATGTTCTTTGCGTATATGTACGTTAGCTTTCAAATAACAGAACTTGAAATAGTTAGGAAGTCCAGAAAGCAATCATAAACTTAGTAATCATGATTTTATATGATATACTTCTACCAAATATTGACCTGAATTAGTATATAAACTTGTTCTCCCTAATGGTAAACATAGTTGATAGGCATTGAGATTTTAGGGGACACCACCCCTCTCCTAATTATTGAGTACGAGAATGGCAACGACAGTCTCTTCAACATTATTGTATGTTAGCTTAACATTTATGTTGTTAGATCACGGAAAATTGGATCATCTAGGAGGACATGCATGTCAATACACGCCAAGCAATCAAGATGTTGCTGAATTTTGCCCAATTGTACCTACTCTATTTCTCCTAATTCTCCACCTAAATATACCAAATATCACATTACACTTAGTATATTAAACTGAAACACCTACCTGAGAACACAGCACATACGGCAGCAAACAAAGTTAAATACCACAGCATCACGAGTGTCGCTTTCTCTGTATCTTTGGATCAAGATGGCAGTGGTAGTGGTATACTCGTATATATAGCAGTATTCTCATCTCATTCATTAACATGTTGAGGAAGTAATAATTAAATATGAAGCGGATGAAACAATGGAATTATTTCGTTTCATATTATTATCAAACAGTCACGCTACATTGGTCCCTGTTCCAACTAATTATATATTGTGAAGTATGATCCATACATGTGTGTGTGTTTTACGTTTATTTATCGTCGCTACCGGTTGCCCATATGAGCGACACCTCCTGAAGAGATTAGTCATTTTAGATTGTTGGAGGATAATGCAATGATACAGACAGATACCCATTCCAGGGTATCCTCTGGTTCTTTTACGTGCACAGTGTAAAGCACCGACACTAGACCTCGGTTTAACGTCCCATCTGACAGACTGTTAATTTTATTAGGGTCAGACGGGGGATCGAACCTGTGATCCCTGGATTACCAGTCCAGCGTGTTACCACTGGACTACAGATCCGCCTGTGATTTATACACTTATCGCGAGTGTTACTAGCAATTTGTCGTAGCGTTTTGATATAGTAAGTGAAATGAATTTAACAGTGTCTGCAGTGAAACTGGAAATGAAAGTTATAGTCATTGTTAAAATGAGTTAATGTTTAGTAGGGACAGGATATAATATTAAAAAAGTAATATCACTTGTTGTTGATTAGACTGGATTCCAGTCAGTCGATTTTCATTTTTTACTTCTGACAACGTTGATATTATCAGAAACTCAATACGGCTCAATTAATGTTTTGGGTGTTCAAAATATATGTATATGACTGACGAGACACACTATATCAACGCCTGTTCCCAGGCTAGTGGCTGGTTTAATACTGTATACTTGCTACTGCCCCGTTTGAACTAGTCAAGCTGTGTCTCAGGCAGGGTGGCTAAGCCTTAATGTGTCTTGTAGGTTTGTTTTTTAAATATTGTTATACCAGTTCGGCCAGTACATTCTCATTTTGGCGACACAAGTAAAATAAAACATATTTGCAATTATTATGTGTGTATTTATGTAATAATATGCTACATATGACTATTAATCATAATTGCATGTAACTACAAATATAAAATATGCATATTTAGAATACAATAATCGTAAATCATATCCATGTTATATATAATTTTCCATATTCGAGTACTTGATTTTGGTGAGATTTTTGTATATTTCATGTAATATTTAGGATATAGGTTTTTTAAGCATTAATATAATTTCTTCAGATGTTGTCTATCATTAGTTCAAGGTATGCCTATGTAAAACATTAAATAAAATTGTTACGTTAATGACTTCGTTTTTTTTTTATGAATTAATTTGTAACGTGCCAAGAAGTTTCTCACTTTTTCTTTAAAACTGTTGGAAATCTATGTATCTCTATATCTCAGATCTGTATATCTAGCTTACAGGCATATTATTATATAAACATAACTTTTACAACATTATGGAAGATCTATTTATGTTCATGTGTATTCAATAGCATTATTGTTGACACAGGAAATAAGTAACGTAATGTAAGGGAGGTAATTTTTCTATCATAAAAATGTAAAATAAAAATATTGTGATAATATTTAAAACTAAGCCCACTATATGATAATACTGATTAATACAGTCAAACATGCCCAAGAGAATACCTCAATAAAGATACCACCTGTCTTAATAGGCCCAATTAGGTGTGTTTGGAGGTCATAACTAGCTAAAATTGGGGATGTCGTATATAGCGCTTTCGCTTCATGTTCGAGCCCAGTTGTAGTCATTACGATTGTGTCATTAGGCAAGGCATTTAAATTCAACTTGCCTCTTCTCTCTCCCTCGTGGAGATGGATTCCATCAGGAATGAGTTCTCGAGAGGGTTTTATATAAGTTTTAAGAACTTGTTTCGCAATCAAGTTAAAATAAATTTGTATAAACTAAAATTTCATATATATCTCAACTTCAAATTGTTCTCAACTCAAGATTCTCAAAGTTAATAATTCCTTAAACGCCTTCATTGAGCTATTGTATCCCAAACAAAACATATATCCAAACATTATTCAAGTTTAATGATTTATCAATGTAAGACAATTTGAGCCGAGAGCAATCTCAAAATGAGAAATTTGATGAAAGTAGGGCCAGAGAGTGCAATGACAAATGGCCCAATTCAGCAATTCTCCAGCCAGATGGCCACGATTCCCGGAATGATAGTACAGTCCGAATTACTTATTACCGATTCAATATTTAACTCGTTAATAACGAAAGTATCGTCCAGTGTTGTGGTCTTTATGTCATGCTGTCAAGCGCACCGATGACTGTTCTGCCCGCCTGTCACTTTTAGCGGATGAAAGCCCTTTTTTATGGTTAAGCGGCATGTTAAATCAAACTGTGTGTTATCTTATTGTGATTTGACAAGCCACGTGAGCGTAATCTACCGCGAACGTCGTTAATGTCATTAGGATTTTTATATTATTGTTCAAAATCACCGGTAATGTATTCTTTATGGTGCTGTCACACTATAACGTTTTAGAGAAACTTATACATTGCGTATTAAAACTCATAAAATAATGTCAACACGTCGGCATACGCCCAAAAAAGCATCGACATATGCATAACGTATTGAACGTTTTTGTATCGTATGTGTAACCTATTAGTAACCTATCACTAACTTATATATAACTTATGACAGCGTATCACAGTGAATAGTCAGCGTGAGTCCAGCGTTCTCGACTTATGCCCAACGTATAAGTAACTTAATGTTGCCAACGATCACGTGACGTTCTGCATAAATAAGTCGCCGATCTGCACAGTCCTGGGTATCGGGTCCTCATCAGGTTGTGCAGTACCATGCATGCTTTGACGATGACCTTGACGGTGGAGGGGTGATGCTGCATAGTACTGAGCAGAACCTGGAATCGGTTTGCCAGAATGCCGAAGGAATTTTCTACTACCCTCCTGGATAATGAAAGCCTGTAGTTGAAGACGCGTTCATCATTCGTCAGAACCCTGTGGCTGTACGGCTTCATAATGGTCGGTCGTAGGGCGAAGGCATCGTCCCTATGAAGTAGTAGGGCACATCCTGGTAGTTGTTGGGAATAGGTTCGGGGTCAGGGAAACCTAGGGTACCATCTTCAGCGCATTCCCTCAGCTCAGAGTCATTGTAAATCTGAGCTTCGGATGCTGATCCTGTACCACCGACATCTGCCCAGATGAATTTGTAGTCGGCATCTACAAGCGCCATCAGAACAACGAAATAAAATCCTTTATAGTTTTAGTACATGGACCCAGTCTTTGTAGGACACCGACAGGCAACGAGTTTTCCATCAAGTGCCCCGCATGTATGGGGCAAGTTCCACTTTTCATAGAACCTGTCCGCAATGGCACGCCATTCATCAGGAGTGGTAGGGCAAATCATCACCTCGTCCATGTATTCATCGATGATGGCCTGACAGACTTCTCGGACGAGGATTGACTGGGTGTGGTGATGGATCCTCCAACCGAACTTCATCGCGGCATACTTGCTCCCAGATGCAAGGTGACGCAAAGTCAGGACAAGCTTCATGCCAGGCTCCAGAGGCTCCCTGTACCAGGTTTGTTTCTTGGTGATCATGGGGCCCACTCGGGGGACATCCGCATGATGTTCTTGAAAGATGATTGGTCCACGTTACGGAGTTCCACCAGAACCTGGTCGTACAGGCCAAATTGCCGTCGCCTCCCGATCCATGATCTGACCCAGACCATCCCCCGTCGTTGACCCCTTCTCTTCCACATCCTGTTGGCACGGATCTGGTGAAGTGCCAATTCGATGATGTCATACTGATGTTGGAGAACGACTAGTTGGTATTCTTGTCGAAGCCTCTCAGGATCGTCCATCTTCTCTTATGATCGGTGGAGAAGTGATGGTGAGTCAATATACGTTGCATATACGTCAGATATAGGTTATTTGTATGTTAGAAGTAAGTTACTCATAGGTTAGCAATACGTTAGCTGTACCTTCATGCCAACGTATCTCGACTTATCTCGACATATGAGTAACCTACATCTAACGTACTTAGCGCATTTCTAGCGTATGTCTAGCGTATGCCTAACTTATAACTAACCGTCGGCATACGCCCACAAAATTTGACGTACTGTTTACCTAACAACACCTTTCCTGGGCAGATTTCAGTGAACATGTTTAGTGTACAATGTAAACATACGGTATGATCCGATTGCCTATTGGGCCTAAGTACGTTTTTTCCCACGTCATTTTCTAATGGTCTTGACAAGTTGATTATTTGGAACACAGTGACCTTTGCAAAATGTAATGACTATAGGATAGTAAATGATCATTTGCTATTGCAATCATTAAAAGAATTTTCTAAAAACGATCAAAACGCTCCAGAGTCTCGTTTGATTTGTTCTTTGGAAGACGAGTTAAATAAATTCAATAACAAATAAACACGAATAATAGACCCTATTTAAAGTTAATGCTTCAGTTTCAATCAATAATGCAATCGTTTGTAAATGAAGAGTAAACGCATCAAAACAGAATTCACGTTTTATTTGTATTTATACTGTCTCGTATTAACATCCGTGTGCCATATATTATGTATATAATAATAATAATAATAAAGACTTTATTTAACTTATTTAAGAGAACTCATTTGAACAATTAAGTCAATCTACCATGAGCCCATCAACAAATTAAAACATGAAACATGTAAACAGTAACCAGTAAAACATTCATAGGAAATAAGCTATAAGATATAAGCTGCAAGAACTAGCTTTAATAATACTTAATACTTATATTCATGTATAATTATAAATTATCAGTTTATTATGTTCATGGTCGGTTCTTGCACCACCTCATATATTAAGGTTTGAAGTGTGGAACAGAATGAATTAATCCACAGACGGATATGTAGTCCAGTGGTAACACACTGGACTGGTAATCCAGGGGTCGCAGGTTCGATCCACCGTCTGACCCTAATAAAATTAACAGTCTTTCAGACGGGACTTTAAACCGAATTCTCATGTCGGTGCTTTACACCGTGCACGTAAAAGAACCAGATGAGCCTCTGGAATGGGTCTCAGTCTGTATCATTGCACTATCCTCCAAAAATCTAAAATGACTAATCTCTTCAGGAGGCGTCGCTCATATGGGCAACGACGATAAATAAACGTAAAACACACATCAGAATGTGCTGTTTTTATGTGATAAGGGTGGGAATTCCACAAGTGTGAAATTGAATATAAGAAAGATTGTCTTAAAAGTTCAGTAGATGGCTTAGAAGGGTAACGTTTGAGATTGGCGAATTTATTATTGTATGCCAATCGTATGAATAGAACACGCGCGACTATGAATTTACTTTGACGCAACAACAAGTACATATTTATCAAGTCGTTAAAAATGTGTAAAGTTCAAATACCGGCCATTTGCACAACTTTTAGCAAGTTTTACATTGGCATTGCCACTGTAGCTGGACGTGGCTGTTCAGCGACTGGTCAGGATATGTAGTGTTAATAGCTTAATGATTTTCAGTGTCACTGGATATTCGACGCCAATTTGTTTGTTTACATTTTTTTTCACAGAGCAGTGCACATTATGTTATAAATGAATGTATGCCATGGCTATAAAATTAACATATATTAAGGACCTATTGCTGATAGAGACCGATCTGTAGTCCAGTGGTCAACACGCTGGACTTGTAATCCAGAGATCGCAGGTTCGATCCCCAGTCTGACCATAATACAATTAACAGTCTTCCAGATGGAACTTGAAACTGACGTCTCGTGTCGGTGCTTTACATCGTGCACATAAAAGAACCAGAGGAGATTCTGGAATTGGTTTCTGTCTGTATCATAGCACTATCCACCAAACATCTAAAATGACTAATCTCTTCAGGAGGCGTCGCTCATAAGGGAAACCGGTAACGACGATAAATAAACGTAAATCACACACACACCTATTGCTGGCACAAATATGTTAATAGTAAAAGTCATATCTGACCCAATTATTTATTTATGATTGCTCCTGATGAAATAATTGATGATTATTTGTCTTAGTGTGATGATGATTACATTAATGTTAACCCAGTGAACATTGAAGGCAATAGTACCATGAATGGTACTGGTCACCTTTCCCTAGAAATGTGTTTTTACTGGAAATGATATTTGATTGATGCTACAATATATGTTAGGTTGTAACATGGTATTGGTGTGTAGTAACCAGGTGATGGTGGGGGCAGGGTATCCGTCGAATGTCTGTGTTGGGATATCGTTTCTCCGTAGCCTATCCTACAACTATATATGCCGTTCTCACACGGTGCTTATGCAATGGACGCCGTGATACATTGTAGTTTGCTCTGACTGGAACTCATAAAAACGTCGTCATAACGGAATAGACTGTCCGTAAACGGGTAAAGAATGGTATATAACTTCGCAAGGACGCATGCAATATTATGCATGACAGGCAATCCAATGGCGAACTTAAATCGTATGCATCTTTTTTTGGTTTTGGTTCATCTTAGCCTTTTGACAGTTGTTTGGAGGGGCCTCCCTCCGTTGCGGAGTGGTCGATGATGATGATTCCGTTTATTTAAGCCTCGCCGCCGGTAAACCATATGGGCGAGCGGAGTGGTCAATGATGTCTCACCGCTATAGGTTGGACTCCCGCTGTTGGTGACGAATTCTCCCAACTGGCATGTGGAATGTCGGTGTTTATACCAGGGTACCCGTTAGTACCCGACCTACTGCTTTGATACACTATGGTTCTTCCTCCACACATAAAAGATGGAGAGTCCCCACATACTCTAAGCCCTTCGTGCAATGTTACACTTCCCCGCCCCTGCAACACCACCAAAATGGGTGTACTCACAAATGACGTCGAGTACAACACCCACTTCAGAAGTATTGTTATTCATTAAACTAAATGTTGCAGTTTATGAAATATAATCGTAGTTTTCTATACAAAGACGCCTACTCTTTCAGGAAATGTCAGCGTAGACATAACACAGTTGTGTCCCTTTTATCAAAACGACGACATTTGTATATAGGAATTGAAGAATGCACAAATGCGCAGGGCACATATGGGCAGGTATACATCCGGCACCATGGTAAGTAGTTCAACTAACTTGT
>CM026386.1:23750551-23802986 GCA_014843695.1 Archivesica marissinica | reverse complement strand
CGATAAATAAATGTAAAACACACACACACAATGGTTTCACATTAATTTCGAGCATTGATAACTGCTGTTTGGTGCCTGCATTTAAGTAAGCAATGAATCAATTGTTACTAATTACCATTGGTGTATGCATTACATTGGGCGTGCTTAACGGTAACGTGGATGCCTTCGGCCTCCACACACATTAACTGATAGAAACTATTAACCTGTGATTCATTACTTATATTTACATTAATTATTATTTTGACACGAACATATAGCACACTTTGCTTATAAAATATTTTTAGTCCAGATTTGCAACTTACCCTGTGCCGGAACAGGTAAATAGATCATCCCTAGAACAGTGTAAACTGTAAGACACGCCTTTTCTTGTGACGAACGCTGCCTAACACTGTGAATGCGCATGCCCGTAAAATCGAGTGCGCATGTCAGCTGCATATCATTAGTTGGAAACCCTCATGCAATATCATTTGAGAGTACCCGAAATACTCACATTTGAGCATTGTCTCGAAAATAAGTCAAATCACACACATTTCTGACATGATTCCGTTTTCAGAGTTGCGAAATTTGGGTGTATTTTTTGAGGCCCCAAAAGTGGATAACACCGTTTATTTGTTTTCCTGGTGTAACATATTTGTCACTTATACATGCACAGAAATCAACAACGATGAGCTAAAATAATATTCTTCCTAAAGTAGCACCTCTCGTGTGATCTTGTCTGAATCACTGCATTCGAGTGCAACGTGAAATTAGGAACCAAAAGAGTAACCTAAAGTATAATCCTACTTGATACCATATACTGTGAATTGAATTTGTTCGTGATAATTCGATAACGAGTCTCTCCATAGGAACTATACTGACACCATAAAAAATGGGTGCCCTTTTATATTGAGCGTTACCTTTTCGTTAGAAATTATAGAATTATGGCTTTTACTATCACGAGTGAAGAAGATAATCCTTCACACATTGCACTAATCTACTCAATAGTTCGCACACTTTGATACCAAATGTGCCCATATGTTTTTCTAAAAGGATATAAATGTTACCTATAATGCATGTTTAGTTTAATCATATTTAATTGCTAGATTCGTTTTAGATAATTATGCACGTGAATACAATGCATGTCGAATGAAAGAAGGGCAACTGGGTTGGGCCACAAGTTCTAGCAACATTAGTTACTGTCCATCTCGAAGGCAAGAGCACAGTTTCTATTTGTTGTCAGTATATAATATATAGTGTTTGTTTGTTTATCACCCTTATTTGTCACCCCTATTTAAAGGGTCAGCCATTTCTGACTTATGAAACACCTCTTTTTTATGAACATCAGTACTTCCCGAATCCTATGCTTGTATGCCAGGCATCAGGCTGGTTGGCAATCGGTAACCATTATTTAACTAGCTGGCGGCTCACCAACCGGCCATATCAGAACGAACCATTGACGAGATTCGAACCTTCGACATACCACTAGGGGACGCCTTAACCACTAGGCCACGGAGACTGTTGTAGCTGACCAGTTGTCTGTTAGTTTACTCAATGAACCCGTATGTTCGGTTGTATGTATTATAATATAATGTAATTTAAATTGCTCGTTATTTTATTGTGTAATCACAGTAATGTAGAATTAAAGAGCATATACTATTATATAAATCTCTTCCCCCCCAAAAAAAAATCATCACATATTTAAGACGTCATTAAGCTAAATGCAAATTTGACGCGATTAAAACTAAATACAATGAAGAGGGAATTATTGATGGCGCAAATGTTCCGAACAAACGAGACGTTGAGAAAGTCACAATTCAGATAATTTAACACGTTGTCAGACTGTTTTGGATTAATTCCAATAATGTAGTTTCTATTTCTATTGTCACATTTCCCAAGGCAGTAATTGCATTTCCGGATTATGCATAACCTATTGTTAACCATAAACTTGATAGTTACAAACCGACAGCTGGAGCAGTATAGAAATTATGTATAAACTATTCGTCATCTCTTAATACCTTATATATGTTCTCGTAATATTCAGAAACGTTTACCTTAGAGATAAGCACTATTTACTGCATCGCCTTCCAGTGACTCTGTTTTCACGTGTGAAGGCTGCAACCGCCACTGCAAGTCACGCATCGGGCTGTACAGCCACATCAGACGGTGCTCATAATTAGACTCAACGGGCGCAAATTCCATAGTCTGACAAGACTGACGGATGCCGAAGAGACGTGGCTAGTTTCATATCAGCCTAGGCATCGTCCCTCGGTAACTTGATATCAGCATTCGACCGTACCATATACCTTCGGTCTCAGACTGATATCAATTTACCGAGGGTCGCTACCTAGGCTGGTATGAAACTAGCCATGTATTAACGTGTTTATTACATTTATACGAATTTGAACATTTAAACATCGAAATCATGCTCTCCGTTATCTATTGATCAGGAATAAGTCACAATTACTGAATTATATACACGAACACGATTGAAATATTACCACGAAATTACAAGCATGTTAACTATCAAATATGACACACTGGGACTATACAAACGTAAATAGATGGCAGGTATATACTAATATGATATGAACGTTACCTATACATGAACGTTACCCATACATGAACGTTACCTATACATGAACGTTACCTATACATGAACGTTACCTATACATGAACGTTACCTATACATGAACGTTACCCATACATGAACGTTACCTATACATGAACGTTACCTATACATGAACGTTACCTATACATGAACGTTACCTATACACGAACGTTACCTATACACGAGCGTTACCTATACATGAACGTTACCCATACATGAACTTTACCTATACATGAACGTTACCTATACATGAACGTTACCTATACATGAACGTTACCCATACATGAACGTTACCTATACATGAACGTTACTTATACATGAACGTTACCTATACATGAACGTTACCTATACATGAACGTTACCCATACATGAACGTTACCTATATATGAACCTTACCTATACATGAACGTTACCTATACATGAACGTTACCTATACATGAACGTTACCTATACATGAACGTTACCTATACATGAACGTTACCTATACATGAACGTTACCTATACATGAACGTTACCTATACATGAACGTTACCTATACATGAACGTTACCTATACATGAACGTTACCTATACATGAACGTTACCTATACATGAACGTTACGGTGATCAGCGGTTTAGCATTTGTCTGACATTTATATTCATTACCTATTTTGTATGTTAAGCACTTTCGTTGTTTTCAGTTTTATACCTTGCCAATGTGAAACAGAGGCACTGTTTAATGGTTAAAGAAATACTCGTATTCTTGTTTCCTTTTTGCAGAGGTATACGTACAGGTTAGCAGGTTAATTGTATCGCTAATTTGATCTTGGAAAATGCTTTTACTTTATCGGGCAAATCTAATTAACAGACATTACGAAGCTTTTGCTATCTCAACTGATATATTGTTTCTTGCAACGTGAACAAGAAGATCTATGTATGCACTCAACACATTTCCTAGTATTAGAGGACACTAATAACCATATAATATCAATATTCATATCATCTTATTTAATACATTTTACTACAGATCTTTATGCAATGAATTGCTGTATAATCAACTGGTATAAAATGCATTAAACAATAATCAGAAAATATGCAAATTGTATGATTATTAGTTACTGAATCGAATTATAAGAGACATATTGCAACAAAACATATAACATTAGAAAAATCACATGCTTATTATATTAATTATAAACATTTTATAACATTCTAAAGCCAACAGTTGCTAATTTCAATTTAAACACTACTAATTTACCATATTTTATTGCCTATATATACATAAATATAGTTACACAATAATAATACAACATAACACAAGCAAATGGTTGGGTAGCAAGTTCTATCAACATTACATTAAGCCATATACTCCTTAAAATAAAAAAGATATAAAACATCGAATTCAAAAAACAAACACTAATGAGCTATTTAAGAAATAATAAGTATCAACCGTGGTATATCGCAGAATAACCCGAGTTTGTGAAGTTCTTATGCGTAGAAATATATCACGAAGGCCGAAGTATATTAAAACAGGTCTTGGCACAAAGTCTTATCAGTGACTGATTACTGTAGAGAAATTTAAACTGACCTCGTTTTTTTCCATATTACAGAAATCATGGCCAACTAATATATCATATATATATGCTTTCTCCAAGAGTACTGTTCTAAGATCATTATATATTACTCATTCTAATATATACCACATTATAAAAAGTGCGCATTATAATATAACAGGTAGTATTGTTATATACCTTTACTTACCGGTACTAACTATATATGCATTAGCTACTTCTTGGACAATTAAATTACAAGAAAACTACAACAATCATGTATAAATAGTATGAACCTCAGAGCAAATATTCCCTTTTATTTTAATACTCGATAAGATGACAACACTCGATCAAGAAATACACAATTTTATTACGTACTAGCATGATATCTATGATATCTACTAATATATATATGTGGATAGAATAGGCCGCTCAAGACGTGAATGTCCGTGTCGACCGAAAGGAAAACGGATGTTATATGCTATTTGATTATAAGATCTCACTATGTGCTATTTGATTATAAGATCTCACTTATTAATCTATTACTTTTCGAGATGTACCACGTTATTTACGGTGCGAGCCACAAGCCGTGGCTGTGCGTAACATACCGACCCAACTGTACCTCGATCAACAATCAGATCCCGATTCCATCCACAACGGATACCACGTGAGTGAATGAGACCGCAATCCGAAGCCGATCGAATATACAGCATGGAAAGCATCACACCGATGCAACAACACCGAACCACCAACCGTGGCCGTATCATACCAACTTACTTTGCCACACGCCGTGGCAGTGAGTACACAACCAACTTACTTTGCCACACGCCGTGGCAGTGAATACACAACCAACTTACTCTGCCACAAGCCGTGACAGTACACAACCAACTTATTCTGCCACAAGCCGTGGCAGTGCGTGAATCAACTTCGGTCCAAAAGTATCACGCAACTATACTACAGAGCATAGCAATATAAGCAAAGCAAACACAACGTAGGAATTGCCATTAGAGGAGGGCAAAACCTATTACTACCCAGCGGACACACTCACTGATCAACCGTATGATACATTTCCGTAGTACATCGTAAAATCTCAACCAATTTAGATTCCCTATCAGAGGTCCCTTATTCCCAAGTTGGATTGATTCCCAGAAACGGGAAGAGGAGCCCTGATCGGTTAAGCACATTTAAACTACATTAATTATTTAATGTTATAAGAAGAAACCTATGAAGGATCCGTTTGCCTCTCGGTCGACAGAACTTTAGTTAGAGCGACAATATTTATAGTTATGAAGTTACCAACAAATGCACTTAAAGTTTACATATGATCATGTACACCAAGTAATGTCAATATAGTCTGGAGAGCATCATGGATGCAACCATGTAGCGCTAAAACTGGGAAGTCAACAACGCACGCGCAAATACCAGTCAGTACACCAAGGCTTACACTTAAAACTCATCACTATCTCAAATTTACGTGCATAATAACTGCGGAATCACCAAACCAAATGTTCCCTGTTCTACATCCTAACACCGTGGTTGACGAAAGTTCGCAGACGGAATCATCCTAACACCAATGACTGACGACTGAGTTTGTTGTTTATTTTGTCGTCGTGGTAACATCTCCAGTGTACTGTATAGTGTATAACCCTCGTGCTCTCCAAGTAACGAAACTATCAATACCATGTCAACATACGTTACGCCAAAACATCCTGTAAAATATATACTCCACAGCAGTTACCAGTTCTAACATGTCATGACACAAATATGATATTGTTTATTGAACTATATGGTTATATATTATATTCCGTGGAGTGTATGTATTTTATCTGTACATCGCAGTCGAGCATATACTGTAATTTGGCATATTGGATTTGGAAGATTGTACCATTTTTATTTTGTAACAGGACTATTTGGAAACATTTTGAATATAATTGTGATCTCACTGCCTCGGATGCGTACATATCAGATATAACATTTCTCTGTATAGTACTCATGCCAGATACAGTATAGTGCATAACAGGAGTTAGGTTAGCAGACCTGTCAGAAATATGTTGCAAGCTGGATGGATGGCTACGCTACACAACAGGGGCATTTTCCGTGTGGCTACTAGTGTTGATGACCGTTGAACGAACAATCGTGTCTAAATTTCCTTTCTTTGCAATGGTTAGATTAACCCATAAAACGTCACTAATCTGTTCCCTAATCACATTGCTAATTATAACATTAGCAAATATTCACGTAATTACTGGCTTTACACTGAGCGTTACTAAACGTGAATCTAAAAATGATTCTAGCGCTAATGGTGGGAACATATCCTGCACATATCTTACAGAAGACTGTGCACAGTTCGTCAACGGGGCGATGCCTATTGTAGGTCTGGTGTTGTATACAGTAATACATTCGATTGTAATATGTATAGGAAACGCAGTAATAGCTGTTGTTCTTCTGATGCAGCGGACACGCTTTGTACGTGTCCAACCATCGAATGCAGGAACTGGGTGTCAGGCATCAGTTATACCGATTACACCTGCAAACAAACATGAAGTGATACAGACAAATAAAATAAACACACCTGTACAGCAAACAAGTGTAATCACACTAGTTCAAGCAGTAAGTATGCATTGGACGGAACAATCATCAAATATGAACGAACAAGGTTCACAAGTTCCCGGTCCGTCCCATGTTGGATTGCATTCTGACAGGGAACATAATAATATTAACAATGCACTGTCAGATATGCAACTTGGTCAATACATCAGAGCAACAAACGCGACACGTGGTAACCAAGTTGCAACAACGAATCACAGGCTTACGAATACGTGTATGTCGTCAACATGGCTCCTGCATAGTAACGACTCTATAGTTTTGTATCTACCCTGTTGCTAGAGGGCAAAGGGAACAGTTGGATGAAGATCACATCGACAAATGGTGACTTGCGTTAATAATAGTGTATTGCTTGCTCTGGAGTAATATTGCTTTCCATTTCCTGTTGTATTTCGTCGTTGGTACATTCTTCAGACAGGAATGGAATAGGCTTTTGGCAAATACTAAAACATTTATGAATAAGCAATTTTAGTATGTTTTAGATTGATGTTGGAAAGAACAAATGAATGAGTTGGATGAAGCAGACGTCAAATAGAATCGCTTGGACAATCAACTGTGTATATATAATTATGAAGAAACGGAACAGACGATTTGCAAACTGTAAACATTTCTGAATCAGCTATTTTAGTATGTGTTAGATTGATGTTGGTATAGAATGAATACATGTATTGAATGAAGTCGAAGTTGTTAAAAGTGGACATTATTATGAAGAAATGTAAAACATTGATGACTCCACTATTTTAGACTCACTATGTGTTCAATTTTTTAATGATTTTATTGTATTTTACAATGATTGTGAAGCAAGTTTTAACAACTTACATTAATCACTCTCGTTGGCGCGGATGAAAGCGTATATAGTGGTCATTCGTGTGGGAGGAAACCGGAGTACCCGGAGAAAATCCACATGTCCGATCTGGCGACCACTGTATCATCTCACATACTTCCCGGTCCGAGGATCGAACCCGAGTTGCATTGGTGAGAAACGAGGGCGCTAACCACTACACTAATCGGACAGCCAGAGTGCTACATTGATGTTGGTAGAGGACTGATGCATGCATTGAATGAAGCAGACTTGTCACACTGGACGACCTGGTGTTAGTGACTTATTTAAACCATTGTTTCTGTTGTAAATACTGGTTCCACCTGACTCAAAATTGTTATGGTAGTGTGTTAAATATTGTATTACATGAAAAGCAATAACTAATTACATAACACATGTTTTGTTTTTGTTATAACACAACTTGATATCCACAATAACATGTTTGTAGAATATTGAATCACTGATAGATTACAATTCCTAAGCTATAATTATATTTCTACTGCGTGGTTACTAGAACTTACTGAACATTTCATTTCTAATCCTCTTATGTGATGGATGCAACAGAAACAAGAATGGAAAATATATCTTCAATTGATTTTAAGTATTTTAGATCTTCATTGCAGTCGAGCATATACTGTCATGTTGCATATTGGATTTGGACGATTGTACCATTTATTCTTTTTGCAATCGGAATATGTGGAAATATTTTGAATATTATTGTGCTCGCGGCCTCGGATACGTAAATATTCAACTGATTTTAGCTGTATCAGATTCAACATTGCTCTGTATAGCACTCATGCCAGATACAGTATACGGCATAACAGGAGTTAAGTTTGCAGACCTGTCAGAAATATGTTGCAGGCTGAATGGATGGCTACGCTACACATCGGCAGCATTTTCCTTGTGGCTATTGGTGTTGATGACCATTGAATGAACAATTATGTCTAAAGTTCCTTTATTTGCAAGGGTTAGATTAACCCCTAAAACGTCATTTATCTGTTCCCTTCTCACACTGCTAATAATAGCATTAGCAAATAGTCATATGCTTGCTGGATTTACAATGCGCATATCTCCACGTGTAATTTGAAACTATTATAGTGCTAACGGTGTGACCATTTCGTGCACATATTCTACAGGAGATTATGAGCGGTTCATGAAAGGAGTGTGGCCTATTCTAGTTCTTGTGTTTTACACAGTAATACCAGCGACTATAATATTTATAGCAAACGCAAATATAGCTATTGTTATTCTGATGCAGCAGAAACGCCTTTCTCGTGTGCAACCATCCAGAGCTCGTACAGGATTACAGTCCTCAAACATAGGTATAACGATGCAACCTGAACACAAAGTTACAATGATGCAACCAACATACATACGTACATCGGTACAGAAACAAGTATAAGCACAATAGTCCAACTAGAAAGCATGCTAATGACGGAACAGCAATCACATATGAGCGCACAAGTTTATGAAGCTCCAGGTACATCCTGTGCTGGACTAACTTCTGACCGGAAGCATAATATTATTACCTATGCTCTGTCAAAGGTGAAACCTAATCAAGATTCCAGAGCACCAAGAAAGGAGACACGTGATAACCTAGTTTCAACAACGGTACGTAGGAATACGAATCGGAGTAAATCGTCAACAAGGCTACTCTTCACTCTCAGTGAATTTTTCTAAATATCGACCCTACCATACTGTATCTATATTATTGTTAGCGGGCAACTGGAAGAGTTGGAGGAAGATGACATTGATAAATGGCGACTTGTATTTGTCATCGTATACGTCTTACTCTATTGTAATTTTACTTTTAATTTCCTGTTGTATTTCGTCAGTGGTACGCTATTCCGGCAGGAATGGAACCGACTTCTGGTAAAGGCTAAGACATTTATGAATCAATTATTTTAGTGCTTTGTAGATTAATATTGGCATAGATCCAATGCAATGGTTGAAACAGATGTCAAATGTAATCACAGTGGATACTATTATGATGAAATGGAACAAAATCTTTGCAATGGGTAATCATCCATTTTAATAAGTTGCAGTTTAATATTGCTAAAGGACGATGCATTAATTGGATTAAATAGGTAAAAGTCAAATGGAATAATTTGAACATGCAGAGTGTAAATTATTATGATGAAATGGAACATAATTTTAGTGAAACTATAAGCTACATTTATTACTCGAATCTTTAAGCTTGTTGTATGTTGTTATACTATTTATTTAGGTAGAGGATAGCTGCATTACTTCGGGTGTCAAATGGAATGATAGGACAAGTAAACTATGTATTATTATGAAGAAATGGAACATATTTCTGTAATATAAGCTTAATTGTTTATGAGCCAACTGCTTTAGTTCGTTGTAGTTGGGAAAGTGTACTCGAGTAACTACAACCAGAATTAAACGGGAGTTGCATCGTAGCCGGCAAGCTACGGAACCGGCACAACACATTAACCCGAAGGTCATTAACGGCAGAACATTGCAGCTAAATAATATGGTATAGGTCATGCAAAATCTAGTTAAATATTGTTGTTATAGACGGACTGATGATCTAAAAAATAACATTAGAAATTAGACTTTTATTTATTTTACAACGATTGCTAAGCATGTTTTAACAACTTATATTAATCACTTTCGTTGGCGCGGATGAAAGCGTAAGTGTGGTCATTCGTATCGGAGTAAACCGGGGTACCCGGAGGAAACCCACCTGTCAGATCTGGCTACCACCGTACCATCTCACATACTATCCGGTCCAAGGATCGACCCCGGGTTGCATTGGTTAGAAGCGAACGCGCTAACCACTGCACTAATCGGACAGCTACGATTGTTACATTGGTGATGGTAGTGAGCTGATGCAGACATTTTCAAATTGCATCATTTGGACATGCATTGTATATTATTATGAAGACATGTAGTGAACGTTTGGACAATGCTTACACATTTGTGATTCGGCTATGTTGTATATTGATTTTTGTAAAAGTTCACTGTATTAATAGGGTAAACGTTATGCTAAATGAATTCCTTAGCACAATCAAAGTGTATTGTATTATTATGAACGGGATACGGATTATAGAAAAACATAAACATGATATCAACTTTGCTAACAAATGGCATGTTGTTCAGAGTTGCACTGTTGTGCCCATATGCAGCCATCAAATTGTCTGTACAGTAGATACGCATAGGTACCCTGGTCCAACCAGAAGTCATGTGAAGGACGGAACAATCGAAAAAGGTGGTAACATTGAAATATGTCAGATTTTATAGTTAATGGCATCATTGGTTTTTATTTCCACTTTTAAATAATGGTTTGACTTTTGAAAATGTCTTAGCATTAGGACAAGTTGAAATTTGTACACACATATTTATTATTATTATTATTTTATTAACAGATACATGTTTACAGCGATATCAGCTGAACGTTTTATCAGCATTGACAATGTTATTATTGTTCCCAGTATATATTGTTTGAAGCATAAAGGTCGAGTAATAGCTTTATGATATTATTCATTGTAATTTCTGATATTCCAAACATTACTTTTGCACGACAGTAAATATTAAAAAATTAAATTGCACGTACAATCTTTAATATAATCAAAGTATAAGTCACCGGGGGCTGGATATTTGATGATGGTTGCAACACTGACTAAGAATTCAAATACATCTGCCATTTCAATATCAGAGCAATGAACTCCTTTATAGTATAAATAATTGAGTGAATAATGTTATCAGATTGTGTCGATTTCACAGAACGAAACTATTTACAAATATTTCAAACATTATGAGGTTGGTTTTCCGCAGAATATATGCTTATTCATATGACTCCCCAGCAGCATGGATTAATCGGCACGATCAAGAACACAAAGCGTATTGTCGGATATCGGTCATGAAGCGCACTTATGTCGGTTCGTCATTGCAGAATATTACAACTCCATCTTTGAATGTAGAGAGGATTTCACTATCTCGTTGTGTACGAAACAGTTTGGGAAGAAAACAGACCTGGAATATAGACATAGGTATTCACTAACACATTTTAACCAGTGTGCCATGTGTTTCAACCTTATGAGTGTTTTACGTTTATTTATCGTCGCTACCGGTTGCCCATATGAGCGACGCCTCCTGAAGAGAGTAGTCATTTTATATATTTGGATCATAGTGGCATGATACAGACAGAGATCCATTTTTCAAAATGTTATTTTAAATTAAAAGATCGTGAGTGATTGATATTAAGTTGTATAACTAGTTTCTCAATCGAGTTTAAATACTTAGTATTGACTAGAATAACAAAGACAAATAGTATACTCTATCAAATTCTGCTAACTGCTACAACGAACTACATGAATAGTGTCCGTATTCGCTGTCTAATAGCACATGCCTTCAATTTCCCCGGCGTTTCGCTTGCCGGATTACCCGCACTGGTGTCGAAATATTTTGTCATTTCAAATTGTTTTCGCAGCACGCTAACTGTGTGTTGTTTGTTTGTTCTGGTTTTACGACTGCGTCACTATTGTATTGGGCTATATCGCCAGCGGGCAGTTCACCTAACAACAGATTTTCTGAACGGGGCTAAAACTCATGACCATCAGTGATGATAGGTTACAGTGGTATGCACGTCAGCGACCGTAACTAATCGACAACGAAGGCGGTTGCTAAGTAAACATTGTGATTTCAAAAATATCATGCATTGACATAATTCAATTATTGCAGGCCTGCTATCATGAGGCCTTTCATATTACCAACAGGTGTATTTGTTGCATATTACCAAACACAAGGTGTGTTCCAAGACATCGGCTATTGCCATTTGGCCTTATCGTTTGAGTTAAAGATATGTTGTTGTCATTAATATCTACAGCACGAATTTACAATAGCACACTTTAAATTTTATAAAGATTTCCGGGTTGAAGCAACATATTTTATATAGTCCTCCGCCCAAATAAACCTGTAATATACATATGCTCACCAATGGCACCATTATAACTATGAACTATTAGAACAGCTATGCGTTGGAATAGTGTCTCATTACGTGTGCTTTCTTTTATGATTTCCAATGAATATAGAATTTTTTCTGCGAAACAAAACTCCACCGTTCACCGCTTTGAAAGAATGAATGGCGATATTTCCTCTGTCACCTGTTGCGTGTCATATTCCTGCGCGGTTAGATGTACTTCTGTATTTTAGCTATTTCCTGACTATCATGAACAGTTAATAACAAGTAATATATTCTAATGAATTGTTTTGTCTGTAGTTTTAAATTTTGACAGCAAACAGAAACTAACTACAATTGTGCAGGAAATATTTCGTATTACGGACGTTCACAATAACATAAGTGGTTGTGCGGTTGTGTCACGTAGTGCAATGAAGCTCCAACCAGGAGCAATGAAATGAATATACTTTGAAAACAAACACCACTCGTGGCAATATAAAGTCGGTGCTCACTCGATCCTAAACCAAGTATAATAAACACAACTATCCTCTATATCTATTCCGTCGGGGGCATACTCAGCTGCGTATTGCTAATTATATTGTCTCTCACATCCTAACAGCCATGTAGCACTGGAGGTTATGCAGTTGACACCAGAAGAGTTAGTAAACAGATAGTGGATCAATTGTATGTTCAAACTGTACATACACCACATGTTACAACATATCCACTATCCGTACCTTCTATCCTAACACACACGACATCGTACCGGTTCGTAATCAACCACTGCCTGTCACTGAATTCCCATATTCAAAGTGATCTTACTCGTCCATTATTGAGAAAATATGTGTTACTTTCATTTAGTACTCATGTGATAGGAGAAGCAAGAGAATGACCGTGTCTGCCAATTTACTTTCCGAAGCATTATTTCGGTGCTTGGCATCGCTGCATTCGAAGAGTTGGATCTTTTATACAAATGGCTAGGACAAGTATCGTCTAAACTTTCGTTCGGCAAACGCATGTGGTGTGGGAACGAATATGTTACCAGTAAGGATAACAAGAAGGTATTCGAGTTGACAGATCTAGTGTCCGAAATTAATATTATTTTCATACTATGACCCATCTCATTGGGTATCCACATAGTTAATAAGTTGCCATAAAATGTTCGAGAAAACGTGTTCTACACGCATCTCATTAAATAAAAACCGACATTGTATTCTTTTCCACCATTCAAAGTTTTCGAAACCTTCATTCGTTATATTTGCGAAATGAAGAACGATCATATGGCTATGCTACTATAATGTTAATCCAGTTACATAAACTAACATAGCCTGTGTGCCAGTCTGTCGATGTTTCACTTTTTAACTTCTGGCAAAATTGGTCGTATTGAGTTTCTGATCATGTCATTTTGCCAGAAGATAAAAAGAGAAATATCGCCAGACTGGAACCTAGGCTAAAGTCAGTCTTATAAAAGACATATGTGGCCTTTTGATAAGGGACACTACCAACTTCTAACGGAACAATATCAAATATCAATTGGAACGACCTCAAGCATGTATATATTAATAAATATACTAAACATGTAACTGATATCGTTATTAGTATTTCAAAGATGTGTATACCAACTAAGGAGGTGCTAATTAGACATGGAGATCCACCTGGACATACCACATTCGTCATATTATACGACGAAGTAAGTAAACGATTATATCGAAAACTGAAACGTACCAACGGAGAATGTGACTGGGTAAAATTCAAAAAGCTGAGAAACAAAGTAACAACATATATCAGAAATGAGAAACAAAATCACAAAGATAAACATGCTAACACAATTAAAACAGAAACTCAATCATCCAATGGCTGATGTGCTTATCTTAAATCGTTCAAAAAACCATCTGGGTATAGTAGCATACCACCTATACTACATCATAATAATGAAGTGATAGCTGATGCATCTGAAAATGCGAATATATTTAATAATTATTTTCCTGATCAAACCGTTTAGAAACTAATGACTTAGTGCAAACAATCTCCTTGGATTACAGCCGCTTCACTATCTTCTTGATTCCATAGTTGTATCACCTTATGAGGCTAAATATGTTATAACACACTGCTCATCGGAAATGCATCCGGACCTAACTCAATAAACACTCGACTTCTTCTTGGAATTATATTGGAGCTTTCATCACTTCTTTCTTTAAATCAGGTGATCATTCTCTTGTTTGTAATTATTGTCCTTGTATCCTAGTGATACCATCCAATCAACTAACGATCATTTACAATAATTCCAATCCAGCAATATACACTGGAAATGAAGTACGAGCTTTTGACAGAGTACGGGGTGTTGGTATTTTACAGAAACACAAATGTTTTGGTATATCTGGTTCAGTTTATAAATAGTTCCCTTCACATGTTTGTCAAATTGAAAACAGCAGGCGATTGTATTAGGTGAGTATCATGTTTCACATACTATTAAAATTTTGGTGTTATCATGTTGGCATATTATGTGATGTTATCATACTGACATAATATGTGATGTTATCATACTGACATATTATGTTGTGTTATCATGCTGGTATATTATGTGGTGTTATCATGCTGTCATATTATGTGGTGTTATCATGCTGACATAATATGTGATGTTATCATACTGACATATTATGTTGTGTTATCATGCTGGTATATTATGTGGTGTTATCATGCTGTCATACTATGTGATGTTATCATGCTGATATATTATTTGGCGTTATCATACTGACATATTATGTGGTGTTATCATGTTGGCATATTATGTGATGTTATCATACTGACATATTATGTGATGTTATCACACTGACATATTATATGGTGTTATTATACTGGCATATTATGTGGTGTTATAATACTGGCATACTATGTGATGTTATCATACTGACATATTACATTGAGTTATCATAATGACATATTATGTTTTGTTATCATACTGACATATTATATTGAGTTATCATGCTGACATACTATATTGTGTTATCATACTGGTATATTATATTGAGTTATCATACTGGCATATTATGTGGTGTTATCATACTGGTAAATTATATTGAGTTATCATACTGACATATAATATGGAGATATCATACTGACATATTATGTGGTCTTATCATGTTTCACCTATTTAATGGATTTTATGAAATTCAATGAACTGCAACTCACACATTTTGCGATGGAGATGTTCATACAAATGCTTATACATATGTGTGGGCTCGGGGCGAAAGTACGACAACTGCAAACTTGCAGGCAGATGTTGTGTGTTGGTACTGATTACACATTGTGATCAACACGATGTAAGCCCAAATGAAATTGCAAGCAGCATAATAATTTTATTTAATTTTAATTAATTACATCTACTATATTAAATCAAGTTGTGACATTTCTTCGGCTCAGGTATACAATCTTGCTTATCCGGACAGACATTGTTGCAAAATCAAAATGAAACATATCGCTAGAACAAAACAGTACAGTGTAATGAATAGTGCCGTGTTTGTCAATAGCAAAAAGCGTACTGACGATTCTCTCTGTAGATTAGAATCTATTATTTTAATAGATTATAGTATAATGCTTAGCAATTACCTCATCAGGAAAAATGATAATACAACTTGATATCCATAATAACATGTCTGTATAATATTAAACCGCTGAAAGATTACAATTATATTTCTACTGCGTGGTTAATAGAACGAACTGAACATTTCAATTCTAATCATCTTATGTGATGGATGCAACAGAAACAAGAATGGAAAATATATCTTCAATTGATTTTAAATATTTTAGATGTTCATGGCTGTCGAGTATATACTGTCACATTGCATATTGGATTTGGACGATTGTACCATTTATTCTTTTTGCAATCGGAATATGTGGAAATATTTTGAATATAATTGTGCTCTCGCGGCCTCGGATGCGTAAATATTCAACTACAGTTTATCTTCTGATTTTAGCCGTATCAGATACAACATTTATCTGTACATCAGTCATGCCATATACAATATACGGCATAACAGGAGTTAGGTTTGCAGACCTGTCAGAAATATATTGCAGGCTGGGTAGATGGCTACGCTACACATCGGGTGCATTTTCCGTGTGGCTGTTAGTGCTGATGACCATTGAACGAACAATTATGTCTAAAGCTCCATTATTTGCAAGGGTTAGATTGACCCCTAAAACGTCACTAATCTGTTCCGTTTTCACATTGCTAATTATAGCATTAGCAAATAGTCATATGATTGCTGGATATACACTGTGCATGTCTCTACGTGAAATTCGAAACGATTATAGTGGTAACGGTGTGACCACTTCGTGCACATATTCTACAGGAGATTATGAGCGGTTCATGAAAGGAGTGTGGCCTATTCTAGTTCTTGTGTTTTACACAGTAATACCTGCGACTATCTATTTATAGGAAAAGCAAATATAGCTATTGTTATTCTGATGCAGCAGAAACACTTTTCACGTGTACAATCATCCAATGCTCGGGCAGGATTACAGTCCTCAAATATAGATACAACGATGCAACCTGAACACATACTTACAACGATGCAACAAACACACATACATACATCGGTACAGCAAACAAGTATAAGCACAATTTTCCAACCAGAAAGCATGCGAATGACGGAACAGCCGTCACATATGAGCGCACAGGTTTCTCAAGCTCCAGGTGCATCCTGTGCTGGACTACCTTCTGATCGGAAGCATAATATTATTAACTATGCTCTGTCAAAGGTGGAACCTAATGAAGATCCCAGAGTAGCAAGAAATGAGACAAGTGATAACCTAGTTTCAACAACGGTACGTAGGAATACGAATCGGAGTAAATCGTCAACAAGGCTCCTCTTCACTCTAAGTGTATTTTTCTTGATAACGACTCTACCATACTGTATCTATAGTATTGTTAGTGAGCAACTGGAAGAGTTGGAGGAAGATGAAATTGACAAATGGCGACTTGCATTTGCCATCGTATACGTCTTAATCTATTGTAATTTTACTTTTAATTTCCTGTTATATTACATCACTGGTACACCATTTCGACAGGAATGGAACCGGCTTCTGGTAAAGGCTAAGATATTTTTGTATCAATTATTTTAGTGCTTTGTAGTTTAATATTTGTATAGATCCAATGCACGAATTGGATGAAGCAGTTGTCAAATGCAATCATATGGAAGGCAAAATGAATACTATTCTGAAGAAATGGAACAGAATATTTGCAACGGGTAATCATCCATTTTAGTAAGTTGCAGTTTGATATTGCTAAAGGATGATGCATTAATTGGATTAAGCAGGCACAAGTGAAATGGTATAATGTGAACATGCAGAATGTAAATTATTAAAATTAAGAAATGGAACATAATTTTAGTAAAACCATAAGCTACATTGATGTACATTAATTACTCGACTCTTTTAGCTTGTTGTATGTTGGTATACTATTCGATAGAGGACAACTGCATTAATGCGGGTGTCAAATGGAATGATTGGACATATAAACTATGTATTATTATGAAGAAATGGAACATAATTATTTCTGTAATATAAGCTAAATTATTTATGAACCAACTAGTTTAGTGCGGCGTTGTAGTTGGGAAAGTATACTCGAGTAACTACAACCAGAATTTAACGGGAGTTGCATCGTAACCGGCAAGCTACGAAACCGGCAAAACACATTAAACCGGAAGTAATACCGGAAGAACATTGGCGCTAAATAGTATGGTAGAGGTCATGCAAAATAATCACTAGTTAAATATTGTTGTTATCGATGGACTGATGATCTAAAAATATAACGTTAGAAACTAGACTTTTATTTATTTTACAACGATTGCGAAACAAGTTGTAACAACTTATATTAATCACTCTCGTTGGCGCGGATGAAAGAGTAAATGTGGTCATTCGTGTGGTAGGAAACCGGAGTACCCGGAGAAAGCCCACATTTCCGATCTGGCGACCACCATACCATCTAACATACTTTCAGGTCCGAGGATCGAACCCGGGGTGCATTGGTTAGAAGCGATCGCGCTAAGCACTGTACTTATCGGACAGTCAATTGATGTTGGTAGAGGACTGATGTAAATTGCATCATTTGGACATGCATTGTATATTATTATGAAGAAATGTAGTGAACGTTTGGACAATGCTTACACATTTGTGAATCAGCTATATTGTATATTGCCTTTGGTAAAAGTCCACTGTATTAATAGGGTAAATGATATGCTAAATGAATTCCTAAGCACAATCAAAGTGTATTGTATTATTATGAACGGGATACGGATTATAGAAAAACATAAACATGATATCAACTTTGCTAACAAATGGCATGTTGTTCGGAGTTGCACTGCTGTGCCAATATGTAGCCATCAAATTGTATGTACAGATACGTATAGGTACCCTGGTCCAACCAGAAGTCATGCGAAGGACGGAACAACCGACAAAGATGGTAAAATTGAAATATGCCAGACTTTATAGTATTAACATCATTGGTTTTTCCACTTTTAAATAATAGTTTGACTTTTGCAAATGTCTTAGCATTACGACAAGTTGAAATTTGTACACACATATTTATTATTATTTTATTAACAGATAAATGTTAATAGCGATATCAGCTGAAAGTTTTATCAGCTTTGATCACGTTATTATTGTTCCCTGTATCCATAGAAGCATAACGGTCGAGTAATAGTTTTATGATAGTATTCATTGTAATGTCTTGATATTACAAACATTACTTCTACACGTACATGTTCATTAATAAAATCTTTAATATAATCAAAGTTTAAGTCATCGGGGGCTGATCTTTGATGTTGGTTGCAACACTGACTAAGAATTCAAATACATCTGCCATTTCATTATGAGAGCAATGAACTCCTTTATTGTATAAATAAATGAGTGAATACTGTTATCAGATTGTGTCGATTTCCCAGAACGAAATTCTTTACAAATATTTCAAACATTATGAGGTTTGGTTTTTCCCCAGAATATATGCTTATTCACATGACTCCCCAGCAGCATGGATTAATCGGCACGATAAAGGACACAAAGCAGCAGGGTGGTGAGTAACAAAATAAATGGGAGCCTCCGTGCCCCCGTTGAGCCCTTCCTCCGTGTTTCGGGTGAACAGATCTCTTAATTTGGGCCGAGGAGGCTCCCAGCCCCATTTCAGACAGCCATAAAACACCCATATATGAGCCAGGGGACGGCCCACAACCCTCGCCGGCCCAGGGCTCTCAGACACTACGTGCCAAAAAAGAAATGACAAACCACTTACCTGTCGGGGGTGAATCTCAATGATTATAACACATTTTTGGTCAGGGCTACCACGGTTTCGGCAACCTTTTTTCTGGTCGTGCTCCTATACTATAGTGGGTTCTGGGTCTTTTATTAACGATTTTACATCACTATCGAGGTATACATAGTATTTCAAATATGAGTTTCTACTATTGGAGTTATTTTTGTAAATGTTATATCCGCGTAACGATGAAAGGTATTAACACATGTGTGTGGTTGAGAATCGGTAGCGTCAAGCCTTGCGGTAAAAGTTGTTATATGAATTATTGTAGGATTCATCTTGCTATGATTCGTAAGGGTAACATGCTTCCTCACCCTTGTATACGTTGTAGTGAAGGTATTCCGAACGGAATAGTACTTTGTAAACTGTGTTTAGATAAAATCGACAGCCTCATATAATTTAAGAAAAAACATCGGTAAAAAAGTATCCCTAAGTGCCTTCCTGTTACATAACAGAAAGATCACTTAGGGATACTTTTTTTGCATTGATATATTTAATATTCTGGAGCGCTAGGAATTAATCGTGGAGTATAATTGGGTGGTTGTTCGCGTTCAAGAGGACCTCCCCACATACACAGACATACTACGCGCTTAGTTGCCTGAGTACTTTTTTTCTTTCGTCCGATCTACCGTCAGCGATTAACTTTTCGATACGATCATTTGACAGAGTATTAGGAGATGCTCTACACTTAGTCCGAATGTCTTCTTTCAAGACCTGATACCTATCCCATTCGTCGCAAACGATTTTAAATTCGGCGTCCGAAATTACGTTATCTCGAATAGCCTCACGTATTATAACATCGATACTGTTCTTTTTAGTTCTAGCGGCGGTCGCGATACGGTCGTGTTTTTTACTTTTAGTTTCCATATGCCGAACTACCTTTCGTCCTACCATACATAGAAGACCACTGACAGCAGCTACGACACCTAATCCGATCGCTATCGGTGTTCCTACGATTGTCGTTGTTATAGTAACGCTTCCAACTCCACTAATTATAGAACCTGTCGCGAAAATCGTATTAGCTCCTTCAACAACGTTGGCTAATCGTTTGTATTTTTTAGACGTGTTTTTACGAGATTCACGCTCGGCTAGTAATAAAGTTTGAATCTCTATGATCCGGGTCATTCTAAATACCGAGGGGTCCACGATAACTTCCTCTACTATGGGCACACTAGGATACAACGCCATATCAACGATTTATTGGTTAGGGTTCGAGGTTATCCTTCATACTACAAATCTAGTTCGATTATTACCGCTACAACACTAACAGAATCTACGGATTTAGCTGAACTCGTTATAAAATTTATAACACTTCCAGCCATAACTTCAATTGGATTAGTAAAGATTGTGTACGCCGACCTCACATCCTTGATTTTTGTAATACCTTGTTTTTGCGTAACTCCATTAATTACGATATTCACTTTAATACTATTTACACCTTCTCCATTATTTGCTTTTACGGAGGATAGAGACATACGTAAAATTCTACCCGATACTGTCATAGGATATCCGGAATGTTTATTATTTCCATTATTACCGAATGACCACTCATACGCTCCATCACGTAGAGGACCTTTTTCCTCAGCCCATACAGTAATAACGTCTTTTTTAGGTTTACTGAGTCTAGTTATCGCGTCAATAGCCCTATCGAGTTCGGAGACAGCTCTGTCTAACGCGACGGTATTTACAGGGTTTTTACTAATAACAACAGTAGAAACACTACTATTCCCAGGTCCGTATATACTCATTTTATCTCAAGTACTATAGAAATCGGAAACTCTTGATTGTTTAATACTCGTCTGCTATCATCTCTGATAGTAATATTTAATTCGTCGACGCAACCGCGTTCCAAGCGTTTGAATTCGGGATGAGGACACTCAATAGTAACGGTTTCCCCGAAGAAGGCATTTCCCGCCTCTATTACTTTGAGGAGCGTACTCGGCGCCCCGTCGCACGTGTTATATGACGTGTTTAACTGCCTCAGGTGCACTTGGAGGGTTTTAGTAAGGGCGAAGCTTACGGGTTTATCTCCGGTTTACGAACCGGGACCGAGCCAACCTTTATTGACGTTATACACTTTAAAGATACCGATTATGTCGCACATACCGGGACTCATAGTTATTTTTTCGCGCTTGATAGTCAGGGTCGCAAGTCCATTGGCTTTACAAATGTCGATACTAGCGAAGTCAGAAAATTCTGAGTCGATAAATGTTTGCAAGTCACTGAAACTCCATAAACCCTGGGGTAACTTTATCGCGATCACAGTACCATCCTTTATGTACCCGAACCCCTCACCGTCATTCATATTATACCAACCGACCGTAAGTGTTATTGATCTGAGGCTAACGCGTAGACCCCCGCCGCGGTTATCAATATATTGTTGGAGACTTGTGGCCTCATCCCTTTGAACATCGGTGATGGTTTGAAACATAGTTATAATAAAATATGACTAATACTTTAAATAGAACTTTCGGCCATAATCCTTCGGTTACTTATAAAACCGGCGGTGTATATAAATGCCAGCTTGAGGCCGTGAACCTAACCACCCTGATGATCGCGGTCGGCCCGAACGAGGTCTTCTACACCGATGTTACGGATATATGGCGAAAATACAGGCTACCTCCTGTCAAGACGGATACCGTGGTGAAGGCTTGGGACAACACACCGATGCAATTCTGGCAGAACCAGCTTAATTTCGCCATCTGGTGCGCCACCACAGGCTGCGATGTGTCTTTCAATGATCATCTTAAGGGCGAAACACAGCCACTTATGCAGTCGGTCTTCCTGTTCCCCGTGTACTATACCACGCGGAGGGTCCTGTGCGAGCTAAATTCCGCGCTACCACAAGACAGAGCGTATGACCCCGTCTCAAATACGTATGACCGGCGGGCGTATGAGCGGCTCTGTGCAGATTTTAAGGTCAGCCCGATGACCGACTGGCGGCAGAAGAGCTTCCCGAACAGCAACGGGCTCGGCGATGCCTACACCAAAGGACATACCGCGTGGAAGCATACCGATTTCAGGAACGACAGCCCAGATAAACACATTGCCACCCAGGATGCCGGAAATTGGGACCCGGCGAAAATGACATTCGGGGCAGAGGTCTCTGGCGGGCGTCACTGTGGTGTTTCATCCTGCAACTGGCTACCGCCAAAAAAGGCTCATATTGATCATATTCTGCAAGATCCGGACGTAGACGGCGTCTGGGGCACATTTGTGCTAGATAAGTCAAACGGGTTCACCCAGGCCGGTGTTTCCCGCCTGAATGATTCAATCCGGACCTATGTCTGGGCTCTCCTGGGAGCCCAATCACAGACGAGGTCCTGCATCGTGGGAGTTGGCACGGCATTTGACGCACAGAAGCAGTTTCTAGCGAATATTGAAGACGCCATAAACGCCCCGGTGGACATCCCGTCGGCAATCAATCGGTACCAAGACGTTCTTCAGTATGCGAAGAGTCAGGTAGATTTCGTCTTCGGCCACAGCCTCTACATGGCCCCGAGTGACATGTTGCTGCGAATCGGTCATCGGGCCGGATACAACAATGAAATCGTGATAGCTAGCTCCAACATGTCCTTAGGTCACAACGACGATGTCAACGGGGTGGCTGTCATACCAACAACTCACGGGAGCTTCTCCGCCGGTCCGCTTCATCAAAAGATTGCCGAGCCGGAACCAGGCCCACCGGTAGCGGTTCCCACGGGAACGACTGATGAAGAACAGCATGAAGATGAGAAAAATGCGCTCATTGTGGTTGGCGTCATCTCAGGGTTGGCAATTCTTTGGCTATTACCCTAGTAATGTACTAACCTAGGCCGCGCCAGGCTGCAACATACAGTAGCCCGCCGACGGCAACGACCAGTGCCCATATATTTTCTGAGAGCCACCCCGCCGTCTTGCTCAAGAAGGTGAGGAGCCAGGAGGCAATGCCACCGATAATGCCAGGAAGCGCTGCCGCAGCCTTTCCGGCGAGTTTTGCCAGTGCCCTACCAAAATATTTCAACACCTTTTTAGCCCACTCCTTGATGCCCTCCTTAGCGGGAACCGCTGCAGCGGCCCCCGCAGCAACCCCGCCTGTAAGAGCCAGCACAAGCGTACTCACAATAAACCCGAGTGCAGTCATAATGCTTACTAGTGTGACGCCCTGCTCTCTGAACAACGTGCGAAGACGCTCGCCGAGCGTGGTGTCCTCATGGAGGACCCGTGATATAGTTTCGCGGATCCGATTGATTTTTGTACGGAGCGCCTCCCGGTTGGCAGAGGCGGCCTCCAAGCGGGCTGCTCTTTCATCCTGCAACCCCTGCAGGCGCTCAGTGATCCGCCGCTTATCGTGTGTTGTGTCGGCCTCGGCTAGTTTCCTTTTTTCTAGCCCGATGTGTTCATCGAGTTCCGTCAATTAGGCGAGGTTGTTGGTTAGCTCGCCCCGGACCGTCTGCATAGTTTTATTAAGCCCGCGGAGTTCACGAAGGTTTAACGGCGGATCATCCATTGTGCTGAGTATGTCTTCTATCTGATTATCGGTGGCGACTTGCAGGATCTCGTTGAGCTCAACTGTTTCTATTTTGGCTGCTGCTCCACCTAGCTCAGTGGTAGCTGCATGGAGGGCCTCTACTGCCCGGGCGGATATAATTTTTTTACCTCGCACCCAATCCGTGAATCCAAGCTCGTCTTTGATGATTTTGCCGCCACCCCGCTTCCCGGCAATGGTATTTAATGAGAGTGGCTCGCCGGTGCGGGCATTGACAATCTCGATGTTAGAGGCGGATTTCAGGTGCAATCTACGGTACCGATTCAATTCAAACTTGGAGTAGTCACGGCCAACCGACGGGACCATGCCTTTTTCTGCCAGTTCGCCGTAGTAGGCATCTACTGCGGATCCGAGCAGTTCCTGACTAAGAGGCCCGAAGGCCCCCCCAGGAGTGACATTTTCGTACGCCTGCGTCCCGCCAGGCAACATACCGGTATCATAGGTGTCTTCTACATCATCTTCTACATCATCATCGTGTACGAAATCATCCATATCAATGTCTGCCATCGTATTGAATGCTACCACATTTGGGTTCAATATAGTAATGGCTTCAACTCAATACGGACGCAAACTCAATCCATACAGCAGGCTGCGGGAGCCCCTCGGGGCAAAGGGCATAAGACAGAGCGTGGTCATTACGAACAACCCCTCGACGATTGACCAGAACCAGCAGCTCTTGGTCCGCTTCCCCAGCCTTGGAGCTAACGACGTGATTGTGCCAGGGACCGTTCGCCTCGCTTTCACGATCTCACTGACGTCGACAGACGTAAATCGAACCGTCGTCCAGAACCTGGGCCGCGCCATAGTCAAGAAAACGACTATCAAAATCAGTGGTAATGAGATTATGTCTATCGACGACTCCGATGTCTACTACTGTTACTGTTACTCTACTACTAACCAGACTTAGAATCGATGCTGGTAACAAGGCAGATAACGTTGCCGCGCACAACGCAATTTCTGCGACATACGGTAACCGCTACCACATCCCACTCGACTTTGAGCTGCTGGAGAGCCACATGCCATTCTATCAAAGCGCACTGGCAGACCGCCTGGAATACGAACTAACGTTCAACGACTATAGCCGTGTTCTCATCGCTACAGACGTGAACTCGACGTATGCGGTGGAAAACATTTCACTGGAGTACGACATGGTCACGCTGCCCGACCTCGCACGAAGGATTAGAGAGCAGTATACCGGGCGGCTTGCAATCCTTTATGACAGAGTTCTTCGTCATCGCAAAATAACGAAAAACAAAAACGACACCCTGTGGAACAATATCAACGTCCCGGCCCGCTCGATGAAGGGAATCCTGATGCTGTTCGAGGAGGCCGGGGCTAGAGAAACCGAAAGCTTCTACAATCCCAAAATTACCAAGGTTGAGGTGACAATTGAGGGTGTCCCCAACCAGCTGTACAGCCAAGGCATGCGCGCCTACCAGCAGTGGGATGAAGCCAACAAGCAGTTTGCATGCGGCTCTAAGCGCGCCCCAGAGGTTGCTGCGGTCGCCAAAGACCTACATCTCGCGGACGTCTCTCTGGCAGAGTTCCTAACTTCGAAATACGCATTGTGGCTCGATTTGCGGACCAGTGATGATGACCAACTCCATGGCAGTGGGCGCAGAGTGGAGAATGCCAGCGAGGGTGTAACAATCCAGATAGCCAAAGATGCAGACGTCGATGGCGCATTGAACGTGTATCTGTACATCATTACAGATGCACAGCTCAACATCGAAGATGGTCGATTCGTCAGTGCGCTCTACTGATCTGCTACCCCGCGACCCCCACTCGGCCGTCATATGCGGTCAGACTGGTTGCGGTAAAACTGTATTCATACTGGACTTGCTCGAGGGCCCCTACCGCGGGATCTTTCGGCACATAGTGATCCTCTGCCCCACGATTGCGCATAGCGCAACTTACCAGAGCCGCCCTTGGATCTGGAGGGACCCCGAGGTCTACATACTAGACCCCTGTGAAAAGTTACATACCTGGCTGCTGGTCTTCTACACCATGTTCCAGGGTGAGCCCACCCTGTACGTGATTGACGACTGCTCGGCCAAGACAGCTATGACATGCTGTCAGAGCTGGCCTTCAGCGGGCGGCATGCACTGCAAAGCGTCTGGGTGTTGACCCAGAAATACAACTCAGTTCTGAAGGTTCTCCGCGAGCAGACACGCTGGGCCGCGGTCTTTCACTGCAAAGATCGTGACTCCTTCGAAGAGTGCCTTCGAGAGAATGACGTCATTCCCACGTACGAAGAGCGAGCCACGGTACGGCAGACGCTTGCAGGAACAAAACACAGCAAGCTGCTGTTAAAGACGGACCAACCAGCTGCTAATAAAGTGCTTTTCACAGCTTAGCATGTGGGAAGCAATTCTGATGATCAACCAGATCATAATTTCCGCCACTCTGGGGTGGTGCGTGTGGCAGTATGTTAGACTAAAGAGGCGGGTACGGATAGCACTCAGAAAAATGAACTGCGACGAACTTCTTGATCAGCTGATGGATGCCGCTGCCCCGATTGATGGGACGACGGAAACAGCGGTCCCGACTGCAGAGACGCCGGGAGACGAGAGCGCCCGTCAAGACGACAAGCGTCAACGACTTGCAGCACTAGCAGCAGGGGGTGCAGACTAAACAATATCTAGGGCGACAGCTCACAGCCGACCAGGTTGACAATATGGCAGACAATGACGTCGAGAGGCTCTACGCGCGCTATGAAGCGAAGCTCGGGGCCGCGATGACAAAAACCTTAGGGGCCGCAGCCCTTCAGTTCTACGCAGCAGTAGCAAGTATGTTTCTACCCATACAACCAGAAAATCAACCGAGACTAGTTGCCGACCTCGAAGCTGATCCGTTCGTCAGCCACGCGTTAAGCACAGCCACGTGCGAGCTATACCATAGGTATGGCATGTACCTTGCACAGCTCACCGCGGCGTTAACCACTGCGAAGCATTGCCAATTTGGACACGTATGTCCGCTTACCATAGCTGACGATGTCTACACCGGAGAGAGTTACAGATCCTGTAGTTCTATCACCAGAGACGACGACTGCAAAGCTGCAAACAGCACGACGGAAGCATCCTAAAAAACAAGCGGCAGGGCGGGCAGGGGCTGCGGCTCGGAAGGCCAAGGAAGATAAAATACGTGCCGAGCTCAGAGATGCCAAAGCCACGTTGTAAACATCGAAACTCGAGAATCACAAACCCTCAGTTGCCGTCGCCCCGGTGGAACAGGGTAACGCTGGAGAACAAACGGTTGTCGCCCCACAGCATGTTTCAGCGGTGGAAACCGCGACGGAACACTGGTACCAGTGTAGCGAGGTCTGGACCCCGTGGATCGTTGGCGGTCTTGAATGTGCCTTATGGGTTGTTGTGAACAGTAGGCGGGAGGCGCATAAACCTATGCCCGCCCGAGCTAACATTGTCGTTCCGACAGCGAGTCATTTAAAGACTTCGCTTGACCCATTCTATATGCAATAGTCGCGCGAAGAAAAACAATTTCTACTGACGGAAAAATGTTGGCCAATGCGGCGTATCATTCGGTTGTGGTATCTGACCTGGCTGTGGGCTATGCACGCCTGGGTAAGATGGCCTTCAAAGAAGCTACCCCCAAGCTGGACTTCAATGGTTATGACGTCGGCACGGTAGTTCTTGATGTGGGCCTGGCCATGGCCACGAAAGATATGCTAATTAAACATGGGATCATACCTGCAGATATCATGAAGTAGACGTATGTATAACAACGATGGCCTCGATCGCAATGCTAGTTTGGGGCGCCCTGGTCAACGCCATGGCCTTCAGCGGTAGCAACTCGAAGCTGCGAAGCTCCGGCGTTGAAAAATAGCGCAAACGGCACGACACAGCTGTAGAACAGCTCCAGGCCGCGCAGTCAGCATGGTCCAACAAACGGGCTGAACGCCTTGACTTTCCGGGACGTCAACACGGCGATCCGTGAGTACGCACAGGTATTTCCGCATGTCGCGCCGCTGGTGTCGGAACGACAGCCCCGGCTCTCAGACTTCTATACACCTAGCGATGACCAGAAATAACGTGAGATTGTCTTCGCCGTCCTGGGGATGACCGCGACAGTCCTCGTGGCATACAAACTCGCCAAGTAATTGTCGCGCTTGAGATTTTGTTTCCTTTCTATATAGATATGGGTTTACCAGAGGAGCTGTACTTTGTAATGCTTGAGGTCGGGTACTGTGCCAAGCGAGACAAACATCCTGGCCCCCTTGGCCGTACTATGATAAACACGGCGCGGCGATCCTTGGAGTCGTGGCGTACCGACCACGTTGCTGTGCAGATATTCGCTACCAGGATCCTATCAGGCCCAACTGACTTTAGAGCTGCAACGGGGTTGCTAGATCAGAAGACACGCAGGGCATGTTGGAGACTCATAGGATTATTAGAATACATTCGCGCGCTGGAGAGCGAAACAACCATGTCACAAGCTTAGCTTATACAATGACCGACAGTAATCTTAGCTCGCTATACTACAGTCCCCGCGGTTACTGGAAGGGGCTCGCAACCATAAAAAACCTCGCAGCGGCCGCTAAGGTCTCCGAGGATGTGACACGGGGTTGGCTGAAGAAGCAGGCCATCTGGCAGATCTACCTCCCCGCCCCACGACACATACGGCGACCCAAGTTCGACGTACCGGTGCCAAACGACGTCCACCAGACCGACCTCCTATCGTTCAAGTACGCCCTCACCATCGTTGACGTGGCCTCCCGGTACAAAGAGGCAGAGCCCCTGGCCACGAAAGAGGCTAAAGAGGTATCAGCCGCCCTTGAACGGATTTACAGGCGGAGCCCCCTGACATGGCCAAAGTTGCTTCAGGTCGATCCGGGGCGCGAGTTCATGGGTGCGGTGAACCAACTGCTGGCCAAACACGGTGTCTCTGTCAGGCGTGGCCGTGTGGATATCCATCGAGACCAAGGGGTTGTGGAGCGTTTCAATCGCACCCTGGCAGAGCGGCTCTTTGGGCACCAATACGCCCAAGAGATGAGACTTCCGTCTGGAGAACGATCGGCCGAATGGGTGGCTCGGCTGCCTGCCGTGATACCGGCTTTGAACGGCGAAGTGACCAGATTGACCGGCAAGAAGCCTTCTAATGCCATCAAGGCCAACAGTGTGGCGCAAAAGCCCTCATCCGTGGTCGCAGCTTCGTCGCACCGTCCCGTTGGCTCGTCGGAGCGAAAGCTCCCCTCGGGTGTTGGCGTTCGCTACCTCTACCAACCCGGCGAACTAGAGGGTGGCCGTCGTCGTGCGACCGACCCTGTGTGGTCCCTCCAGGTATACCGACTTGGTCGCTCGGTTACCAAGCCTGAAGAGCCCGAGCTCTACTATCTGCTGGATGGCCCTCAGCGGGGGTTTGTCCGGGAAGAGCTGCTTCTGGTGCCTCCTGATACCGTGCTGCCACCTGATGGGATTCTTAAGCGTTGAGGACCGCGTAACCACTTTTTCTGTTGCATTCCAGGCACGTCAGCCGGATATTGTCACGGGTATGGCATCGGGTGTTGTCCAGCCGGTCGACACTGAACTGCTGGGTATCTGTGGGTTGGCATACCCAGAGGAGCTCGATGTTGCATGCCGCGCAGCGGTTCTGCTGGTCGTCTTTGAGTGCGAGGATGTGATCGACCTTGAGATTGAATCCCTGGAGACATTTGGCCAGATCATGGCGCTTGTATGCCACAAGCTTTCTCTGGATGACTTTGCGGAGCTGCTGCTCAGTGAGTGGCTCTGCCACATCGGAACCCTCTTCCGGTGGGCAGACTACTCGTTCGAGCTGGTGCATGTACTCCACGCGGCTGACGGCTAGGTATGCGAGGTTCGACCATTGGAGATAGTCGTCGATAATCCAGAATTTTTGCGGATCGCGGATTGTGAGCCCCTGGCTCGAGTGGACTGTCATGGCATAGCCGAGAGCCCAGTCTTGTCCCCACTTGCCGTCCATAGCTTCTTGGGCATAGTGGACAGGTACCTCAACGATGTCATTGAGGACGAGCTCTTCCTGCTCTGGCCTACCAGGCCCTGGGATGGTCACCATAATGTTTTGTCTTCGGGTGTCTTTTGGGCGATAGAGAAGGGGCACCGGCTCGTCAGGGAAGTGCTCCTTATGGTAATGGAATTGCAGCTCTTGTGCGCGGTTATGCAACCGAGCACCTTCTGTCTCGAGGTCAAGATACGGTCGCCTGGCTTCCATACTGCAATGAATCTGTCCCATCCGAGGCAGGTGGATAGGGCCTTTCTCATGGCCGAGAACTGCACCCGATCCGGCCGGAGGCGGATCTCCCCTATGAGGGCTTTGAGGGCCGGGTCTTTCGCTCTGTGGTCAACCTCAACCTCTTCATAGTAGTGGGCAGCATGTCGCAGCCAGTCATGTGGCATCTCGCCTGAAATTGGTGGTGGCTGACCCTGGTCACCACAGCAGATGATGTGGACCCCTCTCTGGTCTAACCAGTCTAGGAACACTTCCAGGATTGGCTTTGGGACAGTGCAAACCTCGTCCCAGATGATCACGCGGGGGATGTACTTTTGGCCCATCCTTTCTGGGGTCCAGTCAGTCTGGCCACACCAGCGGAAGAAGCTATGGTAGGTCTGAGCCTTGACCCCTCTGACCCGCATCTCTTTGGCCAGACGGTGGGTCGGGGTGAACACCAGGGGGTCTCTTGTGCGGAACGATTCGATCGCTCGCGTGGTTTTGCCACCACCACCCCCACCATTCAGGTAGCTCAACTGGTGCCGAGTCAGTGGGTCATTGAAGCAGGTGGCCTGACTCGGTGGTAAGTCTTTTTGTTGGCCTTGGTATACCAGCCTGGGGACATATGCAGCATGTTCCTGAGGCATATACATCTGATCACCCTTGTCTCTCCACTGGGCTGGTTCTAATGAGGGCAGATACTCTATTCCCAGGAGACAATTCAAGCACAAGTCAATTTCACAGTTGCAGGTCATGTGGGCAACATAGGCCTCGACATCCTTGAGCTTGTGCAGTGCCGTCTTCTGGATGTATATGCTGTCAGTGGCCACCCGGACAGCCTCCTTGGCGTCGAAACGCTGGAGCATGCTGAGGAGATTGATGTGGGCATAGGCGAGCATGCTCGCCCTGAAGTGAGCATACTGTGGCTGGCTTCCGTCATAGTACGTGAGAACATGTCTAAGGGGGTACTTTTGGGGTGCTCCGACAAGAGTGCCACTCTGGCGAGTGTCCCTCACCAGGTAATCCAGCTCTCCCTGGTCAGTCACGAGGCGCCGCGTCAGTCGCTTGCTTTCAGCTTTGGCGCCCTGTGTGAACTTACCAATAATGCTGCATCCCTGATCACGATCCTCGGGGAGCCAGACCTCCTCCTGCTTGGCATAGGAGATGATGGCCTCCCGGACATGCAGGTGAGTCAAGAGCCCAGATTCGGTGAGGTATGCGAGGAGGGGTGTGGGCGCCCACCTCCTCTCTTCAAAATGATTCCCAAACCAGGCAGGGATTACGGGATGACTGTCTTGTTTGAACACCCACTCTGTGACCTCAGCAAACCCTGCGCTCATGTCTTTGGGCAAAGGCCCATTAATAGCCACTCTCGCCATCCTGTGGGTAGGGTGGCCAAACCGCTCAAAGTATGATTTCGCTTCGCCGAGGCCTTGGAAGCTGGCAGGGTAGCAGGCCTTCATGTCGATGCTGACAACGTCTCTCGTGTCATAGTCCATGGAGTTCAAGAGGCCACCATGGCCGTGTTCTACACAGGCTTTTTGGATATCATCTGCGAAGAACGTCGGGGTGGGCTTCCAGCCGTTCCTTTCTTTGGCCACTATGCTCGCCGCATGGTTTACCCCAAAGGCCACGCCTGCAAGAGATTCGTCACCTAGATGGGCGCAGGCCTCCTGGAGCCTTTGGTTGTCCTCCTGAGTTATGTAGGTGCGGCCATCCTGCAGGACAAACTGGTCTACACTCAGCTGCTTGTCTTGCCTGCCACACAAGAGACAGACTGCGATTGGCTCATCCTGGGTTGTGTGTCGGATTGCTTCCCACACATCGCATTCACAGATGTGGACCTGCCTGGACTGTGGGAAGTGGAGGTCTTTGGGCCAGGCGTGGCCGTTGCGGCAGATGAGTTCTACCCTCCCATAACTTCTGGTACCCCGTCTCTGGTACTTGCCACTGTTATATATGTCCTCGCCGGCGATGTCCTTCAAGATGATTGCACGCTGGAGAATACTCTCCAGTCCGGCCACATCGTCGACCGTGGCACCAGACTCATGGACTTCGTCCTCCCACCCCGGATTTTCTGGCGTCTGGTTGGGGTGATACCCTGGCCCCTCAGGGCGCCCTCAAAATGCTCCATGACTCGCTGCGCCTCACAGTTAAGATCGCCGTCTCTTAGCGGGGCAAGGTTGCATGGTTACAACTGCCTGACCTTTCTTCCTATCTGTCCTCACTGGGTCAAACTTGTCTTCGACCATCCAGTCACCTTCATCCCGCTCTCGCAGGTACTTGAGCTTGAGGATATGCTCACCCTCGGGGAGCTCTCGCAAGAGCTCTGCAGCTCTGACATCCGTCATAGTGGCATCCAGAGACATACGGCCCGCCCCGGCCTCTACCCTCCATGTGGAGAAGACCACCGAGGCTCCATCAACTTGAAACTCATCTTTTGCATCGTTCAAGATCCCTACCCACGGTTCATCAGCCGGGAATCTTACCGGTGGAGGGACCGGGATGTCAAGGTCGAAGGTATATCCCGCGGGGGGTGGGGGCTTCGGCGCTTCCGGGATGTCGAGCCGCTCGTGAAGAATGTCGGGACCTTCCCTCGCGATCGCGCGGGCTTGGGGTTCTTTCGAGCCCTTGGTCAGGCCGTGTAGATCCGGCCTCCTCAAGCGTTCCGTGATCTTGCGGAGATGCGGTAGGCGCTCTCGCGGCCGCCTCGCGACCCGGGCGGCGTACTTCCCGGCCCGCAGCATCGCATCGACTTCGGCCTTGAGCTGCCCCACCTTACGGACATGCTGGGCTTTTTTAAGAGGGTTATATCTCCTGAGTGCGGGGAATCGCCCCGTCTTTGCCGCCCTCCGGAGACATCTCGCGTATTCGGCGGCGCGAACTTTCGCGATCGCCTCTAAGAGCTCTCGTTTCTTGAACCTTGATCTCCCAGGAATACCCAACTCGTGAGCTTTCAATCGCAGTTCGGTAACTGTGACCATTATATGGGTATACCTTAATGTACACTATTCTCTAAATCTGAAGCAACTTTGTACGTGATAGTATATTATGACGTACAACTATGAACAGTATATTATAACGGATATTATTTCTCTAAATCTAAATTATTGTATAGATGATAGTATGTTATAACATACAACTATGAACAGTATATTATAACGGATATTATTTCTCTAAATCTAAAATTATTTTATTTGCACTTCCAACTTGGACCAAGACCTTCTCAAATTGTATCCGGGCACGACGTTCGGCGTATGCCAATTTATGCTTGATACGTTCACCTCCGCAAGGTTGACAAAACTTACCCTCGCTCTGGGTTCCCACCCCGCAATTCCTGCATGGCACGGGTTCGACCGGCCGCCTACGGAGCTGGGCTCGATGCTGCTTACAAGACGCAGCTCTTTCCACAAGGAATGTGGGAACCAATCACAATCCACCGACAAATAGTATGACCTTGAGGCATGATCGTTGTTATCTTCCGATATATATCCATTGAGACAAACCTTTAATTAGTAGTTTACAATGGAGAATTTTGGTCCTTTTTTATGTCCGATTGATATTCGCCCTTTTTTATACCCGATTGATATTCGCTCGTCAGCGGATGGTGGGAGCTGCGTTGGCGCCCGGGGTACGACCAAAAGGCTTAATAATCATTGAGATTCACCCTCGACAGTTAAGTGGTTTGTCATTTCTTTGTTGGCACGTAGTGTCTGAGAGCCCTGGGCCGGCGAGTGTTGTGGGCCGTCCCCTGGCTCATATATGGGTGTTTTTTGGATGTCTGAAATGGGGCTGGCCCGGAACATGGAGGGAGGGTTCAACGGGGGGCGCGAAGGCTCCCATTTACTTTGTTACTCACCCCCTGCTGCTACTTCTGTATTTTAGCTATTTCCTGACTATTATGAACATAAACTCAATACGGCCCAATTAATAGTCTCGGTTGTTGGTATTTTATAGAAACTCAACTGTTTTGGTATATCTGGTTCAGTTTACAAATAGTTCCCTTCACAGATTTGTCAAATAGAAACCAGCAGGCGATTGTATTAGGTGAGTATCATGTTTCACATACTATTTGGTGTTATCAAGTTGGCATATTATGTGATGCTATCATACTGACATATTATGTGGTGTTGTCATACTGACATCTTATGTGGTGTTATCATACTAGTATAATATGTGGTGTTATCATGTTGGCATATTATGTGATGTTATCATACTGACATATTATGTGGTGTTGTCATACTGACATCTTATGTGGTGTTATCATACTAGTATAATATGTGGTGTTATTATACTGACATAGTATGTGGTTTTATCATGTTTCACCTATTTAATAGAAACATCTACATTTACAAATAAACGACAAAGCCGCATGTTGGCCCACTGGTGGTTTTTATGAATGCACTGCAACTCACACATATTACAACGGAGATGTTCATACAAATGAATATACCTATTTGGTGACCTCGGGGCGAAAGTACGGCAACTGCAAAATTGCAGGCATGTGTGGTGTTTTGGCACTGATTACACATTGTGAATAACACGATGGAAGCTCAAATAAAATTGCAAGCAGCATAATAATTTTGAAATGACTACATGTTAATTACATCCACTATATTAAATCAAGTTGAGATGTTTCTTCGCCCCAGGTAAAAAATCTCGCTTATATAAAAATGAAACATATCTCTATAACACAACAGGAGACTACAGTAGTACAGTGTGATCAATAGTGCCGTGTTAGTCAATAGCAAAAAGCTTACTGACGATTCTCTCTTGTTTTAATATATTAAAATAGAATGCTTAGCAATTACCTAATGAGGAACATAGAATATTGAGTCGCTGATAGAGTACAATTCTCAAAGCTATCATTATATTTCTTCTGCATGATTACGTAAATATTCAACTACAGTTTATCTTCTGATATTAGCCGTATCAGATACAACATTTCTCTGTACATCAGTCATGCCATACACAATATACGGCATAACAGGAGTTAAGTTTGCAAACCTGTCAGAACTATGCTGCAGACTGGATGGCAGCGTTTTCCTTGTGGCTATTAGTGCTGATGACCATTGAACGAACAATTATTTCTAAAGCTCCTTTATTTGCAAGGGTTAGATTAACCCCTAAAATGTCACTAATCTGTTCCCTTCTCACATTACTAATACTGGCACTAGCAAATAGTCATATGATTACTGGATACACACTGCGCATATCTGCACGTGATGTTCCAAACGATTATAGTGGTAAGGGTATGATCATTTCGTGCACATATTCTACAGGATATTATAAGCGGTTCAAGAAAGAAGTGTGGCCTATTCTAGTTCTTGTGTTTTACACAGTAATACCTGCGACTATAATATTTATAGGAAACGCAAATATAGCTATTGTTATTCTGATGCAACAGAAACACTTTTCTCGTGTACAACCAACCAGTGCTCGAACAGGATTGCAGTCCTCAAATATAGATACAACGATGCAACCAACACACATACGTACATCGGTACAGCAATCAAGTATAAGCACAATATTCCAACCAGAAAGCATGTGGATGACGGAACAGCCATCACATATGAGCGCGCAAGTTTCTCAAGCTCCAGGTACATCCTGTGCTGGACCACCTTCTGACCGGAAGCATAATAGTATTACCTATGCTTTGTCAAAGGTGAAACCTAATCAAGATCCCAGAGTAGCAAGAAAGGAGACACGTGATAACCTAGTTTCAACAACGGTACGTAGTAATACGAATCGGAGTAAATCATCAACAAGGCTCCTCTTCACTCTCAGTGCATTTTTCTTGATAACCACTCTACCATACTCTATCTATATTATTATTAGAGGGCAACATGAAGAGTTGGAGGAAGATGACATTGACAAATGGCGACTTGTATTTGCCATCGTATACGTCTTACTCTATAGTAATTTTACTTTTAATTTCCTGTTGTATTTCGTCAGTGGTACGCTATTTCAGCAGGAATGGAACAGGCTTCTGGTAAAGGCTAAGACATTTATGAATCAATTATTTTAGTGCTTTGTGGTTTAAAATTGACATAGATCCAATGCACGAATTGGATGAAGCAGATGTCAAATGTAATCATATGGAAGGCACAGTGGATACTATTATGATGAACTGGAACAAAATCTTTGCAATGGGTAATCATCCATTTTAATAAGTTGCAGTTTGATATTACTAAAGAACGATGCATTAATTGGATTAAGTAGGTAAAAGTCAAATGGTATACCAGGAAGTCATTAACGGAAGAACAATGCAGCTAAATAGTATGGTATAGGTCAAGCAAAATCCATATTAGTTAAATAGTGTTGTTATAGACGGACTGATGATCTAAAAATAACGTTAGAAATTAAACCTTTATTTATTTATTGGCCTTGTATCCTATTGATACCATCCAATCAATTACGAGCATTTACATTTACAATAAAGGACGATGCATTAATTGGATTAAGTAGGTAAAAGTCAAATGGTATAATGTGAACATGCAGAGTGTAAATTATTATGATGAAATGGAACTTAACTTTAGTAACATTATAAGCTACATTAATGTACATTAATGAAGCGACTCTTTTAGCTTGTTGTATGTTGGTATACTATTTATTTAGGTAGAGGACAGCTGCATTAATTTGGGTGTCAAATGTAATGATATGACAAGTAAGCTATGTATTATTATGAAGAAATGGAACATATTTCTTTAATATAAGCTAAATTATTTATGAACCAACTACTTTAGTGCGATGTAGTTGAGAAAGTGTATTCGAGTAACAACATCCAGAATTTAATGGGAGTTGCATTGTGACCGGCGAACTATGAAACCGGCACAACACATTAAACCGGAAGTAATACCGGAAGAACATTGGCGCTAAATAGTATGGCATAGTTCATACAAAATCCACACTAGTTTAATATTGTTGATACCGATGGACTGATCATCTAAAACATAACGTTAGAAACTAGACTTTTATTTATTTTACAATGAATGCGAAGCATGTTTTAACAACTTATATTAATCACTCTCGTTAGCGCGGATGAAAGCGTAAATGTGGTCATTCGTGTGGGAGGAAACCGGAATACCCCAGGAAACCCACCTGTCCGATCTGGCGACCACCATACCATCTCACATACCTCCCGATCCGATGATCGAACCCTGGTTACATTGGTTAGAAGCGATCGCGCGAATCACTGCACTAATAGGAAAGCCAAGCTTGTTACATTGATGTTGGTAGAGGACTGATGCAAATTGCATCATTTGGACATGCATTGTATATTATTATGAATAAATGTAGTGGACGTTTGGAAAATGCTTACACATTTGTGAATCAGCTATATTGTATATTGACTTTGGTAAAAGTCCACTGTATTAATAGGGTGAAACATATGATCAATGAATTCCTTAGCACAAGTGTATTGTATTATTCAGAAGGGTATACGGATTATAAAAAAGATAAAAATGATATCAACTTTGCTAACAAATGGCATGTTGTTCGGAGTTGCACTGCTGTACCAATATATAGCCATCAAATGGTCTGTACAGAAGGCATAGGTACCCTGGACCAACAGTAAGTCATGCGAAAGACGGAACTACCGACAACGATGGTAACATTGAAATATGTCAGACTTCATAGTTAATGGCATCATTGGTTTTTATTTCCACTTTTAAATAATAGTTTGACTTTTGAAAATTTCTTAGCATTAGGACAAGTTGAAATTTGTACACACATATTTATTATTATTATTCATTTATTAACAGATACATGTTTACAGCGATATCAGCTGAAATGTTTATCAGCATTGACCACGTTATTATTGTTCCCTGCAACTATAGAAGCATAAAGGTCGAGTAATAGCTTTCTGATATTATTCAATGTAATTTCTGATATTACAAACATTACTTCTGCACGTACATGTTCATTAATAAAACCTTTAATATAATCCAAGTTTAAGTCATCGGGGGCTGGATCTTTGATGTTGGCTGCAACACTGACTTAGAATTCAAATACATCTGCCATTTCAACATTATGAGAGCAAGTAACTCCTTTATTGTATAAATAAATGAGTGAATAATGTTATCAGATTGTGTCGATTTCCCAGATTTCTCTTTACAAATATTCCAAACATTATAATAATTGTTTTTTCCAGAATATATGATTATTCACCAGCAGCATGGATTAATCGGCACGATAAAGGATACAAAGCGTATTGTCGGATATCGGTCGTGAAACGCACTGATGTCGGTTCGTCTTCCAACTATTTGCAGAATATTACAACTCCATATTTGAATGTGGAGAGGATTTCACTATCTCGTTGTGCATGAAACAGTTTGGGTAGAAAACAGTCCTGGAATATTGACATAGGTATTCACTAACACATTTTAACCAGTGTGCCATGAATTTCAACCATTTGAGTGTTTTACGTGTATTTATCGTCTCTACCGTTGCCCATATGAGCAACGCCTCCTGAAGAGAGTAGTCATTTTAGATTTTTGGATGATAGTGCCATGGTACAGACAGAGATCCATCTATCAACAGTTTATTTTCAATTAAAAGATCATGAGTGATTAATATTAAGTTGTAGAACTTGTTTCTCAATCGAGTTTAAATACTTAGTATTGACTAGAATAACAAAGACTAATAGTATACTGAATCAAATTCTGCTAACTGCTACAACGAACTACATGAATAGTGTCCGTATTCGCTGTCTAATAGCACATGCCTTCAATTACCCCGGCGTTTCGCTTGCCGGATTACCAGCACTGGTGTCGAAATCTATTGTCATTTCAAATTATTTTCGCAGAACGCTAACTGTGTGTTGTTTGTTTGTTCTGGTTTTACGACTGCGTCAGTATTGTATTGGGCTATATCGCCAGCGGGCAGTTCATCTAACAACACATTTTCTGAACGGGGCTAAAATCCGTGACCATCAGTGATGATAGGTTACAGTGGTATGCACGTCAGCGACCGTAACCAATCGACAACGGAGGCGGTTGCTAAGTCAACATTGTGATTACAACAATATCATGCATTGACATAATTCAATTATTGCAGGCCCCAAATTATAACTGTAATATACATATTCTTACCAATGACACCATTAGAACGCACTATGTCCACCTTAAACGCTGATATACAGCTATTGCATGACCAACGGGATGTAGCGGTCGCGGAAGCAGAAGCTATGCTTTGTAATAGTGTATCATTACCTGTCATTTATTTATGCTTTCCAAGGAATATAGAATTTTCTCTGCGAAACAAAACTCAACCGTTCACCGCTTTGAAAGAATGAATGGTGGTATTTCCTCTGTCACCTGTTGCTTTTCATATTCCTGAGCGGTTAGATGTACTTCTGTAGTTTAGCTATTTCCTGAATATCATGAACAGTTAATAACAAGTAATATATACAAATGAATTAGTTTTGTCTGTAGTTTTAAATTTTGACAGCAAACACAAACTAACTAAAATTAGGCAGGAACTCTTTCGTATGACGGACGTTGACACTAGCATAAGTGGTTGTGCGGTTGTGTCACGTAGTGCAATGAAGCTCCAGCCAGGAACAATGAAATGAATATAATTTTAAAACAAACGCCACTCGTGGCAATATAACGTCGGTGCTCACTCGATCTTAAACCAAGTATAATAAACACAACTATCCTCTATATCTATTCCGTCGGGGCCCTACTGAGCTGCGTATTGCTACTGATATTGTCTCTCACATCCTAACAGCCATATAGCACTGAAAGTTATGCAGTTGACACCAGACGAGTTAGTAAACAGATAGTGGATCAATTGTATGTTCAAACTGTACATACACCACATGTTACAACATATCCACTATCAATACCTTCTATCCTAACACACACAACATGGTACCGGTTCGTAATCAACCACTGCCTGTCACTGAAGTCCCATATTCAAAGTGATCTTACTCGTCCATTATTGAGAAATATGTGTTACTTTCATTTAGTACTCATGTGATAGCAGAAGCAAGAGAATGACCGTGTCTGCCAATTTACTTTCCGAAGCATTATTTCGGTGCTTGGCATCTCTGCATTCGAAGAATTGGATCTTTTATACAAATGGCTAGGACCAGGATCATCTAAACATGCGCTGAACATTCGTTCGGCAAACGCATGTGGTGTGGGAATGAATAGAAGATTGGTTCGGGCATCCAGAATTGGTTGAACATTCATTACTGAACACAATGAAATTATTTCCTGTGCTTACCAGTAAGGATAACAATAAGGTATTCGAGTTGACAGACCTAGTTTCCGTAATTAATAATATTATCATACTATGACCCATCTCATTGGGTATCCACATAGTTAATAAGTTGCCATAAAATGGTCAAGAAAACGTGTTTTATACGCAACTCATTAAATAATAACCGACATTGTAATCTTTTCCACCATTCAATGTTTTCGAAACCTTCATTCGCTATATTTGCGAAATGAAGAACGATCATATGGCTATGCTACTATAATGATAATCCAGTTACATGAACTAACATAGCCTGGGTGCCAGTCTGTCGATGTTTCACTTTTTCACTTCTGGCAAAATGACATATGACCAGAAACTCAATACGGCCCAATTAATATTCTCGGTGTTAAAATATATTTATTTGACTGACCAGGAAAAATATATCGACCCCTGTTCCCAGGCTAGAACAAACCCTGTTTCTGGAATAAGTGACGTAATTTTTACCGATGACTTGAATATACATCTCTTCAACCAACAATGTGTAAATAAATTGTTTTACTCTTTGTGAACAATACTCCCTTTACTCGGTGCATCATAGAACCGACACATTTTACTGAATCGTCATCATTGCGTAATGATGCCAGAACACCTCCTCAGAAGGTCATATGTTGATTCAGGAGTAGTTGGTCTATTCTTACAGGACGCCCGTTTTCATCGACCTGTCATTTGTCTTCTCAATAGCCTGGGAAGAGGAGTCAATATATTATTCCGGGTCAGTCAAATAAATATATTTTAACACCGATACTATTAATTGGGCGTATTGAGTTTCTGATCATGTAATATTGCCAGAAGATAAAAAGTGAAAAATAGACAGACTGGAACCCAGGCTAAGGCCAGTCCTATAACAGACATATGTGGCCTTTTGATAAGGAAACTATAAACTTCTTAAGGAACAATATCAAATATCAATTGGAACGACCTCAAGCATGTAGATATAAATAAATATACTAAACATGTAACTGATATAGTTATTAGTATATCAAAGATGTGTATTCCAACTAAGGAGGTGCTAATTAGACATGGAAATCCACCTGGACATACCACATTCGACATAGTATACGACGACGTAAGTAAACGTTTATATCGAAAGCCGAAACATACCAATGGAGAATGTGACTGGGTAAAATTCAAACAGCTGATGAACAAAGTAACAACATACATCAGAAATGCGAAACAAAATAACACAGATAAACATGCTTACACAATTAAAACAGAAACTCAATCATCCAATGGCTGGTGTGCTTATCTTAACTCGTTCATAAAACCATCTGGGTATAGTAGCATCCCACCTAAGCTACTTGATAATAATGAAGTGATATCTGATGCGTCTGAAAATGTGAATATATTTAATAATTATTTTCCTGATCAAACCGTCTTGAAACTAATGACTTAGTGCAAACAATCTCCCTGGATTACAGCCGCTTCACTTTCCTCCTCTTGATTCCATAGTTGTATCACCTTATGAGGCTAAATATGTTATAACACACTGCTCATCGGAAATGCATCCGGATCTAACTCAATAAACACTCCACTTCTTCTTGGAATTGCATTGGAGCTTTCATCACTTCTTTCTTTACAGAAACTCAACTGTTTTGGTATATCTGGTTCAGTTTACAAATAGTTCCCTTCACATATTTGTCAAATTGAAAACAGCAGGCGATTGTATTAGGTGAGTATCATGTTTCACATACTATTTGGTGTTATCATGTTGGCATATTATGTAATGTTATCATACTGACATATTATGTGGTGTTATCATACTGACATATTATGTGGTGTTATCATGATGGCATATTATGTGGTGTTATCATGCTGACATAAAATGTAATGTTATCATGCTGACATATTATGTGGTGTTATCATGCTGACATATTATATGGTGTTTGTATACTGGCATATTATGTGGTGTTATAATACTGGCATATTATGTGATGTTATCATATTGACATATTATATTGAGTAATCATACTGGCATATTATGTGGTGTTATCATACTGACATATTATGTGATGTTATCATGCTGACATATTATGTGGTGTTATCATACTGACATATTATGTGGTGTTATCATACTGACATATTATATTGAGTTATCATACTGACATATTATGTTGTGTTATCATACTGACATATTACATTGAGTTATTATACTGACATATTATATTGAGTTATCATACTGACATATTATATTGTGTTATCATACTGACATATTATATTGTGTTATCATACTGATATATTATGTGGTAGTATCATACTGACATATTATATTGAGTTATCATACTGACATATTATGTTGTGTTATCATTTATCATACTGACATATAGCATTGAGTTATCATACTGACATATTATATTGTGTTATCATACTGGTATATTATATTGAGTTATCATAGTGGCATATAATATGGAGTTATTATACTGACATATTATGTGGTGTTATCATGTTTCACCTATTTATTAGAAACATCTACATTTACAAATAATCGACAAAGCCGCAGGTTGGCCCATTGGTGGTTTTTATGAATGAAATGCAACTCACACATTTTGCGATGGATATGTTCATACAAATGCATATACATATGTGTGGGCTCGGGGCGAAAGTACGACAACTGCAAACTTGCAGGCAGATGTTGTGTGTTGGTACTGATTACACATTGTGATCAACACGATGGAAGCCCAAATGAAATTGCAAGCAGCATAATAATTTTATTTAATTTTAATTAATTACATCTACTATATTAAATTAAGTTGTGACATTTCTTCGGCTCAGGTAAGCAATCTCGCTTATCCGGACAGATATTGTTGCAAAATCAAAATGAAACATATCGCTAGAACAAAACAGTACAGAGTAATGAATAGTGTCGTGTTGGTCAATAGCAAATAGGGTACTGACGATTCTCTCTGTAAACTAGAATCTATTATTTTAATAGTTTAAAATATAATGCTTAGCAATTACCTCATCAGGAACAAATAATAATACAACTTGATATCCACAATAACAAATATTAAACCGAATATTAAACCGCTGAAAGATTACAATTATATTTCTACTGCGTGGTTACTAGAACGAACTGAACATTTCAATTCTAGTCCTCTTATGTGATGGATGCAACAGAAACAAGAATGGAAAATATATCTTCAATTGATTTTAAATATTTTAGATGTTCATTGCAGTCGAGTATATACTGTCACATTGCATATTGGATTTGGACGATTGTACCATTTATTCTTTGTGCAATCGGAATATGTGGCAATATATTAAATATAATTGTGCTCTCGCGGCCTCGGATACGTAAATATTCAACTACAGTTTATCTTCTGATTTTAGCCGTATCAGATAAAACATTTCTCTGTACATCAGTCATGCCATATACAATATACGGCATAACAGGAGTTAAGTTTGCAAACCTGTCAGAACTATGCTGCAGACTGGATGGATGGCTACGCTACACATCGGCAGCGTTTTCCTTGTGGCTATTAGTGCTGATGACCATTGAACGAACAATTATTTCTAAAGCTCCTTTATTTGCAAGGGTTAGATTAACCCCTAAAACGTCACTAATCTGTTCCCTTCTCACATTACTAATACTGGCACTAGCAAATAGTCATATGATTGCTGGATACACACTGCGCATATCTGCACGTGCTATTCCAAACGATTATAGTGGTAACGGTGTGACAATTTCGTGCACATATTATACAGGAGATTATAAGCGGTTCAAGAAAGAAGTGTGGCCTATTCTAGTTCTTGTGTTTTACACAGTTATACCTGCGACTATAATATTTATAGGAAACGCAAATATAGCTATTGTTATTCTGATGCAACAGAAAAACTTTTCTCGTGTACAACCATCCAGTGCACGAGCATGATTGCAGTCCTCAAATATAGATACAACGATGCAACCAACACACATACATACATCGGTACAGCAAACAAGTATAAGCACAATAGTCCAACCAGAAAGCACACGAATGACGGAACAGCCATCACATATGAGCGCACAAGTTTCTCAAGCTCCAGGTACATCCTGTGCTGGACTACCTTCTGACCGGAAGCATAATATTATTACCTATGTTCTGTCAAAGGTGAAACCTAATCAAGATTCCAGAGCACCAATAAAGGAGACACATGATAACCTAGTTTCAACAACAGTACGTAGGAATACGAATCGGTGTAAATCGTCAACACGGCTACTCTTCACACTCAGTGCATTTTTCTTGATAACGACTCTACCATACTGTATCTATATTGATGTTAGAGGGCAACTGGGAGAGTTGGAGGAAGATGACATTGACAAATGGCGACTTGCATTTGTCATCGTATACGTCTTACTCTATAGTAATTTTACTTTTAATTTCCTGTTGTATTTCGTCAGTGGTAAGCTATTTCGGCAGGAATGGAACCGGCTTCTGGTAAAGGCTAAGACATTCATAAATCAGTTATTTTAGTGCTTTGTAGATTAATATTGGCATAGATCCAATGCACGAATTGGATGAAGCAGATGTCAAATATATTCATATGAAAGGCACAGTGGATACTATTATGATGAACTGGAACAAAATCTTTGCAACAGGTAATCATCCATTTTAATATGTTGCAGTTTGATATTGCTAAAGGACGATGCATTAATTGGATTAAGTAGGTAAAAGTTAAATGGTATAATTTGAACTTGCACAGTGTAAATTATTATGATGAAATGGAACATAATTTTTGTAAAATTATAAGCTACATTAATGTACATTAATAACGCGACTCTTTTAGCTTGTTGTATGTTGGTATACTATTTATTTAGGTAGAGGACAGTTGCATTAATTTGGGTGTCAAATGGAATGATAGGACAAGTAAACTATGTATTATTATGAAGAAATGGAACATATTTCTGTAATATAAGCTAAATTATTTATGAACCAACTATTTTATTGCTTTGTAGTTGGGAAAGTGTACTCGAGTAACTACAACCATAATTTAACGGGAGTTGTATCGTAACCGGCAAACTACGAAACCGGCACAACACATTAACCCGGAAGTCATTAACGGAAGAACATTGCAGCTAAATAGTATGGGATAGGTCATGCAAAATCCAAACTAGTTAAATATTGTTGTTATAGACGGACTGATGATCTAAAACATAACATTAGAAATTAGACCTTTATTTATTTTACAACGATTGCTAAGCATGTTTTAACAACTTATATTAATCACTATCGTCGGCGCGGATGAAAGCGTAAATGTGGTCATTCGTATCGAAGTAAACCGGAGTACCCGGGGGAAACCCACCTGTCCGATCTGGCGACCACCGTACCATCTCACATACTTCCCGGTCCGAGGATCGACTCCGGGTTGCATTGGTTAGAAGTGAACGCGCTAACCACTGCACTAATAGGACAGCCACGATTGTTACATTGATGATGGTAGTGAGCTGATGCAGACATTTTCAAATTGCATCATTTGGACATGCATTGTATATTATTATGAAGAAATGTAGTGAACGTTTGGACAATGCTTACATTTGTGATTCAGCTGTGTTGTATATTGATATTGATTTTGGTAAAAGTTCACTGTATTAATAGGGTAAAAGATATGCTAAATGAATTCCTTAGCACAATCAAAGTGTATTGTATTATTATGAACGGGATACGGATTATAGAAAAACATAAATATGATATCAACTTTGCTAACAAATGGCATGTTGTTCGGAGTTGCACTGCTGTTTCCCATATGTAGTCAAATTTTCTGTACTGTAGGTACGTATACGTACCCTGGTCCAACCAGAAGTCATGCGAAGGACGGAACAACCGACAATCATGGTACAATTGAAATAATATTTTCAGACTTTAATTAGTTAGTTAATGGCATCATTAGTTTTCTCACTTTTAAATTATAGTTTGACTTTTGCAAATGTCTTAGCATTAGGACAAGTTGAAATTTGTACACACATATTTATTATTATTATCATTTTATTAACAGATAAATGTTTACAGCGATATCAGCTGAACGTTTTATCAGCTTTGATCACGTTATTATTGTTTTCTGTATCCATAGAAGCATACAGGTCGAGTAATAGCTTTATGATAGTATTCATTGTAATTCCCTGATATTACAAACATTACTTCTGCACGACAGTAAATTAAATTGCACGTACATGTTCATTAATAAAATCTTTAATATAATCACAGTTTAAGTCTTCGGGGGCTGGATCTTTGAGGTTGGTTGCAACAATGACTTAGAATTCAAATACATCTGGCAATTCAACATTATGAGAGTAATGAACTCCTTTATTGTATAAATAAATGAGTGAATAATGTTATTGTCGGATATCGGTCGTGAAGCGCACTGATGTCGGTTCGTCTTCCAACTATTTGCTGAATATTACAACTCCATCTTTGAATGTGGAGAGGAGTTCCCTATCTCGTTGTGTACGAAACAGTTTGGGAAGAAAACAGTCCTGGAATATTGACATAGTTCTTCACTAACACAGTTTAATCAGTGTGCCATGTGTTTCAATCGTTTGAGTGTTTTACGTTTAGTTATCGTCGCTACCGGTAGCCCATATGAGCGACGCCTCCTGAAGAGATTAGTCATTTTAGATTTTTGGATGATAGTGTCATGATACAGACATAGACCCATGTTTCAAAATGTTATTTTAAACTAAAAGATCGTGAGTGATTAATATTAAGTTGTAGAACTTGTTTCTCAATCGAGTTTAAATACTTAGTATTGACTAGAATAACAAAGACTAATAGTATAGTATACTGTATCACATTCTGCAAACTGCTACAACGAACTACATGAATAGTGTCCGTATTCTCTGTAAGCACATGCCTTCAATTTCCCCGGTGTTTCGCTTGCCGGATTACCTGCACTGGTGTCGAATTCTGTTGTCATTTCAAATTGTTTTCGCAGCACGCTAACTGTGTGTTAGAATTTTCTCTGCGAAACAAAACTCCACCGTTCACCGCTTTGAAAAAGTGAATTGTTGTATTTCCTCTGTCACCTGTTGCGTTTCATATTCCTGCGCGGTTAGATGTACTTCTGTATTTTAGCTATTTCCTGACTATCATGAACAGTTAATAACAAGTAATATATTCTAATGAATTTGTTTTGTCTGTAGTTTTAAATTTTGACAGCAAACATAAACTAACTAAAATTGTGCAGGAACTAGTTCGTATTACGGACGTTCACACTAACAGAAGTGGTTGTGCGTTTGTGTCACGTAGTGCAATGAAGCTCCAGCCAGGAGCAATGAAATGAATACAGACAGAGATCCATTTTTCAACGGTTTATTTTAAATTAAAAGATCGTGAGTGATTAATATTAAGTTGTAGAACTTGTTTCTCAATCTAGTTTAAATACTTAGAATTCACTAGAATAACAAAGATTAATAGTATACTGTGTCAAAATCTGCTGACTGCTACAACGAACTACATTAATAGTTTCCGTATTCGCTTTCTAGTAGCACATGTCTGCAATTTCCGCGGCGTTTCGCTTGACGGATTACCGACATTGATGTCGAAATGTCCGACATTCAAAATAAATGGGGGTCAAAAGAAAATGAAATAGTATTATCATTTTAGCTGCTTTACTGTGAATACAGCTTTATTGTTCGGCGCGAGCTAAACGTTTGTCATTTCAAATTTTCTTCCCAGTGCGCTAATTGTGTGTTGTTTGTTTGTTCTTGTTTTACGCCTGCATCAGCACTATATTGGGTTATATCGCCAGCACATTTTCTGAGTGGGGCTCAAACCCGTGACTATCAGTGATGACAAGTTACACTGATGAGGGAGATAACTTACGCAAGCTAAGGCAGTGTTTTGTGTTCACTCTCCGAGTATTTGGAAAATAACCATATAACAACGATCTTTAAAAAATCAAACTTGTTGCAAACTGTTCTTGAGTGTTTTCTTATAAGACTGTGTAAATCATAATTGTGAAAAATGTCATGAGATAACAGAAATACACCTCAAAACGTGAGAAACAATTAATCAGCATCAAACCAAGATGGCGGCAGTGATACACCGCCCAATGGTCAACAATCGGACTTGATACCACTGGTGTTCTTTCAAGAGTCTAGCCTATTTGGCAATAGCGACTATTTTAGCAGATTTGACTAGGTAGCGTCCCTTGTTCATTTCGAGTGATCACATTGTAGGAGTTTTCTACCTTTGATCAACGTGAGTTATGGTTATTGTATCAGTGGATATCTGTGTAAATGTGCCTAAGGCAATACAATGCAATGAAGCATGAATTATGAAATTCGAGTTGATTCGTTTTTGCTGGGTAGATAATACCGTATAATGCTTGTATAGAGGATGTTGTTGCAGACGTAAACACAATGGTATCATGTTTTGTCAGTGTATATAATTATGACATTGTTCGTGAAAGAGGATAACCTTCATTGCATAAACAACAAAATAGATTATAAAACTGTACTACCATTTTTATTTTTATTATACATAGACGTGTATTAACAAACAATATTATAGATAAGAAAACATTTCTATGGTCCGGGTCAGTGAAGTTTTGATCTTTATTTACCGCTCATCCATGTACATTACATAAATTAAAATACATATGTTTCACACACTGTAATTAAAAACAAATGCACTAGCCGATTAAGAAATATTTTAAAAAAAAATTATCAACCTCGATCAGATCGAGAGTGAACTAATTAGCAGCTGTTTTTTGTGATACTTAAAAAATAAAAACCTTATTATGTATTGGTAACGGTTATAAGAGATTGTTCATAATGCGCAAGGTAATGCCTATTAGTACATTGTACCAGTCTTACTCAGTGAGATATAGCATATAGTATAGACTCAGTGAGATATAGCATATATAGTATAGACTCAGTGAGATATAGCATATATAATATAGACTCAGTGAGATATAGCGTATATAGTATAGGCTCAGTAAGATATAGCATATAGTATAGGCTCAGTGAGATATAGCATATAGTATAGACTCAGTGAGATATAGCATATATAATATAGACTCAGTGAGATATAGCATATAGTATAGACTCATTGAGATATATCATATAGTATAGACTCAGTGAGATATAGCATATATAATATAGACTCAGTGAGATATAGCATATAGTATAGGCTCAGTGAGATATAGCATATATAGTATAGACTCAGTGAGATATAGCATATAGTATAGACTCAGTGAGATATAGCATATATAGTATAGACTCAGTGAGATATAGCATATAGTATAGGCTCAGTGAGATATAGCATATATAGTATAGACTCAGTGAGATATAGCATATAGTATAGACTCAGTGAGATATAGCATATATAGTATAGGCTCAGTGAGATATAGCATATAGCATAGACTCAGTGAGATATAGCACATAGTATAGACTCAGTGAGATATAGCATATAGTATAGACTCAGTGAGATATAGCATATATAGTATAGGCTCAGTGAGATATAGCACATAGTATAGACTCAGTGAGATATAGCATATATAGTATAGGCTCAGTGAGATATAGCATATATAGTATAGGCTCAGTGAGATATAGCATATATAGTATAGGCTCAGTGAGATATAGCATATATAGTATAGGCTCAGTGAGATATAGCATATAGTATAGGCTCAGTGAGATATAGCATATATAGTATAGACTCAGTGAGATATAGCATATATAGTATAGGCTCAGTGAGATATAGCATATATAGTATAGGCTCAGTGAGATATAGCATATATAGTATAGGCTTAGTGAGATATAGCACATAGTATAGACTCAGTGAGATATAGCATATATAGTATAGGCTCAGTGAGATATAGCACATAGTATAGACTCAGTGAGATATAACGGTCCATAAGATGTCGTGTTAAATCACTTGTGGCCCTCATTCTAACGGAAACGAAGCTGTAATTAACAAAGTCCGTTATGCATCGTGTCACCGACCCAAGTAATAAAACAAATATATTTTATGACCATAATTAACGTACCCCAGTAGTTTCAACATTGATAATTATGTTTCCGGCGGAATTGGGGCCAGTTATGGCACTTTCAATGACTGGTTCTACAGGAAATGGGTCGACACGGGTAATTCAACACATCACTTTATAGATCTTGTTATCATTACACATCCACATGTATTAATATGTCACGGTTAATGATTTTATACCTGATCAACCCAATAATCAATATTGACATAACATGAATACAATATACAATACAATACAAATATTTTATTCAGCATTAAACATTTCATATTAATGTTTACAAACATATAATATATAATACAGTGTGAACACAAGTTTTTTCAGAAGAGCATGGGTTTTAACAGTGCAGATTAACAATCACTATACAATAGGTAGATACAGTATTTAAGGTACTTAGATAATGCGTATTTTGTTGGCAAAGTATATCAACTTTGATAGGTTACAAATAGTTTTATTAGACGTAGCAGACATTAGAGCATCGAATGTATGCATTGTCGGCCAATGACAATAATAGCGTTTAAAGTATTTCTTTCTTATATCAAGATAATGTGGACATACAAGTAGAAAATGATATTCACTTTCAATTTTTGTCATAGTACAGGATTTACAAGTTCTCAGTTCACGAGCCACGTTGTTATATCTCCCTGTTTTAATAAAAAGGTTATGTGATGAAGTTCTATATCATGTTTATAGATATGTATCGATTATCCGTTGCTTAATAATGTCCAGAGGGATGTCATGGGTGAACTGTTCATTCCAGATATTGTTAAATCCGTGATTTGATAGTATTGTTTTTATTTCAAACGCCCAATTTTTTCGGTTATAAGTGTGACCTAAATCAACGTCCGTTTTTAATAATGGATAAAGTTGTTTTGTTAAACTTGAATCTTCTTGTTTTAATATCTTAATCCAATACTTAAGTAGTTTAATTTTTCGATAGATATGGAGCGGTAATCGACCTAATTCTCCGTATAGCGCAGTTAAATGTGTTGATTATTTTACTCCGAGCATTCTGGGCAAGAATTTTGTATGGACAAGTTCGATGTCCGTGGCTTTATGTGTTCCCCATATTTCGGCACTAAAATTGAGGATCGAACCTACTAAAGAATCAAATAGCTTTATTTTTTGCGAAGTTGGTAAGCACACACTTAGATCAATGCAACCCATGTAGCCCTCTAAAAATATTCTTATTGTAATTTTAATTCTTTATTAATTATGTTTAGATTGTTTAATCTTCTTAGAAAATAATTTAGTCGCCGAAATGCATTTATGCGGTGAACACAATGTTTCCAAATGAATTTATGGGTGAACACAATGTTTCAACACAATCTAGATAATTTATATGATTTACGGATGTTTCGTCAACCTACAATTTCGTCAAACTGGTGTTATGTACTACCTAGACTGGCTGTTTCGTCTGATATACAGTATATCACACATTTTAATAAAACATAATTATTTCAGAATAGTCAATAAGAATATTTTAAATCATGTTATCACAAAATAAACAAAAATGGAGGAAATAAAAGTATCTATCTCTATCTATCTACCAATCCAATCATAATTGTATTTTTAATAATAGGTATAATTGCTTTGTTTGTGTTTCGTCTATTAATTTATATAGTAGTTTGTTCTGTAAGGCAGAGGTGATAAAACGAGTGTAGGACAATTACCCCTTAGGACGATAGCCCATAGGACAATTGCCCCTAGAACA
>CM026386.1:23662805-23749551 GCA_014843695.1 Archivesica marissinica | reverse complement strand
CGGACCTGGGTCATGTGTACAACACATCACATCTACAGACAGACAATGCGAAAACTTAACCACTCGACCACGGAGGCGGACCTGGGTCATGTGTACAACACATCACATCTACAGACAGACAATGCGAAAACTTAACCACTCGACCACGAAGGCGGACCTGGGTCATGTGTACAATACATCACATCTACAGACAGACAATGCGAAAACTTAACCACTCGACCACGGAGGCGGACCTGGGTCATGTGTACAACACATCACATCTACAGACAGACAATGCGAAAACTTAACCACTCGACCACGGATGCGGACCTGGGTCATGTGTACAACACATCACATCTACAGACAGACAATGCGAAAACTTAACCACTCGACCACGGAGGCGGACCTGGGTCATGTGTACAATACATCACATCTACAGACAGACAATGCGAAAACTTAACCACTCGACCACGGAGGCGGACCTGGGTCATGTGTACAATACATCACATCTACAGACAGACAATGCGAAAACTTACCACTCGACCACGGAGGCGGACCTGGGTCATGTGTACAACACATCACATCTACAGACAGACAATGCGAAAACTTAACCACTCGACCACGGAGGCGGACCTGGGTCATGTGTACAATACATCACATCTACAGACAGACAATGCGAAAACTTAACCACTCGACCACGGAGGCGGACCTGGGTCATGTGTACAACACATCACATCTACAGACAGACAATGCGAAAACTTAACCACTCGACCACGGAGGCGGACCTGGGTCATGTGTACAACACATCACATCTACAGACAGACAATGCGAAAACTTAACCACTCGACCACGGAGGCGGACCTGGGTCATGTGTACAACACATCACATCTACAGACAGACAATGCGAAAACTTAACCACTCGACCACGGAGGCGGACCTGGGTCATGTGTACAACACATCACATCTACAGACAGACAATGCGAAAACTTAACCACTCGACCACGGAGGCGGACCTGGGTCATGTGTACAACACATCACATCTACAGACAGACAATGCGAAAACTTAACCACTCGACCACGGAGGCGGACCTGGGTCATGTGTACAACACATCACATCTACAGACAGACAATGCGAAAACTTAACCACTCGACCACGGAGGCGGACCTGGGTCATGTGTACAACACATCACATCTACAGACAGACAATGCGAAAACTTAACCACTCGACCACGGAGGCGGACCTGGGTCATGTGTACAACACATCACATCTACAGACAGACAATGCGAAAACTTAACCACTCGACCACGGAGGCGGACCTGGGTCATGTGTACAACACATCACATCTACAGACAGACAATGCGAAAACTTAACCACTCGACCACGGAGGCGGACCTGGGTCATGTGTACAATACATCACATCTACAGACAGACAATGCGAAAACTTAACCACTCGACCACGGAGGCGGACCTGGGTCATGTGTACAACACATCACATCTACAGACAGACAATGCGAAAACTTAACCACTCGACCACGGAGGCGGACCTGGGTCATGTGTACAACACATCACATCTACAGACAGACAATGCGAAAACTTAACCACTCGACCACGGAGGCGGACCTGGGTCATGTGTACAACACATCACATCTACAGACAGACAATGCGAAAACTTAACCACTCGACCACGGAGGCGGACCTGGGTCATGTGTACAACACATCACATCTACAGACAGACAATGCGAAAACTTAACCACTCGACCACGGAGGCGGACCTGGGTCATGTGTACAACACATCACATCTACAGACAGACAATGCGAAAACTTAACCACTCGACCACGGAGGCGGACCTGGGTCATGTGTACAACACATCACATCTACAGACAGACAATGCGAAAACTTAACCACTCGACCACGGAGGCGGACCTGGGTCATGTGTACAACACATCACATCTACAGACAGACAATGCGAAAACTTAACCACTCGACCACGGAGGCGGACCTGGGTCATGTGTACAACACATCACATCTACAGACAGACAATGCGAAAACTTAACCACTCGACCACGGAGGCGGACCTGGGTCATGTGTACAACACATCACATCTACAGACAGACAATGCGAAAACTTAACCACTCGACCACGGAGGCGGACCTGGGTCATGTGTACAACACATCACATCTACAGACAGACAATGCGAAAACTATATCCACTCGACCACGGAGGCGGACCTGGGTCATGTGTACAATACATCACATCTACAGACAGACAATGCGAAAACTATATCCACTCGTAAGAAATTTCTTCGAGGGCACAAAAAAACAGAATAATCACAAAGGTGTAAGTTATATATTCTATTAAAGTTTATTATCATAAGTTGTGTAGCTGCTTACAATATTAAACATATATACATGTACATCACATAAACTTAACAAAATATATCACAACTGAATCAATACAATTGTTAAAATAATTTCTTATCATCAAAATAATAAAATTTACTCAATAAATGTACAAATGTGTATATGCACAAACAGATACCTCACATAGAAATTATTTCAGTTATTACGTGGCTAGTTTCAGTTTAGGTATCAATCTAAGGTCACTTGATATCAGTCTGAGACCAAAAGTCGAAGGCTCATATCAAATTGCCAAGGGTAGATACCTAGGCCGATATGAAACTAGAATGTAATAACGTCTTTATTACTTTGATATGAATTTGAACATTTAATAATCGAATCATGCTCTCCATTATTCATTTATCAGTAATAAATCACAATTACTGAATTAGATACACGAAAACTACAAACATCTGTTATCTGTCAAATATGAAGCACTGGGATGCTACAGGAACTAAACAAACTTGCACCAAGTGTGCATGCGTTATTTTCTCAGGAACTAGTTATGATACGGCTTTTTCTGGTTTTATACGGGCTCATGACCATATCAAACAAATAAACGTAATATCATGCTAGGAAAACACAGCATATACATCTGGGTGATAGCCAGTATTGTGGTAGCCAAATAACGGGGGGGGGGGGGAATAGACTAAAATTCATATCTAAGTAATAACAAGTTTTATTTAGTGGAGGACCCAGCACCATTTTGGGCTATATCGCCCGAGGGCAGTTCAACTAACACTTTTCCTGGGCAGGCTCCAGCTGTTGACCAGTAATTGGATGCACCAACCTCCGTAAGAAATTGCCAACTTTTTCATATAAATGAGACAGGGCCTGAGCGGGGCTCGAACCCGTGTCCATCAGTGATGATAGGTTACAGTGGTATACAAGTCAGCGACCGTAACCACTCGACCACGAAGGCGGACTTAATGGAACGCATGTGTGACTATGGTACCTTATGTTTGTAGACTGTATACCCAATAGTTGAACATGTGTAGATATACATTCATCATACTGACAATACTATCTATACTAATCTAATCAATTTGAACATGTGTAGATAATATGTTATATGTTATATTTCGGGTTTTACGCCTGCATCAGCACCATTTTGGGCTATATCGCCGGCGGGCAGTTTATTTATATTTCGGGTTTTACGCCTGCATCAGCACCATTTTGGGCTATACCGCCGGCGGGCAGTTTATTTATATTTCGGGTTTTACGCCTGCATCAGCACCATTTTGGGCTATATCGCCGGCGGGCAGTTTACCTAACAACACCTTTCCTGGGCAGGCTCCAGCGGTTAACCAGTACTTGGATGCACCAACCTCCGTAAGAAATTGCCAACTTTTTCATATAAATGAGACACGGCCTGAGCAGGGCTCGAACCCGTGTCCATCAGTGATGATAGATTACAGTGGTATACAAGTCAGCGACCTTAACCACTCGACCACGGATGCGGACTCCGGCGGGCAGTTTACCTAACAACACCTTTCCTGGATGTGTAGATAACATTCATCATACTGACAATATAATCAATAGGATTTTGTTAGAAATGAAAAACCATACATCTCCCCCACTCAACTGTTGCATGGAAGCGAAATATATGAAGACGGGTCTGTAGTCCAGTGGTTAACACGCTGGACTGGTATTCCAGTGATCGCAGGTTCAATCCCCCGTCTGACCCTAATAAAATTAACAGTCTTTCAGATGGGACTTTAAACCGAGGTCTTGTGTCGGTGCTGTACACCGTGCACGTAAAAGAACCAGAGGAGACTCTGGAATGGGTCTCTGTCTGTATCATTTGCACAATCCTCCAAAAATCTAAAATGAGTAATCTCTTCAGGAGGCGTCGCTCATATGGGCGACCGGTAGCGACGATAAATAAAAGTAAAACACACATATGAAGTCATTGCAGTAAAATATCATTGGTAGTATAAATAAGTATTATGAAGTAGTCAGATCGGTCATAAGCAACCAGCCAAGGTGTGGCACATGTGGCTGCTTAACCCATTCAACACCAAGTAACTGACATGGACTGGTCCATGATATTCATAAACCAATAAAAGAATCAGAAAATCACATTTGGACAAGTTCATTTATCAAAATGGGTAATTATGTCTAAAAATAGTCATATCACTGGCAAAAAGTGCAGATCCTGATGAGACGGCTCGTCACGAGCCGGCTCATCTGGATCTACACATTTTTGTAATCCAATTTAGAGGTCTGTGGTGTTGAAAGGGTTAATAGAGGACAAATGTATAACTAAAATAACAACATATTAGGAATCTGGAAACTGGCTGCTTAATACAGATTGGTTGTTTAATGGAGGTGACCACTATAACAAGTTTGACTGTAGTACCTTTTTGAAATGTCCAACCGGAATTTTTTATAGGAGACAAAACATGATATCATTTATATGGGTTTGGGATATGAAATTTGCTATAAACTGTTCATTCAAAGAGTCGCAGAAAGTCATCTAACCAGAACATGATTAAGACATTATAGCTTCCTGCCAACGATGATGAAAATCCAGCAAGAGGTTTTGGATATGAAGCGCTGACATGGACAAAAGGACAGGATTTCTTTCTTCAAATGGTCATAAATTTGCATGAAATCACTGAACAAGAATATTATAATATGCACAAGGCCGATATAATACTGATACTTGCCACCAACTATAGTGAAAATCAGACACGGCGTTTTGGAGATTAAACCCGCACAAGATAAAACTGGAGAGACAATCGTGTTAAAATGGCCGTCAATACGGAAAAACAACATTTAATCTCCACAGGATTACAATATGCAAACCTAGACATTGTACTGATGCTTCATGCCAAGTTTGGCCAAACACCAACAAGGCATTTAGGAGAGGAAGGACAGACAAACTATGGGCTATATAAATGTGCAAAGGGCCGTAAATCCGAGAAAAAAACCCATCCGAACGGAACCGGGTTACAACATGCACAACAAGACATCATACTGAGATGCCATGCAAAGTTTGGTGAAAAAATAACCAACAAGGTGTTTTGGAGATGAAGCGTGGACAAGTTTTATGCTATAAAAATGGGCCTTTAATCTGCAAATAATGCATCCAACCGGAACGGAATTACATTTTTCACAAATATACATAATATTTATCCTTACTGGCAAGTTTAATGAAAATCTAACAATGGATTTTGGAGATGAAGAGTTGAAAAGAAATTTGGCAGTGCACATCGAGATAGCAGGCATATTGTGACACACTTGCATACTCTATGTGAGATATAATCCGTTAAGAATTATAGGAAGATTAGCTAATTTTATGTCGACTTCAAATTCAAGGTCACTGGTATGCTTTGTTCTTTTTGGGGCTTAATCCTTTCCCCCATAGAAGCACCCTTGATGCCCATAACAATACGACATACAGTCTACACCCGTTATGTCGAATTCCGTCAGACCAAAAAAATACATCGACATAACCAAAGTTTGACTTAACGAAAATCGATAAAACGGAGCCAAACCAATGATCGTAATAAAGGCCAGAATCTCGTGTAGTCCCAGTAATATCTATGGAGGTGGGATATATATGGTGACTACTTATCCACTGCATGATAGCTAAATGGCTGTCGTTTGTATGGAGATATAATAGTATATTAACTTAAATCTCTATGAAGTCCCAGTAATATCTATGGAGGTGGGATAGATATGGTGACTACTTATCCACTGCATGATAGCTAAATGGCTGTCGTTTGTGTGGAGATATAATAGTATATTAACCTAAATCTCTATGTAGTCCCAGTAATATCTATGGAGGTGGGATATATATGGTGACTACTTATCCACTGCATGATAGCTAAATGGCTGTCGTTTGTATGTAGATATAATAGTATATTAACCTAAATCTCTATGAAGTCCCAGTAATATCTATGGAGGTGGGGTAGATATGGCGACTACTTATCCACTGCATGATAGCTAAATGGCTGTCATAGTATATTAACCTAAATCTCTATGTAGTCCCAGTAATATCTATGGAGGTGGGATAGATATGGCGACTACTTATCCACTGCATGATAGGTAAATGGCTGTCATAGTATATTAACCTAAATCTCTATGTAGTCCCAGTAATATCTATGGAGGTGGGATAGATATGGCGACTACTTATCCACTGCATGATAGGTAAATGGCTGTCATAGTATATTAATCTAAATCTCTATGTAGTCCCAGTAATATCTATGGAGGTGGGATATATATGGTGACTACTTATCCACTGTGTGATAGCTAAATGGCTGTCGTTTGTATGGAGATATAATAGTATATTAACCTAAATCTCTTATGAAGTCCTAGTAATATCTATGGAGGTGGGATAGATATGGCGACTACTTATCCACTGCATGATAGGTAAATGGCTGTCATAGTATATTAACCTAAATCTCTATGTAGTCCCAGTAATATCTATGGAGGTGGGATATATATGGTGACTACTTATCCACTGTGTGATAGCTAAATGGCTGTCGTTTGTATGGAGATATAATAGTATATTAACCTAAATCTCTATGTAGTCCCAGTAATATCTATGGAGGTGGGATAGATATGGCGACTACTTATCCACTGCATGATAGCTAAATGGCTGTCATTTGTATGGAGATATAATAGTATATTAACCTAAATCTCTATGAAGGAAAGGGTTAAAATCACACCAACAGCTTAGGTTCATATGGCAACTCTCCAGTTATTATTGGTTTAAACATGTATTTTTTTATAATAATTGTATACAAAACGAAAATGGACTACATTGCACGCACGGACGGGCACAAGCGTAGAACCACCAAATTCTAAGCACGATAGCTGGAAGGTTCCTCACATGAATGAATTCAACACCCCCTGTGGGAACCGAACCTGCAACACCCCCTGTGGGAACCGAACCTGCAACATCCCCTGTGGGAATCGAACCTGCAACACCCCCTGTGGGAACCGAACCTGCAACACACCCTGTGGGAACCGAACCTACAACACACCCTGTGGGAACCGAACCTGCAACACCCCCTGTGGGAACCGAACCTGCAACACACCCTGTGGGAACCGAACCTGCAACACCCCCTGTGGGAACCGAACCTACAACACACCCTGTGGGAACCGAACCTGCAACACACCCTGTGGGAACCGAACCTGCAACACCCCCTGTGGGATCCGAACCTGCAACACCCCCTGTGGGAACCGAACCTGCAACACCCCCTGTGGGATCCGAACCTGCAACACCCCCTGTGGGATCCGAACCTACAACAGTGAGGGGTAGCAGAAGTGGACGATGGAGAGCATCCTGTGGGATCCGAACCTACAACAGTGAGGGGTAGCAGAAGTGGACGATGGAGAGCATCCTGTGGGATCCAAACCTACAACAGTGAGGGGTAGCAGAAGTGGACGATGGAGAGCATCCTGTGGGATCCGAACCTACAACAGTGAGGGGTAGCAGAAGTGGACGATGGAGAGCATCCTGTGGGATCCAAACCTACAACAGTGAGGGGTAGCAGAGGTGGACGATGGAGAGCATCCTGTAGGATCCGAACCTACAACAGTGAGGGGTAGCAGAAGTGGACGATGGAGAGCATCCTGTAGGATCCGAACCTACAACAGTGAGGGGTAGCAGAAGTGGACGATGGAGAGCATCCTGTGGGATCCAAACCTACAACAGTGAGGGGTAGCAGAAGTCGACGATGGAGAGCATCCTGTGGTATCTGAACCTACAACAGTGAGGGGTAGCAGAAGTGGACGATGGAGAGCATCCTGTGGGATCCAAACCTACAACAGTGAGGGGTAGCAGAAGTGGACGATGGAGAGCATCCTGTGGGATCCAAACCTACAACAGTGAGGGGTAGCAGAAGTCGACGATGAAGAGCATCAGATTGTTATGCTCATCAATTCTGTAATTGGCCGGTCGTCCGGGCAACTCATTACCTCTCCGACGCCTCAGACCTGGTGCGGGCTTCGGGGTATTACATGCTACTGAAGCACATGGTTGACTGCTACACAACAGTAACAAAATGGCTACATGACTTGACGCAGACGTCCAAATTTAATGCAGCATATGGTAGAGACAGGATGTTTAGAATTCAATTTAAAATTGATCAACAGATCATAAATATTTATATACCCAAAAAAACTAGCACAGCATATAGATAAGCTTATTTAGAATTCCCATTCTGCATCAAAATGTAAATCTTCCATCTCCTCAGCTAAATCTTCCGCTGCCAAGTCATCTGTAGATAGAAACATTGTTATTTACTAGCAGTGTTAAACATAGGATCTTACACTCGTGGTGATTTCATACCATATTTTACCCAGGCGAAATGATGACCATGGTCACCACGGTTTTTGATGGTTGACCATGTTTTTAACATGGTCAACCATCAAATACCATGGTGAAAACATGATCAGGAGCATGGTTGACCATGGTGAGAGAAGATCGACCATGGTGAGAGAAGATCGACCATGGTGAGAGAAGATTGACCATGGTCGACCATGGTGAGACAAGATTGACCATGGTCAACCATGGTAACAAAAGACAATCAACAAATTTGACCATGGTCTACCATGGTCAACCTTTTTCATTACCACTGTCAAAATTCACCACACCATGGTTGACCATTGTCGACTGTGATGAACACAGCACTTAAATCACTATCAAAGTAAGTATTGCTACTATATTTGGTATTGCTGGACGCGTATTGTTAATGGCTGGAACGTGGGCACTATATTAAACTTAAGAAACTGCAGCTGTAATAATAATAGAGATTAATCGATTCGGCCCCGTGCTCGTACCGTAAACAAAAGACAACGTGATTATCAGTCAGGTTTTGATAAGTGGACGTTTTAGCCGATTTCAGACGGTACTGTGTGCTTTTGAATAATGAAAATTATGTTTTCGAAATCCGAGTGATTGGGAAACATTTCGGCAAGTTACATAGCAAATTCACTTACTTTTCTGATTTATTTGTTCGTTATTTGAGGGTCCATCGCCCCAGATTGACTGGTTATTAATTATGCCAAATACAGAGAAGACGAGTTGAAAAATACAATTGACACAGTCAAGTCTATGTAAATCGAAAACGAAAGTAGATTGGTAAATACAGGAATGCTTACGTCTTAGACGGTCGAATTGACAGGACCCCGCTGTATATATTGAAATGTATTGTTATCTAACGATTGTAAATATGCAACATATTAAAGGTCGGACTAGATCTTGTCTATCCCCTATTTTGTGTTGGGTCTGGATTTTACCCCCTAACGGTATTTTACCCAGAGCCAGGGGAAGCAACTTTGTATCTCGGCAAATCTAACGACGTTTTTCATTGGTCAATCAAAGTAAAAAATACGCGTGTTAACCAATCACAGAGTTCGATAGAAAAACCGTAGCATCACGAAAGGCGCTTTTTTCACAGCACCAGTCTCAACAGCATGTCGAAAGAACTTGCAGGGAAATTTGCGGTTGTTCGTTGGCTGAACGACGACGATAGACTTTCTGTGCATAATCAGAAATACTTCATGGAACCGCAAAAACAAACATACATACCAGGAGATGAGGGTATTGCTTGCTACCCCGGTGTTCCTGGAAAATGGCAGTACAGAATTCTTGCCGTTGGTGGTAAGTACAATCGCAAATATGTGTGTGAATGATATAATGTTAAATTAAACAGGTCATTCTTTAAAATGATGCTTTGTGTATACATGTATCTTGTTATGTAACCTTCTTCAAATAAATTATTATTAGCATGTTATGTGCCCATGTTCGCTCAGGTGAGAGATATAGGGCCATCATCATCCTCTGTTTTCATAAAGCTATGTTTGTAATAATAATGCTCCTCAGCTTGCAATGATGTATTTCATATATACTTTTTTCAGTTGTGTTTCTATCCAAGACTTCAAAGCACTCAAGGATGACGTTCGCACACTCAAGGATGACGTTCGCACACTCAAGGATGACGTTCACACACTCAAGGATGACATTCGCACACTCAAAGGATGACGTTTGCACACTCAAGGATGATGTTCGCACACTCAAAGATGACGTTCGCACACTCAAGGATGACGTTCGCACACTCAAGGATGACGTTCGTCGGCTAAAGAGAAAACTCGACTCGGATCAGCTGCAGCACCCCGAAACCAAGAAACGTATGTCTTCAACTACCTTGACACCAAGAAAATTAGGGACACAAATAACTCTCAACTCAAGTGCACAGACAGCAGAAAAGTCAGTGACGCCTAGGAAGTTGACTCCAAGAAAGTCGCCAAGGAAGTTAACTCCAAGAAAGTCATCGTCAACACCTAGCCCTCCTAGAGAGTTAACGACGCTACCCCATGGAATGTTATATAACAGTCTCACTAGGTCTCAACTGGTAGATGCTATATCGCATACTGATGGACTGTATACAGCTGTAAAAATTTTAATGTTTGAATTGGGTATTTTGAATATCAGTACTCGGGTATATTAGTTTTAATTAGTCTATACTAATTTATTTAAGCTCGATTGTGACGAAAGCTGATAGCTTATATAATCACTCTCGAGTCTGCTGCCTGTTTAGGTTTATACAAATTTATTTTAGCTCGATTGCGAAACAAGTTCTTACAACTTATATTAATCACTCTCGAGACCTCATTCCTGATGGAATCCATCGCATGAAGGAGAGAAGAGGCAATGTGGAATTTAAATGCCTTGCCTAAGGGCACAATCGTAACGGCTCCAGCAGGGCTCGAACTCCGGACCTTTCGCACCTGAAGCGAACGCGCATCCACTACGCTATCACGACTTCCACGAGTGCCTGTTGGGTACTAAGCATAATCAACGAGCTGAATGAAATGAAATAATGGTTAATTCAGTACTCGGTTACGTTGATTGTGGATCATGATACGCACATAATTCAACCTTTATTGCGTATCATCTATTTTCTAATGCGTTTCAGTACGCTTAGCTTTTTATTTTAATTGGGTATTTTACAAAAATAATTGCGTAAGTATGCAAATACGCAGCTTATCTGTTCCTCTGCACGCGCTAAAATAATTTGAGTACTCGTGTATTACGATAATTAATACACTGTTGTTACTATGCGTCTACAAGGCAAATTATGTTATATATAGAGAATACTAAATGAGTGATCATTGAATACTGAAATTATTGAACAAGTTGTTTAAAACGATACAAAACACGGCTTTCGCATTGAATGCTATAATTATTGAACTTGTATTTCAGGCTTTTGCCGAGTTTTGTATCATTTTAGACAACAAATTCAATATTTTCAGTATTCAACGATCACGAATACAGTATTCTATTTATCACTACAAACAGAATGCAGTGCAGCCGCTAGTAGCGCCGTCTTAAAAAGCGCCGTCATTTCACGCTGTGAAATCAGTGACGCGGGAAATGTTGCCACACTAGTGGGTTATTCAAATGTTGCCTAATGGTCGTATCAAAGTAGTCAATAAATGAAAAAGGAATTCAGTTTTAAGAGTCAGTTATAGTCACTTGATTTTGTTTCTGTCCATTTTTAAGCTTATGTGAGCACTGGCTCACCATGAGCTTTTGTGTTTGCTGGTTATCCGTCAAGACGGTTGTGTACCATGGTCATTGACCACGGTCCACACCATGGTCATTGACCACGGTCCACGACCATGGTAAAAAACCATGGTGCCTTTTAGCAAAACGTGGTCGACCATGGTCAACTGGTTGTGTACCATGATAAAAAACTGTGGTTGACCATGGTCGACCATGGTAAAAGACTGTGGTGCCATTTAACAAAACGTGGTCGACCATGGTTGACCATGGTCATATGACCATGATAGTCCATGGTCGACCATGGTAGTCCATGGTCATATGACCTTCATTTTCGCCTGGGTAGGAAACAAGTTTTGGAATTTTGCTATTAACTCTTTCAGCGCCAATGTCGCATAAAAGCGACTTTGTAAAAAAGTAGGGAACCCGATCGGACAGAATAGAACATGCCGTCTGATCAGGCTATATGCTGATTGCTCTTCAGACAGTGGAGCTGAAGCACCTGTCCGAATAGCAAACAACATAGATCCTGATCAGACGCGGCGTTACGCCGCGGCTGATCTGGATCTATGTTGTGTGCACATGCTCTGAATGTATTCGGCGCTGAAAGAGTTAAGCAAACTTTATGGTGAGCTTAAAAGCAAAATTCCGAAACGAGTTTAATAAAATATGGTATGAAATCATCACGACTGTAAGATCCTTTTTTATCACATTATCATAGTAACAACAACCGTACCGTAGCGAGGTCGTTTTAATAAATAACGTTGCTACTTTCATTTTGGCACCGATTATCATCAGAAATTGTCATGATGTCACTAAATTGTCATGATGTCACTAAATTGTCATGATGTCACTAAATTGTCATGATGTAATTAAATTGTCATGATGTCACTAAATTGTCATGATGTCACTAAATTGTCATGATGTCACTAAATTGTCATGATGTCACTAAATTGTCATGATGTCACTATGTAAAGCAGCGTCATATTTATGTTTCACATTGCGTTGAGTGTTCTTTTAAAGCATCGTTTGTCTTATCGTTAACATTATATACCAATTCATCTAGAAATATGCATAATTTACAGTTTAATTTACAAATAATAACGATTATTCTCTCAACCAATCAGAATCCTTCCAAGTTCTTTTAAAAATGCAACAATGTATTTAAAATTGACTGTGTCGAAAAGCTCCTTCATTGTCATAACTGTATAATATTTTTGACGAACGAGTGCTAAATCTACACAGTGAATTAATATGTGTTCAACATGTATAGAGGAATGGCATGGTATACACCATGGTGGATCCTCTCTTTTCAATAAAAATGAGTGTGTGAAACGGGTATGTCCAAGTCTCGGACGTGACATTACTGTTTCCTCTCTATGGTTGGAGTGATAAACAGAAGATGATTTACCAATGTTTGGTTTAATTAATTGCAGTTTATTGAATTGTATGTTATTTCAAGTGGTTTGCCATTTTGAAGTAATGTAAGAAAGAATCGATTGTCTATTCAATATTCTAACACGACCCAGCTAATAACATACATATTTGTATAGTAAAATCTACCTCGGGTTATTCTGCGATATACCTACCTTGAACTATGCTGCGCGCGCACCGTGTTTTGGCTATTCCGTTTATACAATGCGTGTAAAGTTTTATGAATGAAAGTCACGTGATGTTTGTAAATACTACCGTGGGAATTCGCGGAAGTGAGCTATTTTTAGAATCAGATAATCTCTTGTCCGTCTTGTTTTTCTGTTAAGTAACGTTTCAGTTACTATTCTGTACAGTTTTATTTGACAAAATAAATAAAATTATTGATCAGTTACAACTTTTGTTCATTTATGCACTAGATCGATATTTTCCATAAAATCACCCCTTACACGGGAGGACATTTCGAAAGCCAAATGCAGCGGAGTAGCACTGCGTTTGAAGAAAATACTCCTTTGATTCTCGTCTAAAATTATTAGAAGTCGTGTTAGAATCGAAATAATAAGTATCAACCGTGGTATATCACAGAATAACCCTCGTTTTTCGTTCTTATGCATAGAAATATATCACTCAGGCCACGGTTGATACTTATTATTTCTTAAATAGTGTACCTCATTTACTAATTTAAAGTTCACATGCTGGGTGCACTATTACTGTGCATCTTATGTACATGACCAACGATAAAGGGGGAGTCCACCCTCAAGTGAACAGGTGTGGAACGGGGTATTTGGGGGGTTACCCATAGAAAATATTGATGTCATTACTTGTGTGCCAAACAACGACGGCTGTCCGATTAGCGCAGTGGTTAGCGCACTCGCTTCTCGCCAATACAACCCGGGTTCGATCCTCAGACCGGGAAGTATATGAGATGGTACGGTGGTCGCCAGATCATAGAGGTGGGTTTTCTCCGGGTACTCCGGTTTCCTTCCACACTAATGACCACATAGATACGCTTTCATCCGCGCCAACGAGAGCGATTAATATAAGTTGTTAACACTTGTTTCGCAATCGTTGTAAAATAAATAAAGTTTAACCTATTCAACATCACAGACCTCTAAATAGGCATACAAAAAGTGTAGATCCAGATGAGCCGGCTCGTGACGAGCCGTCTCATCAGGATCTGCACTTTTTGCCAGTAATATTACTATTTTTAGAGAAAAATTACCCATTTTGATAAATGAACTGGTCCAAATGTAATTTTCTTATTAATTTATTGGTCTAAAAATATGATGCACCAGTCCAGGTCAGTTACTTGGTGTTGATTGGGTTAAACAGTTGAGCAGATTACCTTTTGGCAACTTCGAGACATCCAGGAGAGGTGTAAGTGGGTGGAGCAATGAGGGCAATATAGTTGTGGTCTTCTTTCTCAGGTTCTTCAAGAATGGATGACCCAGCAGGCTGCTTGCAGTTGGCCTGTAATAATACGCATTGTTTACATATATGACAACTGTTGTTATATATTTATATTTCGGGTTTTACGCCTGTATCAGCACCATTTCGGGCTATATCGCCGGCGGGCAGTTTACTTAACAACACCTTTCCTGGGCAGGCTCCAGCGGTTAATCAGTACTTTGGTTGCACCAACCTCCGTAAGAAACTGCCAACTTTTTCATATAAATGAGACACGGCCTGAGTGGGGCTCGAACCAGTGACCATCAGTGATGATAGGTTACAGTGGTATACAAGTCAGCGACCTTAACCACTCGACCACCACGGAGGCGGACCATATATGACAACTACAATTTCTTTCTTTCTTATTGGAGTCAATGTAGCACCAATAGGATAGGTCATGTCGAGACTTTCATGCTTCTATTATTGAAGGAAAACACAAGTCCCTTCCGGCGTATTGCAGCAAACGGGTAGAACCACTAACCTACCATAAGCCAGCTTCCTCAGATGAAAGAATTCATTGCTCTGGTGTGATTGTAACCTACAGCAACGAGGGTAAAGCTATATGAAGACAGCAACGACTTAGACATGGAGTCATAGCAACGACTTAGACATGGAGTCATAGCAACAACTTAGACATGGAGTCATAGCAGAAATGGTGCCGACATTTGCCAATGACTCAATTTGATTCAAAAATAAAAACTGGTGAGACGGATCTGTAGTCCAGTGGTTAACACGATGGACTGGTAATCCAGGGTTCGTACATTCGATCCCCAGTCTCACAGTGCCATCTGATCAGGCTCTATTTTGTTTGCTATTCGGATAGTGGAGCTAAAACACTTATCTGAATAGCAAACAACATAGATCCTGATCAGAGGCGGCTGATTAGGATCTATGTTGTTTGCACATTACGCTTAGTTTTTTCAGCAGGTTACGGGTTAAAGCAATACTGCACACAATTTATTGTATTTGATCTTTTGGTTATTATTTTTATATTTCGGGTTTTACGCCTGCATCAGCACCATTTCGGGCTATATCGCGGGCGGGCAGTTTACTTAACAACACCTTTCCTGGGCAGGCTCCAGCGGTTAACCAGTACTTGGGTGCACCAACCTCCGTAAGAAACTGCCAAATTTTTCATATAAATGAGACATGGCCTGAGCGGGTCTCGAACCAGTGACCATCAGTGATGATAGGTTACAGTGGTATACAACTCAGCGACCTTAACCACTCGACCACGGAGGCGGACCTTGATCTTTTGGATTCATGAAATTTCAGTCTTAACGAGGTGGACTTATATTGTACCTTCTTTCTGGATCCCTTTCCAGACACAGGTCCACAAACTGGTGGAAGTTCTGGGAGAACGTTCGGTTGATATAGGCATACGCTAGGGAGCTGCCCTTCTGTACCGCATTAGATGTACTGTCTATGCCGGACTCCTCTTTCTCTTGTACATCTGAAATTGTTCTGTTTGTTTGCGTGTGTTTGTAACACAAGGATACTAACCACGATCATCGTCATGTATGGATTACAGGTCGGGGATCATCACCTATCCACCTTATTCGTATGCTTAACCCCTTGCACGCTAGCGACAGATAAAATCACTTTTGCAAACAGTATAGAGCTAGATCAGACGACACAGAACATGCCATCTGATCACACTCTATGCTGTTGCTATTCGGTTATTGGAGCTAAAACACTGAAGAGCAAACAACATAGATCCTGATCAGACGTGGCGTTACGCCATGGCTGATCTGGATCTATGTTGTTTGCAAATGTGATTTTATTTACTCAGTAGACAAAGGGTTATTGTATAATCACATTGTATATTTTTAGTATATATTTAACAATTTCGGTTAGTTTATACAAATTTATTTTAGCTCAATTGCGAAACAAGTTCATACAATCCATAGCCAGGAGGGAGAGAGAAGAGGCAACGTGGAATTTAAATTCCTTGCCTAAGGGTACAAACGTAATGGCTCCAGCGGGGCTCAAACTCAGGTCTTTCACACATGAAGTGAACGTGCTACCACTGCGCTATCATGACCTCTGGCTACGGTGCTGCTGTGAGTGAGGTAGTGCATAATGCATGTGACCAAATGCAGTAAAGGACATGTTGAGAATAGGTGTTTGGAAAATTGGAAAAACCATAAGACACATTTTATATTAGTGTCATATGAGCGACGCCTCATGAAGAGATTAGTCATTTTAGATTTTTGGAGGATAGTGCAATGATACAGACAGAGTCCCATTCCAGAGTCTCCTCTGGTTCTTTTACGTGCACGGTGTAAAGCACCAACACGAGACCTTGATTTAAAGTTCCATTTGAAAGACTGTTAATTTAAAGTTCCAGTTTAAAGTTCCAGTTGAAAGATCAGTCTGTACCCTTATAAAGTCAGCAAATGGTGTATATCGCATCATATATGTATGGAACCATATAAAAATAATTGTTTTTTATGCAGAAAAAACTGTTTAACTATGACACTATTTTAGTACAGGAATAGCTATAAAAAGTACTAAACAGTAAATTACACCCACAATGCAATAATGCATTTACCTTAGAACTGGGTCTTAAGCATAGAACATTGATTAAATATGGTGAACATTGGTGTGAAGTTAATTTCAAAACATGTCAATCAGTTTCGATGATATCGTCCAGACACAACATATTACTCCCATTTCTGACCCACAATGTGACATAAGTGTGACCTTGACCGTGCAGGTGTGTCAGCTCAGCATGGTGAACATGTGTTACATCCATTTGTAGATTCGGTAGCAATGCAGGTTCGAAATCCGACTTATGAATCTTTACAATCACTATCAGGTTCGAAATCCGACTTATGAATCTTTACAATCACTATCAGGTTCGAAATCCGACTTATGAATCTTTACAATCACTATCAGGTTCGAAATCCGACTTATGAATCTATACAATCACTATCAGGTTCGAAATCCAACTTATGAATCTATACAATCACTATCAGGTACGAAATCCGACTTATGAATCTATACAATCACTATCAGGTTCGAAATCCGACTTATGAATCTATACAATCACGATCAGGTTCGAAATCCGACATATGAATATATACAATCACTATCAGGTTCAAAATACGACTTATGAATCTATACAATCACTATCAGGTTCGAAAATCCGACATATGAATCTATACAATCACTATCAGGTTCAAAGATCCGACTTATGAATCTATACAATCACTATCAGGTTCAAAATCCGACTTATCAATCTATACAATCACTATCAGGTTCGAAATCCGACTTATGAATCTATACATACACTATCAGGTTCGAAATCCGACATATGAATCTATACAATCACTATCAGGTTCAAAGATCCGACTTATGAATCTATACAATCACTATCAGGTTCGAAATCCGACTTATGAATCTATACAATCATTATCAGGTTCAAAGATCCGACTTATGAATCTATACAATCATTATCAGGTTCAAAGATCCGACTTATGAATCTATACAATCACTATCAGGTTCAAAGATCCGACTTATGAATCTATACAATCACTATCAGGTTCAAAGATCCGACTTATGAATCTATACAATCATTATCAGGTTCGAAATCCGACATATGAATCTATACAATCATTATCAGGTTCGAAATCCGACTTATGAATCTATACAATCATTATCAGGTTCAAAGATCCGACTTATGAATCTATACAATCACTATCAGGTTCGATATCCGACTTATGAATCAATACAATCACTATCAGGTTCGAAATCCGACTTATGAATCTATACAATCACTATCAGGTTCGAAAAATCCGACTTATGAATCTATACAATCACTATCAGGTTCGAAATCCGACTTATGAATCTATACAATCACTATCAGGTTCGAAATCCGACTTATGAATCTATACAATCACGATCAGGTTCGAAATCCGACATATGAATATATACAATCACTATCAGGTTCAAAATCCGACTTATGAATCTATACAATCACTATCAGGTTCGAAATCCGACATATGAATCTATACAATCACTATCAGGTTCAGAGATCCGACTTATGAATCTATACATACACTATCAGGTTCGAAATCCGACATATGAATCTATACAATCACTATCAGGTTCAAAGATCCGACTTATGAATCTATACAATCATTATCAGGTTCAAAGATCCGACTTATGAATCTATACAATCACTATCAGGTTCAAAGATCCGACTTATGAATCTATACAATCATTATCAGGTTCAAAGATCCGACTTATGAATCTATACAATCACTATCAGGTTCAAAGATCCAACTTATGAATCTATACAATCACTATCAGGTTCAAAGATCCGACTTATGAATCTATACAATCATTATCAGGTTCGAAATCCGACATATGAATCTATACAATCATTATCAGGTTCGAAATCCGACTTATGAATCTATACAATCATTATCAGGTTCAAAGATCCGACTTATGAATCTATACAATCACTATCAGGTTCGATATCCGACTTATGAATCAATACAATCACTATCAGGTTCGAAATCCGACTTATGAATCTATACAATCACTATCAGGTTCGAAAAATCCGACTTATGAATCTATACAATCACTATCAGGTTCGAAATCCGACTTATGAATCTATACAATCACTATCAGGTTCGAAATCCGACTTATGAATCCATACAATCACTATCAGGTTCGAAATCTGACTTATGAATCTATACAATCACTATCAGGTTCGAAATCCGACTTATGAATCTATACAATCACTATCAGGTTCAAAGATCCGACTTATGAATCTATACAATCATTATCAGGTTCAAAGATCCGACTTATGAATCTATACAATCACTATCAGGTTCGAAATCCGACTTATGAATCTATACAATCACTATCAGGTTCGAAATCTGACATGAATCTATACAATCACTATCAGGTTCGAAATCCGACTTATGAATCTATACAATCACTATCAGGTTCGAAATCCGACTTATGAATCTATACAATCACTATCAGGTTCGAAATCCGACTTATGAATCTATACAATCATTATCAGGTTCAAAGATCCGACTTATGAATCTATACAATCACCATCAGGTTCGAAATCCGACTTATGAATCAATACAATCACTATCAGGTTCAAAATCCGACTTATGAATCTATACAATCACTATCAGGTTCAAAGATCCGACTTATGAATCTATATAATCACTATCAGGTTCAAAGATCCGACTTATGAATCTATACAATCACTATCAGGTTCAAAGATCCGACTTATGAATCTATACAATCACTATCAGGTTAAAAGATCCGACTTATGAATCTATACAATCACTATCAGGTTCAAAGATCCGACTTATGAATCTATACAATCACTATCAGGTTAGAAATCCGACTTATGAATCTATACAATCACTATCAGGTTCGTAATCCGACTTATGAATCTATACAATCATTATCAGGTTCGAAATCCGACTTATGAATCTATACAATCACTATCAGGTTCGAAATCCGACTTATGAATCTATACAATCATTATCAGGTTCAAAGATCCGACTTATGAATCTATACAATCACTATCAGGTTCAAAGATCCGACTTATGAATCTATACAATCATTATCAGGTTCAAAGATCCGACATATGAATCTATACAATCACTATCAGGTTCGATATCCGACTTATGAATCAATACAATCACTATCAGGTTCGAAATCCGACTTATGAATCTATACAATCACTATCAGGTTCGAAAAATCCGACTTATGAATCTATACAATCACTATCAGGTTCGAAATCCGACTTATGAATCTATACAATCAATATCAGGTTCGAAATCCGACTTATGAATCCATACAATCACTATCAGGTTCGAAATCTGACTTATGAATCTATACAATCACTATCAGGTTCGAAATCCGACTTATGAATCTATACATACACTATCAGGTTCGAAATCCGACATATGAATCTATACAATCACTATCAGGTTCAAAGATCCGACTTATGAATCTATACAATCACTATCAGGTTCAAAGATCCGACTTATGAATCTATACAATCACTATCAGGTTCAAAGATCCAACTTATGAATCTATACAATCATTATCAGGTTCAAAGATCCGACTTATGAATCTATACAATCACTATCAGGTTCGAAATCCGACTTATGAATCTATACAATCACTATCAGGTTCGAAATCCGACATGAATCTATACAATCACTATCAGGTTCGAAATCCGACTTATGAATCTATACAATCACTATCAGGTTCGAAATCCGACTTATGAATCTATACAATCACTATCAGGTTCGAAATCCGACTTATGAATCTATACAATCATTATCAGGTTCAAAAATCCGACTTATGAATCTATACAATCACTATCAGGTTCGAAATCCGACTTATGAATCAATACAATCACTATCAGGTTCGAAATCCGACTTATGAATCTATACAATCACTATCAGGTTCAAAGATCCGACTTATGAATCTATACAATCACTATCAGGTTCGAAATCCGACATATGAATCTATACAATCACTATCAGGTTCAAAGATCCGACTTATGAATCTATACAATCACTATCAGGTTCGAAATCCAACTTATGAATCAATACAATCACTATCAGGTTCGAAATCCGACTTATGAATCTATACAATCACTATCAGGTTCAAAGATCCGACTTATGAATCTATACAATCACTATCAGGTTCGAAAATCCGACATATGAATCTATACAATCACTATCAGGTTCAAAGATCCGACTTATGAATCTATACAATCACTATCAGGTTCGAAATCCGACTTATGAATCTATACAATCATTATCAGGTTCAAAGATCCGACTTATGAATCTATACAATCATTATCAGGTTCAAAGATCCGACTTATGAATCTATACAATCACTATCAGGTTCGAAATCCGACTTATGAATCTATACAATCACTATCAGGTTCGAAATCCGACTTATAAATCTATACAATCACTATCAGGTTCGAAATCCGACATATGAATCTATACAATCACTATCAGGTTTGAAATCCGACTTATGAATCTATACAATCACTATCAGGTATGAAATCCGACTTATGAATCTATACAATCACTATCAGGTTCGAAATCCGACATATGAATATATACAATCACTATCAGGTTCGAAATCCGACTTATGAATCTATACAATCACTATCAGGTTCGAAATCCGACTTATGAATCTATACAATCACTATCAGGTTCGAAATCCGACATATGAATATATACAATCACTATCAGGTTCGAACTCCGACTTATGAATCTATACAATCACTATCAGGTTCGAAATCCGACTTATGAATCTATACAATCACTATCAGGTTTGAAATCCGACTTATGAATCTATACAATCACTATCAGGTTTGAAATCCGACTTATGAATCTATACAATCACTATCAGGTTAGAAATCCGACATATGAATATATACAATCACTATCAGGTTCGAAATCCGACTTATGAATCTATACAATCACTATCAGGTTCGAAATCCGACTTATGAATCTATACAATCACTATCAGGTTCGAAATCCGACTTATGAATCTATACAATCACTATCAGGTTTGAAATCCGACTTATGAATCTATACAATCACTATCAGGTTCGAAATCCGACTTATGAATCTATACAATCACTATCAGGTTCGAAATCCGACTTATGAATCTATACAATCACTATCAGGTTCGAAATCCGACATATGAATCTATACAATCACTATCAGGTTCGAAATCCGACTTATGAATCTATACAATCATTATCAGGTTCGAAATCCGACTTATGAATCTATACAATCACTATCAGGTTCGAAATCCGACTTATGAATCTATACAATCACTATCAGGTTCGAAATCCGACTTATGAATCTATACAATCATTATCAGGTTCGAAATCCGACTTATGAATCTATACAATCACTATCAGGTTCGAAATCCGACTTATGAATCTATACAATCACTATCAGGTTCGAAATCCGACTTATGAATCTATACAATCACTATCAGGTTCGAAATCCGACTTATGAATCTATACAATCACTATCAGGTTCGAAATCCGACTTATGAATCTATACAATCACTATCAGGTTCGAAATCCGACATATGAATCTATACAATCACTATCAGGTTCGAAATCGGACATATGAATCTATACAATCACTATCAGGTTCGAAATCGGACATATGAATCTATACAATCACTATCAGGTTCGAAATCCGACATATGAATCTATACAATCACTATCAGGTTCGAAATCCGACATATGAATCTATACAATCACTATCAGGTTCGAAATCCGACATATGAATATATACAATCACTATCAGGTTTGAAATCCGACTTATGAATCTATACAATCACTATCAGGTTCGAAATCCGACTTATGAATCTATACAATCACTATCAGGTTCGAAATCCGACTTATGAATCTATACAATCACTATCAGGTTTGAAATCCGACTTATGAATCTATACAATCACTATCAGGTTCGAAATCCGACTTATGAATCTATACAATCACTATCAGGTTCGAAATCCGACTTATGAATCTATACAATCACTATCAGGTTCGAAATCCGACTTATGAATCTATACAATCACTATCAGGTTCGAAATCCGACTTATGAATCTATACAATCACTATCAGGTTCGAAATCCGACTTATGAATCTATACAATCACTATCAGGTTCGAAATCCGACTTATGAATCTATACAATCACTATCAGGTTCGAAATCCGACTTATGAATCTATACAATCACTATCAGGTTCGAAATCCGACTTATGAATCTATACAATCACTATCAGGTTCGAAATCCGACTTATGAATCTATACAATCATTATCAGGTTCGAAATCCGACTTATGAATCTATACAATCATTATCAGGTTCGAAATCCGACTTATGAATCTATACAATCATTATCAGGTTCGAAATCCGACTTATGAATCTATACAATCACTATCAGGTTCGAAATCCGACTTATGAATCTATACAATCACTATCAGGTTCGAAATCCGACATATGAATCTATACAATCACTATCAGGTTCGAAATCGGACATATGAATCTATACAATCACTATCAGGTTCGAAATCGGACATATGAATCTATACAATCACTATCAGGTTCGAAATCGGACATATGAATCTATACAATCACTATCAGGTTCGAAATCCGACATATGAATCTATACAATCACTATCAGGTTCGAAATCCGACATATGAATATATACAATCACTATCAGGTTCGAAATCCGACATATGAATATATACAATCACTATCAGGTTTGAAATCCGACTTATGAATCTATACAATCACTATCAGGTTCGAAATCCGACTTATGAATCTATACAATCACTATCAGGTTCGAAATCCGACTTATGAATATATACAATCACTATCAGGTTCGAAATCCGACTTATGAATCTATACAATCACTATCAGGTTCGAAATCCGACTTATGAATCTATACAATCACTATCAGGTTCGAAATCCGACATATGAATTATACAATCACTATCAGGTTCGAAATCCGACATATGAATATATACAATCACTATCAGGTTCGAAATCCGACATATGAATATATACAATCACTATCAGGTTTGAAATCCGACTTATGAATCTATACAATCACTATCAGGTTCGAAATCCGACATATGAATCTATACAATCACTATCAGGTTCGAAATCCGACTTATGAATCTATACAATCACTATATGACGATTTTTAGGTTTGTACAGTCTACATCCGTTATGTCAAAGTCGGTTATGTCGAATTCTCCGGTTATCTCGAAGTCGGATCAAAGTCCCGTTTCAGACACTACCATTTTACATATAACTGGCTACATTTATATCGAATTTCGAGCAGTCAAACTTCGGTTATGTCGAAGTATTTTGCTCGGTCGGACGGAATTCGACATAGCGGATGTACACTGTATTTAATAATAGATATATACCTGCATTTGCGTCATTCTCGTGAGATGTTAGATCCGCCATAGTAACTGTTGTACAGTCGGCTAGAACTGGCTTAATTCCATTCAGCTTCTCTAAAAACATCTGAAATTATATAAAAATTACACGAGCTGTGCGTAATAGAAACCAATGTACAGTAAGCTAGGATAAAAGTATTGTTCAGTGCATCAAGGTTGAACTAATATTCATCGACGACCAATGAACTTCCATCATGATTCACGTTGCACACAATCTAAAGATAATTTCTTTCATTGAGAAATCAAAACCACCTGTTCATATTACCTTTGAAAGTTTGACCATTAAGTCTGACATTGACCAGGGTTCCCGCTGTCGGTCGTCAATGGCGACAAAAAACAAATGTTGGCGCTAAATTTTGCGAATTGGCGAAAATATTTGACGCAACCTTTTTTTTAGGCACATGTTTTGTCAAATGCATGGCTTCAAATATTTATTTGTGAACTATATTACTCTTAGTTGGCTCCAAGTTTTTTAATTGGCTTCAGTGTTTTTCAATTGGCGACAGAAGTGGCGCAGACAAACATTCTTCTCTCTTCCTCGTGGCGATGGATTCCATCAGAAATGAGCTCTCGAGAGTGATTAATATAAGTTGTAAGAACTTGTTTCGCAATCGAACTAAAATAAATTTGTATAAACTAAGTACATCATTTGAATAGAAGGAGTGCTTTATAATGGACAACATTTTGTATGAAAAAAATAATTATTTTTTAGGTAGAAGTGGCCAGGTCAGGGTCCCTATGGCAACTATTTCTACCAAATTACCCTCTAAAATGAGCCGTGCCTGATAATATTTGCAAACTTATCTACGTTAGGCCACGCTACAGGGATATGACTTTAAACCGACAAATGATGTAAGTTGCTCTCTCGCTCGTTAGTACATACCTGTGTGACAGGCATATCTGTGAATGGAGCACACCCATTGGCCAGTTCACATCCCATGATACCAACACTGTAGATATCTGACCGTGTGTCATAGCCACTCAAATTCTGAAATATATCATTTACTGTGATAATATAATTCTGAAATATAGCATTTACTGTGATAGGATAACCACTCAAATTCTGAAATATATCATTTACTGTGATAGGATAACCACACAAATTCTGAAATATATCATTTACTGTGATAGGATAACCACACAAATTCTGAAATATAGCATTTACTGTGATAGGATAACCACTCAAATTCTGAGATATATCATTTACTGTGATAGGATAACCACACAAATTCTGAAATATAGCATTTACTGTGATAGGATAACCACTCAAATTCTGAGATATATCATTTACTGTGATACGATAACCACTTAAATTCTGAGATATATCATTTACTGTGATACTATAACCACTCAAATTCTGAGATATATCATTTACTGTGATACATAATGCATAGGATAACAACTCAAATTCTGAAATATATCATTTACTGTGATAGGATAACCACTCAAATTCTGAGATATATCATTTACTGTGATACGATAACCACTTAAATTCTGAGATATATCATTTACTGTGATACTATAACCACTCAAATTCTGAGATATATCATTTACTGTGATACATAATGCATAGGATAACAACTCAAATTCTGAAATATATCATTTACTGTGATACATAATGCAAAGGATAACAACTCAAATTCTGAGATATAACATTTACTGTGATACGATAACTACTTAAACTCTGAAATATATCATTTACTGTGATACAAAATGCATAGGATAACCACTCAAATTCTGAGATATATCATTTACTGCGATACACAATGCATTGTGTTTTAGTGAATGATCGAATTATTCTTCCCCAAATGAACATTGAAAGCATTACTATCTCGAGTGGCGCAAGCCACTGTGTTAATACTAGCTTTGTATGTTCATGAGTAAAATATTCGATCATTCATTTAAACAAACAAATTTTCTTTTTATTTCATGCTGAAAAGTTTTTATGATAGAAAATGATGCAACCATGCGTTAAATGGCACTAGAACATCATGTTTAGACGACCATTAAACCCCCCCCCAAACAAAATCCATCAATTTCATGAAGGAGATAATGAGAGACATTTCTAATTTTCTATTACCTCCCTTGGCAGATAAATTCTGATTTATTCCAAAACGTGAATAGGTCCTTTTAGTTAGAATACTTTGTTTTTACTGTTGTTCCCTAACCAGATGTTGCGGTATGATAAGTGTGATTTGATCAAAATCATGTTAATTAACCGATAACATTCTTTTACAAATAAGTACCCATTGCATATACTGTATGGGATTTGTTGAAATATAGTAATTTAATACTCATAAGAAGCGATAGTGGAATTAAATTTCTAGCATGTTGTGCAAAGGAAACAACGATAAAAATCAGGAAAACACTTACCTACCTACCTACTTTTAGGGAGTATTCAGGGGCAGTAACTCACCAATGTCTCTCATTGATATAACTGATAACTTACCTGTTCTAATATCTCTGGGCTGTACCAGCATAGCATCTTAGTTGGGTTTTCTGGGTATGTGAACACCAGCCTCTTCCATTCACCGTGCTGTATGAGTGGCAATGCATTACGCATGCCGGACAGACAGACACGCCCAGCTGCAGATATCAGTATATGACTAGCCTTCACTGCTCTGAAATACAACAATGCATTACGCATGCTGGACAGACAGACAGACAGACACGCCCAGCTGCAGATATCAGTATATGACTAGCCTTTACTGCCCTGAAATACAACAATGCATTACGTATGCTGGACAGACAGACACGCCCAGCTGCAGATATCAGTATATGACTAGCCTTTACTGCCCTGAAATACAACAATGCATTACGCATGCCGGACAGACAGACAGGTCCAGCTGTAGATATCCTTTACTGCTCTGAAATACAACAACACACCGGGTATTTCAACCAGGTATAAGATTCACAGATGTAGCATTAACACACCTGGTATAAGATTTACAGATGTAGCATTAACACACCTGGTATTTCATCCTGGTATAAGATTCACAGATGTAGCATTAACACACCTGGTATAAGATTTACAGATGTAGCATTAACACACCGGGTATTTCAACCAGGTATAAGATTCACAGATGTAGCATTAACACACCTGGTATAAGATTCACAGATGTAGCATTAACACACCTGGTATAAGATACACAGATGTAGCATTAACACACCAGGTATTTGTGCCGGGTATAAGATTCACAGATGTAGCATTAACACACCGGGTATAAGATTCACAGATGTAGCATTAACACACCTGTTATAAGATTCACAGATGTAGCATTAATGCACCGAGTATTTCAGCCTGGTATAAGATTTACAGATGTAGCATTAACACACCGAGTATTTCAACCGGGTATAAGATTCACAAATGTAGCATTAACACACCGGGTATAAGATTCACAGATGTAGCATTAACACACCGAGTATTTCAACCGGGTATAAGATTCACAGATGTAGCATTAACACACCGGGTATAAGATTCACAGGTGTAGCATTAACACACCCAGTATTTCAACCTGGTATAAGATTCACAGGTGTAGCATTAACACACCGGGTATTTCAACCTGGTATAAGATTCACAGGTGTAGCATTAACGCACCGAGTATTTCAACCTGGTATAAGATTCACAAATGTAGCATTAACGCACCGGGTATTTCAACCTGGTATAAGATTCACAGGTGTAGCATTAACACACCCAGTATTTCAACCTGGTATAAGATTCACAGGTGTAGCATTAACACACCGGGTATTTCAACCTGGTATATATTCACAGGTGTAGCATTAACGCACCGAGTATTTCAACCTGGTATAAGATTTACAAATGTAGCATTAACGCACCAGGTATTTCAACCTGGTATAAGATTCACAGGTGTAGCATAACACACGGTATCAACCAAACACATGTAGCATTAACACACCGGTATAAATCACAATAGCATTAACACACCTGGTATAAGATTCACAGATGTAGATTAACACACCTGGTATAAGATTCACAGATGTAGCATTAACACACCGTATAAGATTCACAGATGTAGCATTAACACACCGAGTATTTCAACCGGGTATAAGATTCACAGATGTAGCATTAACACACCGGTATAAGATTCACAGATGTAGCATTAACACACCGAGTATTTCAACCGGGTATAAGATTCACAGATGTAGCATTAACACACCTGGTATAAGATTCACAGATTAGCATTAACACACCTGGTATAAGATTCACAGATGTAGCATTAACACACCGAGTATTTCAACCGGGTATAAGATTCACAGATGTAGCATTAACACACCGAGTATTTCAACCTGGTATAAGATTCACAGATGTAGCATTAACACACCTGGTATAAGATTCACAGATGTAGCATTAACACACCGGGTATTTCAACCAGGTATAAGATTCACAGATGTAGCATTAACACACCTGGTATAAGATTCACAGATGTAGCATTAACACACCTGGTATTTCAACCTGGTATAAGATTTACAGATGTAGCATTAACACACCGGGTATTTCAACCTGGTATAAGATTCACAGATGTAGCATTAACACACCGGGTATTTCAACCTGGTATAAGATTCACAGATGTAGCATTAACACACCTGGTATAAGATTCACAGATGTAGCATTAACACACCTGGTATAAGATTCACAGATGTAGCATTAACACACCTGGTATAAGATACACAGATGTAGCATTAACACACCAGGTATTTGTGCCGGGTATAAGATTCACAGATGTAGCATTAACACACCAGGTATTTGTGCCGGGTATAAGATTCACAGATGTAGCATTAACACACCGGGTATAAGATTCACAGATGTAGCATTAACACACCTGTTATAAGATTCACAGATGTAGCATTAATGCACCGAGTATTTCAGCCTGGTATAAGATTTACAGATGTAGCATTAACACACCGAGTATTTCAACCGGGTATAAGATTCACAGATGTAGCATTAACACACCGGGTATAAGATTCACAGATGTAGCATTAACACACCGAGTATTTCAACCGGGTATAAGATTCACAGGTGTAGCATTAACACACCCAGTATTTCAACCTGGTATAAGATTCACAGGTGTAGCATTAACACACCGGGTATTTCAACCTGGTATAAGATTCACAGGTGTAGCATTAACGCACCGAGTATTTCAACCTGGTATAAGATTTACAAATGTAGCATTAACGCACGGGTATTTCAACCTGGTATAAGATTCACAGGTGTAGCATTAACGCACCGGGTATTTCAACCTGGTATAAGATTCACAGGTGTAGCATTAACACACCCAGTATTTCAACCTGGTATAAGATTCACAGGTGTAGCATTAACACACCGGGTATTTCAACCTGGTATAAGATTCACAGGTGTAGCATTAACGCACCGGGTATTTCAACCTGGTATAAGATTCACAGGTGTAGCATTAACACACCCAGTATTTCAACCTGGTATAAGATTCACAGGTGTAGCATTAACGCACCGAGTATTTCAACCTGGTATAAGATTTACAAATGTAGCATTAACGCACCGGGTATTTCAACCTGGTATAAGATTCACAGGTGTAGCATTAACGCACCGGGTATTTCAACCTGGTATAAGATTCACAGGTGTAGCATTAACACACCCAGTATTTCAACCTGGTATAAGATTCACAGGTGTAGCATTAACGCACCGAGTATTTCAACCTGGTATAAGATTTACAAATGTAGCATTAACGCACCGGGTATTTCAACCTGGTATAAGATTCACAGGTGTAGCATTAACACACCGGGTATTTCAACCTGGTATAAGATTTACAGATGTAGCATTAACACACCTGGTATAAGATTCACAGATGTAGCATTAACACACCTGGTATAAGATTCACAGATGTAGCATTAACACACCTGGTATAAGATTCACAGATGTAGCATTAACACACCTGGTATAAGATTCACAGATGTAGTATTAACACACCGAGTATTTCAACCGGGTATAAGATTCACAGATGTAGCATTAACACACCGTGTATAAGATTCACAGATGTAGCATTAACACACCGAGTATTTCAACCGGGTATAAGATTCACAGATGTAGCATTAACACACCTGGTATAAGATTCACAGATTTAGCATTAACACACCTGGTATAAGATTCACAGATGTAGCATTAACACACCGAGTATTTCAACCGGGTATAAGATTCACAGATTTAGCATTAACACACCTGGTATAAGATTCACAGATGTAGCATTAACACACCGTGTATAAGATTCACAGATGTAGCATTAACACACCGAGTATTTCAACCGGGTATAAGATTCACAGATTTAGCATTAACACACCTGGTATAAGATTCACAGATGTAGCATTAACACACAGGGTATTTCAACCTGGTATAAGATTCACAGATGTAGCATTAACACACCGGGTATTTCAACCTGGTATAAGATTCACAGATGTAGCATTAACACACCGGATATTTCAACCTGGTATAAGATTCACAGGTGTAGCATTAACACACCGGGTATTTCAACCTGGTATAAGATTCACAGAAAACAAAAACAGAATTTTCTAAATCAATTAAAACATATGTCCAAAATTATGCTCTACAGACAATAATTGTGGTTTAACAGGGTGTTAAGCTATTGTGCTCAGCACTTTATATCGGTTGCAAATGGTGACCAGTTCTCTCTGAGGAGGGAAAACACTGGGTGTCCTTTGGTGGAGGAAGAACAGTGGGTGTCCATTGGTGGAGGATAAACAGTGGATGTCCGTTGGTGGAGGATAAACAGTGGATGTCCTTTGGTGCAGGAAGAACATTGGATGTCCTTTGGTGGAGGAAGAACATTGGATGTCCTTTGGTGGAGGAAGAACATTGGATGTCCTTTGGTGGAGGAAGAACATTGGATGTCCTTTGGTGGAGGAAGAACATTGGATGTCCTTTGGTGGAGGAAGAACATTGGATGTCCTTTGGTGGAGGAAGAACACTGGATGTCCTTTGGTAGAGGAAGAACACTGGATGTCCTTTGGTAGAGGAAGAACACTGGATGTCCTTTGGTAGAGGAAGAACACTGGATGTCCTTTGGTAGAGGAAGAACACTGGATGTCCTTTGGTGGAGGATACACACTGGATGTCCTTTGGTGGAGGATAAACAGTGGATGCCCTTTGGTGGAGGATAAACATTGGATGTCCTTTGGTGGAGGATAAACATTGGATGTCCTTTGGTGGAGGATAAACAATGGATGTCCTTTGGTGGAGGATAAACATTGGATGTCCTTTGGTGGAAGAAGAACACTGGATGTCCTTTGGTGGAGGTTAAACACTGGGTGCCCTTTGGTGGAGGATAAACACTGGGTGCCCTTTGGTGGAGGATAAACAGTGGGTGTCCTTTGGTGGAGGATAAACATTGGATGTCCTTTGGTGGAGGATAAACATTGGATGTCCTTTGGTGGAGGATAAACAATGGATGTCCTTTGGTGGAGGATAAACACTGGGTGCTCTTTGGTGGAGGATAAACACTGGATGTCCTTTGGTGGAGGATAAACAATGGATGTCCTTTGGTGGAGGATAAACACTGGATGTCCTTTGGTGGAGGATAAACATTGGATGTCCTTTGGTGGAGGATAAACATTGGATGTCCTTTGGTGGAGGATAAACATTGGATGTCCTTTGGTGGAGGATAAACATTGGATGTCCTTTGGTGGAGGATAAACATTGGATGTCCTTTGGTGGAGGATAAACATTGGATGTCCTTTGGTGGAGGATAAACATTGGATGCCCTTTGGTGGAGGAAAAACACTGGATGTCCTTTGGTGGAGGATAAACACTGGGTGTCCTTTGGTGGAGGATAAACAATGGATGCCCTTTGGTGGAGGAAGAACACTGGATGTCCTTTGGTGGAGGATAAAGACCGGATGTCCTTTGGTGGAGGATAAACAATGGGTGTCTTTTGGTGGAGGATAAACACTGGGTGCCCTTTGGTGGAGGATAAACACTGGGTGTCCTTTGGTGGAGGATAAACACTGGGATCCCTTTGGTGGAGGATAAACACTGGGTGTCCTTTGGTGGAGGATAAACACGGGGTGCCCTTTGGTGGAGGTTAAACACTGTGTGTCCTTTGGTGGAGGATAAACACTGGGTGTCCTTTGGTGGAGGATAAACACTGGGTGCCCTTTGGTGGAGGATAAACACTGGGTGCCCTTTGGTGGAGGATAAACACTGGGTGCCCTTTGGTGGCGGAAGAACCCAGGATGTCCTTTGGTGGAGGAAGAACACTGGGTGTCCTTTGGTGGAGGATAAAGACCGGATGTCCTTTGGTGGAGGAAGAACACTGGTTGGTATTCAAATGTACCAGTCAAGCATATATACCCTGAAGCAAGTACTCTAGTAGAATGAGGTAATCTAAAGTACGAAACATATTCCTCAGTACGTAGGCTATGGTTAACCACATTGATGTTTATATAGGTCTGTGTAAGTGGAGGAGTATTTCCAGCATGGACAGGTACCCGGGTAGAATCACTGACCTTCCTCGAGTCAGCTGGATCGCTTTTTCATACGAAAGAATTTGACAGGGATTCAAACCTACAGCTGTTAGGGACAATGCATTTGAAGTGAACAACCTCAACCACTCGGCCGCAGAGACCCCTTTATCATCTACGCTGATGAGAATAGTTACCTATGTATGATTCCACGAGCATGGAGGTATTCTAAAGCACCAAGCGTGTCCCTCAGTATGTAGGCTATCGCCTGCTCCGGGAGACCACTTGTGAAATAAGCATGCATCAAGTCTCTACACGACCCTGTTAAAAGGAACATAAGATTATAGCCAATACTCGATACATGGAACTCATATAAGCTGTAACAAACCCAAACTTTAAGCCAGAGTTCATTCTAGGTCAGAATTTTTGGGAGAAGTGAGAAAGCGCGTGATGGCTTCCTTAAATGTTGTTCTTTAACTCTTTGCCTGCTGAGTAAATAAAATTACTTTTGCAAACAACATAGATCCAGATCAGCCGCGGCGTAACGCCTCGTCTGATCAGGATCTATGTTGTTTACTATTCAGCCAAGTGTTTTAGCTCCACTATCCGAATAGCAAACAGCATAGAGCCTGATCAGACGGCACGTTCTGTGCCGTCTGATCTGGCTCTATGCTGTTTGCAAAGGTGATTTTATCTGCCGCTAGCATGCAAAGGGTTAATATACTTCTGCAAAATAAGGTTAAAATGCACAGTACAACCATTAAATACAACATTTGAATAGAAAGAGTGCTTTATAATGGGCCAGTGTATCTTACTAGACACAATTTTGTTTGAAAATCGTAGAAACCAAAAAATGTTTTTTTTTAGGGAGAAGTGGGGCACCCAGAGGGCGAAGTCAGGGTCCCTAGAGCGACAATTTCGCCCACACCGCCCTCTAGAATGATCCCTGTAAGCAAAATAGTGTGATTCAATTTTTGGAGACACTGCTGGGCAGGGCATATTGTGCATAACACTTCAGATATGGGTACTGTAAAATACTATAATTTCGCTAACACTTTATTTCACGATTTTGAGCATTTTAAATTAATTCACACATCCATGATAACGCGAAGTCAAGAATTGTATTGAATTTCCAAATTTGGAGAAAATGTACATATTTACGGATATAACATTCGGACACGTTATTATTCACGGGAATCATGAATTCACAACTTAGATCGCGAAAATTAGCGAAATATAAATGCTTGCATATAAATAGTATGTAAATGCCACAGACCTTCTGCAAGTAATCTAATTAATTGGATGTCACGTTAGCACAGTGGTTAGCAATGCTCTCATCTCGGGTGAGATCCCCATGGACTTGGAAGTATGTGAGACGATACGGTGATTTCCCAATTGAGCAGGTGGATTATCTCCGATATCTCCGGGTACTCCAGACAGCTTACTCCCACACAAACAACTTACTACAAGCTTTCATCCCCCTCTGACAACTTTTTTTTTAATGTCGAGGCCCATTTCTTATGTATGTTAATTGGATAGATTTTTCAGTTGAAATAAACTCCAGTAATTCCAAAATTCACAGCATCAGTGCACATTTGTATGATTTATAATGGAATAACGTCAACCAGATATCTCAAATTGAGCTCAATTTCATTTGAAAATGAGATATAAAAAAACCATTTCCGTAACAAATGCCATACGTTCAAAGTATGGACTTATGGAAGGATATACAGTCAAACCTGTATTAAGTATGGACTTATGGAAGGATATACTGTAAAACCTGTATTAAGTATGGACTTATGGAAGGATATACTGTCAAACCTGTATTAAGTATGGACTTATGGAAGGATATACTGTCAAACCTGTATTAAGTATGGACTTATGGAAGGATATACTGTCAAACCTGTATTAAGCAGCCAGTCAAGGGAATCACAGAAAGTGGCTGCTTAGCACAGGTGGCTATTTAATAGAGGTCAAATGTATAATAAAACAACAGATTGGGAATCTTGAAACTGGCTGCTTAATACAGGTTGGTTGCTTAATAGAGCACTAACACAGGTTTGACTGTAGCTTAAAATCAACATTTTCAAGACAAAAGTGGACCCTCAACTTATAGTCAGGATCGACTTATGGCCAGGATCGAATTATAGCCAGGATCGACTTATAGCCAGGATCGACTTATGGCCAGGATCGACTTATAGCCAGGATCGACTTATAGCCAGATCGACTTATGGCCGGGAATATACTAATATTAATCACTCTCGACACCTCATTCCTTACGGAATACATTGCCACGAGGGAGAGTGAAGAGGCATTGTGGAATTTAAATGCCATGACTAATGGCAAAATCATAACAGCTACAGCTGGGAGCGACCTCCAGGCCTTTCGCACCTGAACGCGCTACAATTGCAATATCATGACCTTATGATTGATGTGCAAACTGCCCGCGCTATATAGCCCAAAATGGTGCTGGTGTAGGCGTAAAACCCGAACAAACAACACATTTGTTAAAATATAAAACATATACAACAAAGTTATAGCTACCATAAGCCATAAGTGGCATGACAGTCCATACTTCATTACTGTGTATAAACGAGGTATAATATGGCAGCAGCGCATCGTGGTGGATCTGTCTACATAATACTATCTCATTCTGAAATACATACAAACTGCATGTGGATAATATCATTATAAGTTCAATATTTAGAGGTTATTAAACCGCGGAGGTGGGCCATTTGTGGATATTGGCGCACCCTATGGAGATATTGGCCCTCGGGCCATTTGTGGATATTGGAGCACCTATCCGATATTGGCCCTCGGGCCATTTGTGGATATTGGCGCACCTATTCGATATTGGCCCTCGGGCCTAACAGCCCATTATCGGATAGGTGCGCCAATATCCACAAATGGCCCACCGCAGCCGTTTAATAACTTCTTTAGTGCATACCTTAACGGCCCCATCAGCATGTTTAATTCTTCAGGTGGTATCTCAGATAAATCGCGATGTTCACCAACAGATTTCAACCAGTCATACGCCCTATTCAGTCCAGTTTGAGTTGTAGCCTTTGTGTGTCCGTTTTTCATTTTCTCTACATAGCTGTATGTGTCTTCTGCTGTTATTTGCTTATTTCGCTCAGCCATTTTACCGTCAAGAGACAACAATCTGTCAGACAACGACTTTAGTGTTGCTTCGGCGGCCATGTCTACACAATGTAGTTGCTACCTGTGACACGTGCTCGTGATTCGTTCTTGGCGCGTGCCGATATCTGATATTGGCCCGGTAGAGCCGAAAATCAAAATATATTGCCCGCGTCGACCAGATATATTGCTTTTCTACCATTAAATTTGTTACTATTTATAGTAACGTATGCAATAATATAATATATTATAAGTAGGGATGGCAATGAATATTCGTTCGGAAGTCTGAATATTCGAATGTTAAAGTCGTATTCGAATATAACAACTGGCATGTTTGTACTTTTTCAAATAAAATTGTAATATGTGTGCGTGTTTTACGTTTACTTATCGTCGCTACCGGTTGCCCATATGAGCGACACCTCCTGAAGAGATTAGTCATTTTAGATTTTTGGAGGATAGTGCAATGATACAGACAGAGACCCATTCCAGAGTCTCCTCTGGTTCTTTTACGTGCACGGTGTACAACACCGACACAAGACCTCGGTTTAATGTCCCATCTGAAAGACGGTTAATTTTATTAGGGTCAGACGGGGGATCGAAACTGCGAAAGGGACACGCATGCCAAATGTCTAGCCTTTAAGCAGGGCTCATCAATGGTGTAGCTGTCTTTACGCCACTACCCCCGGGATTGCACATGTTTCCTGGAACTTAGTGTATAACCTGATTATCGACAGAAGACAACAGTTATGTTATATGTTATATTTCGGGTTATACGCCTGCATCAGCACCATTTTGGGCTATATCGCCGGCGGGCAGTTTACTTAACAACACCTTTCCTGGGCAGGCTCCAGAGGTTAACCAGTACTTGGATGCACCAACCTCCGTAAGAAACTGCCAACTTTTTCATATAAATGAGACACGGCCTGAGCGGGGCTGGAACCCGTGATGATAGGCTACAGTGGTATACAAGTCAGTGACCATAACCACTCGACCACGGAGGCGGACAGAAGACAACAGACATGAATAAATCATCTGAGTATTAAAGCTCAACATTTGAGAACATATTTTTAAAACTTAAAAGAGAATCATTTCCCAAAAACGTATATATCTATATAACTATCGATTTGCATGTAATTTTACCAAAATGTTACGCTTGAAAACACACCAGAACTCACCAGATGTGATCTAAAGTAAAAATAAAATAATGAGGGTGGGGTTGCCCAAACCTACCTACCATAGGGGTTGCACATTAGTTAAGGGGCCAGCTACGCCACTGCTCATTCTAGGTCATAATGATTGGGAGAAGTGAGACAGCACGCGGTTGAGTCCTTAAATTGTTTTATTTAATAAATTTAGACATACTAAGGTTAAAATACACAATTTGACAGTTAAATACATTTGGATAGAATCAGTGCAAGTGTATCTTATTGGACAAAATTGTGTATGAAAATTGTAAAAAAGAAAGAAATTGTGAACATTTTTTTAGGGAGAAGTGGGGCTCCCAGTGGGCGAAGTCAGGGCCCCTATGGCGACTAGTTCGCCAAAGTCACCCTCTAGAATTAGCCCCGCCTTTAAGCAGAAATTCCCTCTCTGTCTAGGGTTCACACCAGCATGAAAGCATTTCTGGATTGTGGAGCACTAATGTAGACTAGTTCATCACAAAAGCCTGGTTACATGTACCTGTTAGCAACTTACCTGTACAGAAATGACATCTGAGTCCGTCTCGGCTTTGTCAAGATCCACCTGTCTAATGGCCACATTGTGTCCAGAAGCTATGTGTTTGGCCACCGATATTGTTGCTGCATCATTACACCCTTTGCCTGCAAGATGGTAGTTATGTTATGTTATATTTCGGGTTTCACGCCTGCATCAGCACCATTTTGGGCTATATCGCCGGCGGGCAGTTTACCTAACAACACCTTTCCTGGGCAGGCTCCAGCGGTTAACCAGTACTTGGGTGCACCAACCTCCATAAGAAACTGCCAACTTGTTCATATAAATGAGACACGGCCTGAGCGGGGCTCGAACCCGTGACCATCAGTGATGATAGGTTACAGTGGTATACAAGTCAGCGACCTTAACCACTCGACCACGGAGGCGGACTCAAGATGGTAGTAATTCTTTGTTTATTAAATATCAGGTTTTAGCCGATTGAGAAATATACCTAGTGTCTCTTTCAAGTCTCGTTTCAGAAATGGGCAAGTATTTAGCGTGTGTGCGTCTTATGCTTATTTATCGTCGCTACCGGTTACCCATATGAGCGACGCCTCCTGAAGAGATTAGTCATCTTAGATTTTTAGAGGATAGTGCAATGATACAGACAGAGACCTATCCCAGAATCTCCTCTGGTTCTTTTACGTGCACGGTGTAAAGCACCTCGGTTTAAAGTCCCATCTGAAGAACTGTTAATTTTATTAAGGTCAGATGGAGGATCGAACCCGCGATCCCTGGATTGCCAGTCCAGTATGTTACCACACCTCTTGCTGTGCAGGTGTCTTGGTATAATGGAGACCTACCTATTGTTGTGTAGATGTTATACTGCAATGGAGACTTACATATTGTTGTGTAGATGTTATACTGTAATGGAGACCTACCTATTGTTGTGTAGATGTTATACTGTAGTGGAGACTTACCTATTGTTGTGTAGATGTTATACTGTAGTGGAGACTTACCTATTGTTGTGTAGATGTTATACTGTAGTGGAGACCTACCTATTGTTGTGTAGATGTTATACTGTAATGGAGACTTACCTATTGTTGTGTAGATGTTATACTGTAATGGAGACTTACCTATTGTTGTGTAGATGTTATACTGCAGTGGAGACTTACCTATTGTTGTGTATACATCATATTGTAATGGTTCATTGCCATATTCCAGCATAATATTAGGGAAGTCCCCTTTGGAGGAATTCTGACTTCCTACTGGAGAAGTTGCATTGTCTTCCTGGAAAATATTTTACCATCAATTATTCTCAAGTAAATTATAGGCACCTACACACACAACCAGGAACGTATGGAGAAGTGGACATACTACTGGTGACCAGGAACGTGTGGAGAAGTGGACTTACTACTGGTAACCATGGCCAGGAAAGTGTGGAGAAGTGGACTTACTACTGGTAACCATGGCCAGGAACGTGTGGAGAAGTGGACTTACTACTGGTAACCATGGCCAGGAACGTGTGGAGAAGTGGACTTACTACTGGTAACCATGGCCAGGAACGTGTGGAGAAGTGGACTTACTACTGGTAACCATGGCCAGGAACGTGTGGAGAAGTGGACTTACTACTGGTAACCATGGCCAGGAACGTGTGGAGAAGTGGGCTTACTACTGGTAACCATGGCCAGGAACGTGTGGAGAAGTGGACTTACTACTGGTAACCATGGCCAGGAACGTGTGGAGAAGTGGACTTACTACTGGTAACCACGACCAGGAATGTGTGGAGAAGTGGACTTACTACTGGCAGCCACGGCCAGGACCATGTGGGGAAGTGAACAAACTACTGGTAACCACGGCCAGGACTGTGTGGGGAAGTGGACTTACTACTGACAGCCACAAGCCCACAACCAGGAACGTGTGGAGAAGTGGACTTACTACTGGCAGCCACGACCAGGAACATACGGGGAAGACGATTTAAACTACTGGCACCCACGCCAAGGAAGGAACTTGCGGGGAAGCGGACGGCAATTACTGGCACCCACGGGCAGGAACCTGTGGAGAATTTTACTTTAACCACGACCAACCAGGCAATTGTGTGGCTATGCCAGTGCGTGTCGGTTCTTATATAATAGATTCAGCTTTATTTACCAGCATGTAATTTTATATCATGTACCATACTATTGAATAATAGGTGTATTTGGACTGTAGTTTTCGACGACAAGTTTGCTATTATAAGTTTAATGCAAATAAGCTAGCCAGTATAAGTCTCGCAGAACTTTCGAAGTCCACTCGACTCCGCAGATGCAACTTGCGTGGTCACATGCTTACCTGCTTTTTGAAATACTTGTCTGTGTTGTATGGAGGTGAGTCAGTGGGACAGGATACTCTCTCTCTGGATCTGCTGCAATTCTGTCAGCGAAGATAGAAAGGCATTGCTATATTTAAGCTTTATTTATTTTACAACGATTGCGAAGTAAGTTTTAACAACTTATATTAATCACTCTCGTTGGCGCGGATGAAAGCGTAAAGGAGGTCATTCGTGTGGGAGGAAACCGGAGTACCCGGAGAAAACCCACCTATCGAATATGGCGACCACCGTACCATCTCACATACTTCCCGGTCCGAGGATCGAACACAGGTTGCATTGGTGAGAAGCGAACGCGCTAAGCGGACAGTCATTGCTATAGGTACATGTATGTTAATAAATGTAATAAGAATGCTGTTTGCAGCTTCTCAATAGTCAATTTAGAGACCATTTCAGCGTTCATCAAACACATAATATGAGAGAAACTACAGTGGTTGGATAACATCATGAACCAGGGTTCATTCTAGGTCAGAATTTTTGGGAGAAGTGAGAAAGCGTGTGATCGCTTCTTTAAATGATGTTCTTTAATATACTTCTCCAAAATAGGGTTAAAATGCACAGTACAACCATTAAATACAACATTTGAATAGAAGGAGTGCTTTATAATGGGCCAGTGTATCTTACTAGACAAAATTTTGTTTGAAAATCGTAAAGGGAGAAGTGGGGCCCCCAGAGGGCGAAGTCAGGGTCCCTAGGGCGACAATTTCGCCCACATCGCCCTCTAAACTGATCCCTGATGAACATACAGGAATTGTTTGTCAGCTGCCGAGCTGAGATGGAATGGAAGCAAGGAAAGATCACCGATTTCTTTAATAAATAAACGTTGCAAATATGGATTAATAGAAAAATACAAGCAAATATTACTATAAAAAGTTTTCTTTATATTATGATGATATATGTAACATATATACATGTATATGATGTTGATATCTATATAGACACTGTAGTGTCCACCCAAACAAAAGTCTAGTACATGTCTCCGACTCTGGGAAATTGTCCGTTCAGTCACTTTGTATTAAGAGACCGCTTTTGTCCATTCCCTTGGGCGGCCTCTTAATACAAGATATTACAAGTTTGACTGTATATAAACTATGCTTCCGTTTTAATCCTTTCCTATATACTTACTTTGATTTTGTGCACATGTATTGTGTTGTGAATGTATATAGTGGAAAAAATATGCTTAATCCAAACTAAATGTCTAACGTCTGGTTATGTTTGTTTGTGAATACAGACATGTGGCCTTATTGGAAGCGCAGTTGTGGCGCATTCGCTTCAGGTGATTGCGGCTCGGAGTTAGCGACAGTCGTTACTATTGTGTCCTTAGGCATATGTAGCTAATGAGACTAATCAGGGTTCATTCTAGGTCAGAATTTTTGGGAGAAGTGAGAAAGCACGTTATCGCTTCCTTAAATGGTGTTCTTTTATATACTTCTGCAAAATAGGGTTAAAATGCACAGTACAACCATTAACTACAACATTTGAATAGAAGGAGTGCTTTATAATGGGCCAGTGTATCTTACTAGACACAATTTTGTTTTTAAAATCGTAGAAACCAACAACAACCAACTTTTTTTTATTAGGGAGAAGTGGGGCCCCCAGAGGGCGAAGTCAGGGTCCCTAGGGCGACAATTTCGCCCTCTAGAATGATCCCTGATAATTATTATCAATCTTCAAAATACATGTAGCTACATGTTATTTATTATGTCATGGTTACCGAATGTCCATCATGGATTTCGGTTTTGAACAAACTTTAGCAATCAACATATACTTTGATCTACATTAGTCTACGGACTAAAATGACTTAGCTGTACTAACAAAGTGTGTGAGATGCCATGCTCAAGGACAATACATATGTGTGCCCTAAGACCCTAACCGAGTTCGAATACCGGACATTTCAATTCCAAATCCGGTGCTCTACATTTTGGCCCGAAATATTCGAGTATGAAACATATGCGGAACGAAATTGTTCTTTTGCGCATTTTAAAATTAATCTAATAAACAATTTGTCACAAAATGTCAGACATTTGTAATTCCTTGGCCAAGGTGGCGGCGATTCCGAACAAAAGGAAAGGGAAAAAGAAATTGAAGATGTCAGAAAAACAAAATGCGATGATAAAAACAAAAAGACATGGATTAATGAAAGAATCCTGGCTTTCTGAACTTAATTGGGCCCAATACGAAGTGCTCAGTCTTTTATTGCGGTGTCTGTCATGAAGTTGGTATCACAATATACACAGGTCTCATCATGATCAGGACGAGTACGTTTTCCAGAAGTATGAGTGGCATTTGCAGTTCACTAGTCCTACACAGAACGAGCAGATTCTGAAACAATTTTCCCTGGATGTGAATATTACAATGTATTTACATTGGCCTTACCAAGAATGACATTGATGACAGAAGTTGATACTGAATGCTGATCGCGGCCCTGTCACATCAGAAGTTCAATAGTTCTTTCACCAGGTGACATATCTGTTCTCACATAACTCATACACACTACAGGTAGCTCAATCTAAAATAAATGAATGTCTTGAAAATTCAGTTGTCCGTATGTTTAAATTTACATTAATTTCCTTCCAGGCAATTGTGTTGCAGCGCCATTTAAGATATAATTTAACTAATGGCAACTAACCTGAAATTAAACATCTTTTAAACATTCATCAACTGCAATTATGAGAAATTTTGATGGGGAAATTAGGGATTTGGAGAGTTTGTTCCCTATCAGTGACATGTGATAAATGGTAGTACGTGAAAGAGTTGTCAGTTGCTTACAGAGGTTGTAGAGTTCAGTGCGGATTGGCTTCTTACCCAGGAACCCAGCTGGAAATGTCATATATATATATGTCACAGGGTAAGATAAATGTGCAGCCACCCAAGGACCTTTACGCTTACAGGGCGAACGCTCTACTGACTTTGCTAGCCGGGCAGCTTACACATGATCTCCCCAATTGTGACCAAGTCCGTACCACGACAAAGAAAGAAATCATGACAGCTTACCTAGGGCCTATAGGGGGCATGTCTGCATAGTGTACAGATATATATATATAACCATTTACTTCTACTTAATAGTTTATAATAAAATCTGACCATGTAGACAAAAGTATACGTATTTTACCTTTGTGAATTATTTACACTAACAAAGCGAACAATACAAAATAAAGGATAAGGATTAAGAATTTAAGTCTTGTAGCGTAGACTAAATTGTGCTATTGTGAGCACTATTGTAGTCAAAATCAACCCATCATAACTAAATTGCACACATGTTGGTTAAAATGTGCACTTAGACTATAATACTGTAGATTATAATATGACCTCATAAACAAAATTGGACCCATGAAGACTAAACGAGAGTGACCTCATATAAATAAAATTTTCTGTAGAATAAAACAGTGAAAATGTGCTCTAATTGTAGATCCTTGTAGACTAAAATGTATGTATGTTACATTAATATCAAACTCATTGCGGGGACGTATATATGTTTTCCTGGGCAGACGACCTAAAGGGTTAACCGGTACTAAACCATGTGTGTGAGGTTCCTTGCTCAATCATCAATGACACAACATACATGCCTGACCGAGTATCGAACCTGGTGCCTTCAATTCCAAATCCAGCACTCTAATATCTGTAAACCTAAATGTTTCCCTGTAGACTAAAATATGGTAGCAATGCCAATGGAAGACTATCTTCAAAATAATCGTGGTATGTTTATTATTGGCCTACATTAAAATGATTATCCGAAATACATCTATCCGAAATTCTCTCTTGTGATGAAGTTAATTAAGGAATAAACGAAAATAGCTACTTGTAAGAATATATGTTCTTCCAGTCAGATATGAAACACACAAATTAAAACTGAGTGTATATCAACAAATCTACACGCATACTGTACCTTGTAGAACCCTTCTGTTTCACTGAACCACTTTCACTCAAGCAAAATAATGCAATGTAAACTACGGTTATCCGTTTGTGAATGCGTACCCCATAAGCAAAACGATAAGAGAATTGAGACATTGAGAATATCACAGTACAGGTTAACTGCAATTGGAGCTATACAGGTTATATGTATGTATGTTCCATTAATGTCAAACGCCTCTCGGGGATCTATGTATGTTTCATTAATGTCAAACCCCTCTCGGGGACCTAGACATGTTTTCCTGGGCATGCTTACCGATATAAGCGATTAACCAGTACTAAGCAGTGTGTATGAGATGCCTTGCTTAATGACACTAAATACGTGGCCTGTCCGAGTATCGAACCAGGGACTGTTCGATTCCAAATCCGACGCTCTACCACTGGGCCACGGACGCCACACTTGCAGGTTAACTGCATTGGAGCCAGAAAAAAGAAATGTGCCACCACTAACTATGCATGGATGTGAGCCCATATCTATAGACATGTGTGGCGTCCGTGGTCCAGTGGTAGAGCGTCGGATTTGGAATCGAACGGTCCCGGGTTCGATACTCGGTCAGGCCACGTATGTAGTGTCATTGAGCAAGGCACCTCACACACGTTGCTTAGTACTGGTTAATCGCTTAGGTCGGCTAAGCCTGCCCAGGAAAACATGTCTAAGTCCCCGCGAGGGGTTTGACATTAAAGGAACATACATACATACATAGGCACATAAAACAGATGAGCTTAATTGTCTACCTTCATGGAAAGCCAGTAAGAAAGCGATTAGCATAATATAAAACTATTACATTAAAATTGACAGAGAAGCTTAATAATATGAGGGTGGGTGATATGTGTTACCTTGCCTACTGAGAGCATTGCGGACGATATGGGATACCTGGCCTATCGAGAGCATGGTGGGAGATATGGGATACATGGCCTATCGAGAGCATGGTGGGAGATATGGGATACCTGGCCTATCGAAAACCAAAAAAACAAACAAACAGAGCATGGTGGTAGATATGAGATACCTGGCCTATCGAGAACATGGTGGTAGATATGAGATACCTGGCCTATCGAGAACATGGTGGGAGATATGTGTTACCTGGCCTATCGAGAGCATTGTGGTATATATGTGTTACCTGGCCTATCGAGAGCATGGTGGAATATATGTGTTACCTGACCTATCGAGAGCATTGTGGAGATATGTGATACCTGCTATCCTATGAGAGCATTGGGAGATATGTGATACCTGGCCTATCGAACATTGAGTACCCCTAAAAATACCTGGCCTATGAAGCATGGGAGATATGTTACCTGGCCTATGAGACATGGGAAATGGATACCTGGCCTATCGAGAGAGCATGATGGGAGATATGTGTTACCTGGCCTATCGAGAGCATGATGGGAGATATGTGATACCTGGCCTATCGAGAGCATGATGGGAGATATGTGATACCTGGCCTATAGAGAGTATGATGGGAGATATGTGATACCTGGCCTATGAGAGCATGATGGGAGATATGTGATACCTGCCTTAGAAGCATGATGGGAGATATGTGTACTGGCCTATCGAGAGCATGATGGGAGATATGTGATACCTGGCCTATAGAGAGCATGGTGGGAGATATGTGATACCTGGCCTATCGAGAGCATGATGGGAGATATGTGATACCTGGCCTATCGAGAGCATGATGGGAGATATGTGATACCTGGCCTATCGAGAGCATGATGGGAGATATGTGATACCTGGCCTATCGAGAGCATGATGGGAGATATGTGATACCTGGCCTATAGAGAGCATGATGGGAGATATGTGATACCTGGCCTATCGAGAGCATGATGGGAGATATGTGATACCTGGCCTATCGAGAGCATGATGGGAGATATGTGATACTGGCATATAGAGAGCATGATGGGAGATATGTACCTGGCCTATGAGAGCATGATGGGATAGTGATACCTGGCCTATCGAGAGCATGATGGGAGATATGTGATACCTGGCCTATAGAGAGTATGATGGGAGATATGTGATACCTGGCCTATCGAGAGCATGATGGGAGATATGTGATACCTGACCTGTAGAGAGCATGATGGGAGATATGTGTTACCTGGCATATAGAGAGCATGATGGGAGATATGTGATACCTGGCCTATAGAGAGCATGGTGGGAGATATGTAATACCTGGCCTATTGAGAGCATGATGGGAGATATGTGATACCTGGCCTATCGAGAGCATGATGGGAGATATGTGATACCTGGTCTATCGAGAGCATGGTGGGAGATATGTGATACCTGGCATATCGAGAGATGGTGGGAGATATGTGAACCTGGCTATGAGACATGATGGGAGATATTATACCTGGCCTATCGAGACATGATGGGAGATATGTGTACTGGCTATCGAGACATGATGGAGATATGTGATACCTGGCCTATCGAGAACATGATGGGAGATATGTGATACATGGCCTATCGAGAACATGATGGAGATAGAACCGCCTTAGAGAGCATGGGGGAGATATGTGATACCTGGCCTGTAGAGAGCATGATGGGAGATATGTGATACCTGGCCTGTAGAGAGCATGATGGGAGATATGGGATACCTGGCCTATCGAGAGCATGGTGGGAGATATGTGATACCTGGCCTATCGAGAGCATGGCGGGAGATATGGGATACCTGGCATATAGAGAGCATGGTGGGGGATATGTGATACCTGGCCAATAGAGAGCATGATGGGAGATATGTGATACCTGGTCTATTGAGAACATGATGGGAGATATGTGATAGCTGGCCTATAGAGAGTATGATGGGTGATATGTGATACCTGGCCTATCGAGAGCATGATGGGTGATATGTGATACCTGGCATACGAGAACATGATGGGAGATATGTGATACCCGACATTTAGAGAGCATGGTGGGAGATATGTGATACCTGGCCTATCGAGAGCATGATGGGAGATATGTGATACCTGGTCTATTGAGAACATGATGGGAGATATGTGATAGCTGGCCTATAGAGAGTATGATGGGTGATATGTGATACCTGGCCTATCGAGAGCATGATGGGTGATATGTGATACCTGGCATGTAGGGAGTATGATGGGAGATATGTGATACATGGCCTATAGAGAGCATGATGGTAGATATGTGATACATGGCCTATATAGAGTATGATGGGAGATATGTGTTACCTGGTCTATAGAGAGCATGATGGGAGATATGTGATACCTGGCCTATAGAGAGCATGATGGGAGATATGTGATACCTGACCTGTAGAGAACATGATGGGAGATATGTGATACCTGGCCTATCGAGAGCATGATGGGAGATATGTGATACCTGGCCTATCGAGAGCATGATGGGAGATATGTGATACGTGGCCTATCGAGAGCATGGTGGGAGATATGTGATACCTGGCCTATAGAGAACATGGTGGGAGATATGAGATACCTGGCCTATCGAGAACATGATGGGAGCTATGTGATACATGGCCTATCGAGAGCATGATGGGAGATATGTGAGACCTGGCCTATCGAGAGCATGATGGGATATATGTGATACCTGGCCTTTCGAGAGCATGATGGGAGATATGTGATACCTGGCCTATAGAGATCATGATGGGAGATATGTGATACCTGGCCTATCGAGAGCATGATGGGAGATATGTGATACATGGCCTATCGAGAGCATGGTGGGAGATATGGTATACCTGGCCTATAGAGGGCATGATGGAAGATATGTATTACCTGGCATATAGAGAGCATGGTGGAAGATATGGTATACCTGGCCTATAGAGGGCATGATGGGAGATATGTGTTACCTGGCCTGTAGAGAGCATGATGGGAGATATGTGATACCTGGCCTGTAGAGAGCATGATGGGAGATATGGGATACCTGGCCTATCGAGAGCATGGTGGGAGATATGTGATACCTGGCCTATCGAGAGCATGGCGGGAGATATGGGATACCTGGCATATAGAGAGCATGGTGGGGGATATGTGATACCTGGCCAATAGAGAGCATGATGGGAGATATGTGATACCTGGTCTATTGAGAACATGATGGGAGATATGTGATAGCTGGCCTATAGAGAGTATGATGGGTGATATGTGATACCTGGCCTATCGAGAGCATGATGGGTGATATGTGATACCTGGCATACCGAGAACATGATGGGAGATATGTGATACCCGACATTTAGAGAGCATGGTGGGAGATATGTGATACCTTGCCTATCGAGAGCATGATGGGAGATATGTGATACCTGGCCTATCGAGAGCATGATGGGAGATATGTGATACCTGGTCTATTGAGAACATGATGGGAGATATGTGATAGCTGGCCTATAGAGAGTATGATGGGTGATATGTGATACCTGGCCTATCGAGAGCATGATGGGTGATATGTGATACCTGGCATGTAGGGAGTATGATGGGAGATATGTGATACATGGCCTATAGAGAGCATGATGGTAGATATGTGATACATGGCCTATATAGAGTATGATGGGAGATATGTGTTACCTGGTCTATAGAGAGCATGATGGGAGATATGTGATACCTGGCCTATAGAGAGCATGATGGGAGATATGTGATACCTGACCTGTAGAGAACATGATGGGAGATATGTGATACCTGGCCTATCGAGAGCATGATGGGAGATATGTGATATCTGGCCTATCGAGAGCATGATGGGAGATATGTGATACGTGGCCTATCGAGAGCATGGTGGGAGATATGTGATACCTGGCCTATAGAGAACATGGTGGGAGATATGAGATACCTGGCCTATCGAGAACATGATGGGAGCTATGTGATACATGGCCTATCGAGAGCATGATGGGAGATATGTGAGACCTGGCCTATCGAGAGCATGATGGGAGATATGTGATACCTGGCCTTTCGAGAGCATGATGGGAGATATGTGATACCTGGCCTATAGAGATCATGATGGGAGATATGTGATACCTGGCCTATCGAGAGCATGATGGGAGATATGTGATACATGGCCTATCGAGAGCATGGTGGGAGATATGAGATACCTGGCCTATCGAGAGCATGATGGGAGATATGTGATACCTGGCCTATAGAGAGTATGATGGGAGATATGTGAGACCTGGCCTATAGAGAGCATGGTGGGAGATATGTGATACCTGGCCTATAGAGAACATGATGGAAGATATGTTATACCTGGCCTATCGAGAGCATGGTGGGAGATATATGATACCTGGCCTATAGAGAACATGGTGGGAGATATGTGATACCTAGTCTATCGAGAGCATGGTGGGAGATATGTGATACCTGACCTGTAGAGATCATGATGGGAGATATGTGATACCTAGTCTATCGTGAGCATGGTGGGAGATATGTGATACCTAGTCTATCGAGAGCATGGTGGGAGATATGTGATACCTGACCTGTAGAGATCATGATGGGAGATATGTGATACCTAGTCTATCGAGAGAATGGTGGGAGATATGTGATACCTGGCCTATAGAGAACATGGTGGGAGATATGTGATACCTGGCCTATAGAGAACATGGTGGGAGATATGTGATACCTGGCCTATCGATAACATGGTGGGAGATATGAGATACCTGGCCTATCGAGAGCATGATGGGAGATATGTGATACCTGGCCTATCGAGAGCATGATGGGAGATATGTGATACCTGGCCTATTGAGAACATGATGGGATATATGAGATACCTGGCCTATCGAGAGAATGATGGGAGATATGTGATACCTGGCCTATCGAGAGCATGATGGGAGATATGTGATACCTGGCCTATAGAGAACATGATGGGATATATGAGATACCTGGCCTATCGAGAGCATGATGGGAGATATGTGATACCTGGCCTATCGAGAGCATGATGGGAGATATGTGATAGCTGGCATGTAGAGAGCATGATGGGAGATATGTATTACCTGGCCTATTGAGAGCATGATGGGAGATACGTGATACCTGGCCTATCGAGAGCATGATGGGAGATATATGATACCTGGCCTATAGAGAGTATGATGGGAGATATGTGATACCTGGCCTATTGAGAGCATGATGGGAGATACGTGATACCTGACCTGTAGAAAGCATGATGGGAGATATGTGTTACATGGCATATCGAGAGCATGACGGGAGATATGTGATACCTGGCCAATATAGAGCATGGTGGGAGATATGTTATACCTGGCCTATTGAGATCATGATGGGAGATATGTGATACCTAGCCTATCGAGAGTATGATGGGAGATATGTGATACCTGGTCTATCGAGAGCATGGTGGGAGATATGTGATACCTGGCATATCGAGAGTATGGTGGGAGATATGTGACACCTGGTCTATTGAGATCATGATGGGAGATATATTATACCTGGCCTATCGAGATCATGATGGGAGATATGTGGTATCTGGTCTATCGAGAACATGATGTGAGATATGTGATACCTGGCCTATCGAGAACATGATGGGAGATATGTGATCATGGCCTATCGAGAACATGATGGGAGATATGTGATACATGGCCTATCGAGAACATGATGGGAGATACGTGAGACCCGACCTTTAGAGAGCATGGCGGGAGATATGTGATACCTGGCCTATAGAGAGCATGATGGGAGATATGCGATACCTGGCCTATCGAGAACATGATGGGAGATGTGTTATACCTGGCCTATCGAGAACATGATGGGAGATGTGTTATACCTGGCCTATCGAGAACATGATGGGAGATGTGTTATACCTGGCCTATCGAGAACATGATGGGAGATGTGTTATACCTGGCCTATCGAGAACATGATGGGAGATGTGTTATACCTGGCCTATCGAGAACACGGTGCTTCTAGTCATCTTACTCTTCTCTAATTATGTATCACCAGATATTGTGAAACTAAGGATCTGCACGAGGCCAGGTGGAAGGAGTTTATCCGATGATTGAACATAAAAATAACAGCTGGTGGAGGCCATGGAAGTGACTTGGACTCGTTGAACGCCCATTGGATTATAATACGAAGGAGTTTGGCCACGTCATCATACTTGGGATTTGACCCCAACTTATACCCGTAGGCTACAGCATATGCGGCGGTTTTTGTACTGTAGGTGTGTATATGTGATACAGCCCTCGTCTCCTGGATTGACATTAGCAAAGGCATATCATGTTTTTCTACCCATCATGTCTTCAGCTTCTTACCTATGTACTATGAATTGGGAAGCCATGTCACTCCAAGTCCTAGATTGACCTTAGCAAAGGCATATCATGTTTTTCTACATAGGTCTTCAGCTTCTTAATTGAGATGCCATTTGAATGTCTTGAATGAGACTACGCAGCGATGCCAACTGTACGACCTCATTTTGCCGAATCACTAGGTCTTCAACCATATCAAACACAGCAACGAACGCCTTCTTGTGTGCAGCTACCTTACGATCATGCTATGTGTCAATGACATGCTCATATATGTAGCTGTATATCGTAAATGGTTAAAGTACGACGTGATGGGTGGAAATTTGATTCTTTTGCAAACAGGTTCTCGCTTTCAACCATGCGATGTAGACGATGTAGATTTAGTGCTAATGACCGATGTTCAATCTGTTCCTTCAATGTTAGTCCTTGTTCTTGAATATTAGAAACTTGATGCATCGTTCAGTCTTTGCAGACACTTTTATTTCAAGTTTTCCACACAGATACTATCTAAAGGGAACAGCTGAATCCTAGAGGATGGTGGTTTGCGGGGTGAGCGTGATGTTTAGGCCTCGTGAGATATGTTTGGTGCTACACCTCCACCCTTCAAACGATCTCGATGATTTGTGAAGTGTTGTTGCAGCTTGAATGGTATCCAATTGTTTCCGTCTCCGTGGCCCATTGGTTAGGGCGTCCGCCTACGTAGCGGGAGGTCGAAGGTTCGAATCTCGTCAGGGGTTTGTTCTGATATGGCCGGTTGGTGAACCGCCAGCTAGTTAAATAATGGTTACCGATGGCCTACCAGCCTGGCGTCTGGCATACAAGCATAGGATTCGGGAAGTACTGATGTTCATAAAAAAGAGGTGTCTCATAAGTCAGAAATGGCTGGCCCTTTAAATATGGGTGACACTATAATAAACAAACACTATAATTTTTACTTTATTTGCTGTTTCTAAATCTGCATCGTTTGGACTTTCGGGAATGCGATTACATACATCCGCCATGTGATTACATACATCCGCCATGTGATTACAGACATCCGCCATACGATTACATACATCCTCCATGCGATTACATACATCCGCCATGCGATTACAGACCTCCGCCATGTGATTACATACATCCGCCATGCTATTACAGACATCCGCCATGCGATTACAGACATCCGTCATGTGATTACGTACATCCGCCATGCGATTACATACATCCGCCATGTGATTACATACATCCTCCATGCGGTTACATACATCCGCCATGCGATTACATACATCCGCCATGCGATTACATACATCCGCCATGTGATTACAGACATCCACCATGCGATTACATACATCCGCCATGCGATTACATACATCCGCCATGTGATTACAGATATCCGACACGCGATTACAGACATCCGCCATGTGATTACAGACATCCGCCATGCTATTACATACATCCGCCATGCGATTACAGACATCCGCCATGCGATTACATACATCCGCCATGCGATTACATACATCCGCCATGCGATTACATACATCCTCCATACGATATGGTGAATCATGTGTTAAAGTGAAAACACAAATTTCTGCAGAATGTAATTTCCTATAATATGGTATAATTTCTTTCCAAAAACTTGCCTCAAAAACTGAGTATTTCAGCAAATAAACAAATGTCGTATACGCGGTTTGTTGACATAACAAAATCATGTAACTAGTATCAACAATGTTAGTGGAAGAATTTATAGTAGCAATGCATTTATACATGAACAATATGCATTGTTTGGCGTTTTGCGATGTAATGTCGCTTTACGTCATGTGCTTAAAAATCCTTACGAATGCTGAAATGTAACCTACACTTTGATTTAACCACGCATGACAAAACCATGATTGCTTAGCCAAACTTTGGCTTTCATGGCCCATTTTCTTTATTTTACAATGATTGCCAAGCACGTGTTTAACAACTTATATTAATCACTCTCGTTGGCGCAGATAAAAGCGTAAATGTGGTTATTCGTGTGGGAGGAAACCGGAGTACCCGGAGAAAACCCACCTATCGAATATGGCGACCACCGTACCATCTCACATACTTCCCGGTCCGAGGATCGAACCCGGGTTGCATTGGTGAGAAGCAAGCTATCCACTGCGCTAATCGGACAGCTTTTGTGTTCAATGAATATGGTCAATAGTAGCCTACAATGGTCAGAGAATACAATTGTTTATTGCATACGTTACTATAAATAGTAACAAATTTAATGGTAGAAAAGCAAACTATCTGGTCGACGCGGGAAATATATTTCGATTTTCGGCTCTGCCGGGCCAATATCGGATATTGGCACGCGCCGAGAACGAATCACGAGCACGTGTCACAGGTAGCAACAACATAGTAACTACATAGTGTAAACATGGTCGCCGAAGTAACACTAAAGTCGTTGTCTGACAGATTGTTGTCTCTTGACGGTAAAATGGCTGAGCGAAATAAGCAAATAGCAGCATAAGAAACATACGGCTATGTATGCAATAAAGAAGTTATTAAACGGCTGCGGTGGGCCATTTGTGGATATTGGCGCACCTCGGGCCAATATCTCCATAGGGTGCGCCAATATCCACAAATGGCCCACCTCCGCGGTTTAATAACCTCTAAATATCGGACTACCATATTTGATATGTAATGCAAATTAGTAAAATTGGTAATAATATAGACTATATCTACAACGCTTCTGTTGCAGGAAAAAGTATGACATACAAAATGAGCATCTTCAGCCGGCAGTTCTAGTAATATGGATACCTGTTACTTTGTTTACTAATTGACAATAATTTGACTATGCACCGTAGGCCTTCCATGGGCATAGATAGATGTCTTTATTTATAGAGGGTGACCTAATTAGTTCTGAACTAATCTTCCCTAGGGCCCTCTTAAATATCTTAACATTATAGCATTAATGCACATTCACAATAATTACAACCAAAGTACACAGTTACGCCATGCAATATACATGTATACTGTTGTGAACTGTAATTTATGCAAAGCAGGTTATCGAAATACAAAACGACATAGGCCTATATATATAACTTTCTAGTATCTACCGATTAAAAAGTTGTTGTATCCATATTTTACATTTTGTCTTGAACATATTTATAGATCTGGACGTCTTGATTTCCAATGCATGTGAAGGTAACGGTCGTTTTCAACATAATCGATGCGACGACCTATTCTAGAATTTAAATCACCTATCGCATATATATCACCATAAAAAATATATAGATTCAATATTTTTTTTATTTTTTTTTTTACAAGAATAGACCAAGGGAAGCAACTCCTTAGTAATAAGAAATGGACACTAGATGTATTACCTCCCTTGTGCTAACAAAATAAGGTAAACGAAATTTCCCTCCAGAAGCAACAACACTCGTACAAATCACAAGAACAACAATACTGTATTGTTTTTTACGTTTATTTAACGTCGCTAACGGTTGCCCATATGAGTGACGCCTACCGAAGAGATTAGTCATTTTAGATGTTGGAGGATAGTGCATGATACAGACAGAGACCCATTCCAGTCTCCTCTGGTTCTTTTACGTGCACGGTGTAAAGCACCGACACGAGACCTCGGTTTAACGTCCCATCTGAAAGACTGTTAATTTTATTAGGGTCAGACTGGGGATCGAACCTGCGATCCCTGGATTACCAGTCCAGCATGTTACCACTGGACTACAGATCCGTCTGTTAATACTGTATTGAGCATAAGCCATCTTATATATACTCTCAAGACATACGATAATATTGATAAGCTAAGCTTAAACTACACTACAGAAAACGGATCACGGCGAATAACGGAAAGCCCATTTTCAAGAAGTTAAACGTATGAGTATAATTTAAGAAAGTAATGAAAATAAGTTAACCTGTAGAAATGTATGTACGGAATACAGGGTGTGGCAAACCTCTCTTTCTACTTATATATATTGTCCGGTACAAATGCTCTAACCAGGGTCTATCCTATCGTAGACTCGCTGGAGTTGTCTAGGGGGTTTCTCTACGGTCCTTCTATAATGCTCTAACCAGGGTCTATCCTATCGTAGACTCGCTGGCGTTGTCTAGGGGGTTTCTCTACGGTCCTTCAATAATGTTCTAACCAGGGTCTATCCCATCGTAGACTCGCTGGCGATGTCTAGGGGATTTCTCTATGATCCTTCAATAATTTATAACTCAACACAGTCTATCATTTTCCTTTGTATAATATAATTTATAACAATCGACTTTAATTTATCTCCATACATGTATCGTATATTCGTAATATCTCGTATCTTATTGTTCGCCTCACTAGTTCCATATGTTCATAATAGTCCCATATGCTATATTAATTTCCTTACTTCATCAAATTATTCCAATAGATATATTAGCCAAAACAATCGTTTCTTACACGGCCTAATTATCTTCCGTTCACGTATTTAATACGACTTTAATATTTAAGAGTTAATACTTCTTTAAATATTAATTTTTCTAACTATCATAGAAACAGTTTATATCTTAAAGTGAGTTACATTTATTCTTTAAATGCCTCCTTTGGCAGGATAATAATGCACTAATTTCTTCATCATTTCTCATTTCTTAAATAGCAAAATTAACATCTATAACAGACATCATGGCGCCAAACATCTGTGATGTCATACAATAGTATTACTTGTTTCTCTGTCATCAATAAAGCGGCTATTATCTTACATAACTGACCACCTGCACTCGGTAGTGAAAATTATTCCCGCGCAAACAGAGAACTGATAATTTAGGCGCGAAAATAATAGCAGACGATTATACATATTACATAGCAGACGATTATACATATTACAATAAATCATAATCTTACATGGTTAACAATGTATCATATATATAAATAAATAAATATATTTATAAAATACATTTCTATTTATATATGACAATATTTATTCGTGCAAATAGATGTTTGTTTTTACTATCTTTTGCACAATCCTCCCTACCCAACTTGAAGTTTGAAATCGTCCGCCACCGGCCGATTTGCAAATCTTCACTCCATCGGATATATAGGAGAAAACAATATAACATCAATACATCATATATTACAAAAATAGCATTTCTCTCGCTAGGTACCAACAGTCTAATCATAGAGGCAGTGTTTGTATACTAAACTACTGAATTCCTATCGGTACACATCACAATTATTGAACTCTACTAAGGAAATCTGCCAGCATATTTTGAGTCCCTTTAATATGTTTAATGGTCAAATTAAATTCTGAGAGACACAGTGCCCATCTTAAGAGGCGTTGATTGGTCGTTTTTGATTTACTTAACCAGACCAGTGGATTATGATCAGAATTGATGAATATTCTGCTTGTGCCTACGTATATACGAAAATATTGAATGCCTGCAACGATCGCCAACAACTCCTTTTCGATAGTAGAATAAATTTTCTCCCGTGGAATTATTTTTCGTGAATAAAATGCTACTGGGTGTGAGACTTGGTCAACGCTCTGAGTCAGTACCGCTGAAATTCCCAAATCGGAGGCATCAGTATAGAGTTCGAAATCCTGGTTAAAGTCAGGTGCCTTCAGTATGGGTTTACTGGTTAACGCCGTCTTTAATGATTCAAACGCAAATTGATGTTTATCGTTCCACTGAGTAAGAATATTCCCTGATCTCTTGCCCTTTAAAAGGTCTGTCAAGGGGGCGGCTATTTCAGCAAACTGGGGAATGAGAATTTTCTGTAAAATCCCACTGATCCCAGATATCCTCGTAATTGTTTCTTGGTATGTGGGGGAGATATATTATCAATACATTCGACCTTACTGGATATTGGTTTGATTTTCCCCGAACCTAACTCGTGTCCCAAGTAACTGACTGTTCCTGACCCAATTTTACATTTCTTTGGGTTCAAAGTAACACCACTTTTCTCTAGTTTATGAAATGTCCAATCCAAGTGATTTAGATGCTGTGACCATACATTGGATCGAATTGCAATATCATCCAGATACGCGTCGGCAAATCTATCACGGATGGGTTCTCCCGGGGATTGAGCGATGATCTCATTTATAGCCCTTTGGAATGTAACACTACCATTTTTTAATCCAAATGGGAGAGTTAATGGTTCAAATAAGCCCCATGGGGTTATGAATGCTGCAATTTCACTGGCCCGAGGGGTAAGCGGGATCTGCCAGTATCCTCGGTTCAAATCGATAATGGTTATCAGGCTCGAACCTGCGACTTGATCGATAAGATCGTCTAATCTAGGGATGGGGAAGGCTTCTCCTCGTGTCAGGTCATTAATTTTGCGATAATCAATACACGGTCGCCATTCCGAGTCCGACTTTCGTACCAATATTATGGGGGAGGCCCACTGGCTTCGGCTCGGGCGGGTAATTCCTAACTCCAACATTTTATCTAGCTCGGTTTTTAAGATTTGTTTCTTTTCTGGAGACATGCGGTAGTATGGCTGGATTACGGGTGCGGCACAGATTCAAGAGGACTGCAAGGGTCGAATTCCTTCTCTATGTCAGTAGGGGCTTGGTAATCTAATAGGGTAGAGTCTGTGGATTCATACGCGGACTACTTTCAGCGATGGCGGCACAATCCTCCCTACCTGTCCAGGGCTTCAACTGATTTACATGCATAACCCGGTATTTGACTCTTTTGTCAGGCATGTATATAATATAGGTATGCGATGCTACCTTTTCGTGCACTAAATACGGTCCCTGGTCTTCAGTTTCATACCTTTTAACGGTAATCGGACTAATACGAATTCCCCACGCTGGAATTCGCTCATTTTCGCCTTTTTATTTCTGTCATATTTCGTTTTTCGACCGTCGGCGGCCTGTTGGGCATTCTCGCTAGCTTCGCGTAACGCTTCAGCTAATCTATGACACAATTCTTGTACATAGTTTTCTATAGGGATCCCCTCGGTCCGCTCATTTCTAGCCCACCGGTCATAAGTGGAATCTAGATTATCTCTAGGTTCGCGCCCATACAGAAGATAGAATGGGGAGTATCCAGTAATAGAGCGTTCTGCATTTCTGTATGCAAATAATAGCCAGGGTAGCATTTCATCCCAAGGCTCTACTGTGGTTTCTCCCAGAATCCTCAACATGGTTTTTAACATGCCATTATATTTCTCAATAGCTCCGTTGGTTTGAGGCCTATAACTGCTACTAGTTAAGTGGCGTATATCATTCTCGGCTAGGAACCGTGTAAATGAGTCAGCTAGGAATGCACTTCCTCTGTCAGTCAACAGAGTTTCGGGTTTTCCATGTCGAGATATAGTCTCTATTAGTGCCTTCTGAACATTTTCAGCGGTCGCGGCGGCGAATGGGAAAGATTCAGAATAGTTAGTGGCATGGTCTATACAATTCAAGATATACTGGTTCCCGTTATTAGTTTTTTTCATGAGTCCCACGAAATCAGCTGATATGAATCTGAATGGTTGGGATATAATGGGCAGAGGTTTCAATGGGGCTACAGTGGATTTCTATCCCTTACCAGCTCTCTGGCACGGCCCACATCTATGGCAGAATCGTTTAACATCCGCTCAGATTCCTGGCCAAAAGAAGCGACGCTTAATTCGCTTAAGGGTTTTACTCGGTCCAAGGTGTCCCGTACTTAAACTATCATGTGCGAGTCCCGTTATATGAGTCCTGAATCCTCGTGGAACTACCACCTGATCATATATTTTCCAGGGTCGAACCTTGGATTAGCCTGAGGTTGTTCTCTCCTCATGAGTAAGCGGGATTCGGGCTGGATGTAATATCCTTGTTTTATGGGTTTTTCTTCATGCGCCATTTCCCATAGTGGCAATAATGACGGGTCATTTTTCTGTTCTCGCAATAATTTATCAGGGCTCAAGTCATCAATAGTCTCTCTTGGGGTGTCTCCTTACTGGCTTTCTTAGAGGGGGGATTTATTTCAGTAGTATTCCGAAAAGGTAATACATATTCCTCAATATCGGGTGTGTTTTCTAAGTCTGGAACAGATATGACGGTTTCATCAAAGGGGATCGTTTTCTTATTGGAGCGTGTCACAACACCACACGTAATTAAATCAGTGACAGGGATGGTTTCGCAATCATTACCTATTATCAGATCAAGCCCTGCGGCGCATCTATGTGTCAATATAGCCACCTTCAAAGTGCCTCGATATATTGGGCAGTTAACGCTAATCTTTGGCACGGGATAATTACCAGGTATATAATTGACACCTCTAATGGTCACCTGTTCACCTGTGTATTCCAACTGATTAGCCGTTTGCTCGTTAGCGGTCAACAAACTAATCGCAGCGCCAGTATCTCTTAAATATGTCACGTATGCAGCCTGATTGTTAATTCGAGCCTGCCCTGTATATTTGACGAGTAATGGGTTTACCCTTTCTTTATACTCAGATGTGTTGATTGGTTCGTTAGTGATAAAGGCTATGATTAGCGTTTGACATGTGCCCGTTAGCGAGATTTCTAGTACCTCGGTACCTAGGTGAATTGGGATTCGCCCAACACTCGTTATGGGCGTGACCATTTCGTCGACAATAATTACAATATTTTTCTACACGGGGATTTCTGTGTGTAGCTTGGGAATTATCATTCCTCATATTGGGTCGATACATGGGTGTGGGGGTGTCTGGCCTTGGGGCTGGAGGTCGGTGTTCCGTATCTCTGGGTTTCATACTCGGATTCGAATTAATCCGCGTTCTGGGCGCCAATCTGCGATGGAGATTATATTCATCGGCCAATGCAATACATTCCTGGAGAGTGGATGCTCTTTTATCCAGAATGAACAAATTAGGTTCATCACTTAGCTGGGAATCGAACCTATATCTCAAGAGCAGCTCGACCCAGTTGACTTCGTTCGGATCATTGTTCTCCGTCCATAGTGTCATTTGCTCCCTTAATTCCTTAATGAATTCGGAATAGGTCTGCTGAGTTTTCTTTACCCAAGAGAAGAAATTTGTTCTGTATACAGTGGGTGAAAGTCGATATTCATCCAAGATGGCGGCCTTAAGAATATCATAATTATTAGCATCTTGGACAGGAAGCGTGGCATATATATTTCTGGCCTTGTCAGATAACTTATCTATATTTCAATTCAATTCAACTTTATTGGCATAATCAGCAAACAAGTTGCCTTTGGCCATTTACAAACACAAAAAACTATGGCAAAGACAAATATAAATACATATGGTAATGAATATTAAATATATGCATGTATACATTTTCATACAACATACATTTAAGAAACAATTAAAATGTCCAGGGCATTTTTCCTTATTAACATACATTCTTTAATATATTTAGATACTTTTACTTGCAAATGTTTATTTTTGTCGACATAAGCGTGAACAATTTCTGTACACAAGGCCATGAAATATTGTTAAAATATGTTTTTATTACTGTTCTATATGTTTCACAACATAGCATAATCTATAATATGCCCCACCCAAATTTGTTTGGAGTTCTGGCTAGCTTCAAACAGTCTCTCACATGTTGAGAAGAATTTATCTGGCCTCATAGTAGGGGTCCAATTAGGAACAGATATGTTGGTTTTAGGGGGTCTGTTATCTGTAGGGAGGGTGATATTTTGCTGAGATTCCTGATCTCTCTGGATTTCTCTCAGGCGAATCTCCATATTCATCTCTCTCTCTCTCTCTCTCTCTCTCTCTCTCTCTCTACTCTCTCGTGTTCTCTCTCTTTCTCTACTCTCTCGTTTTCTCTCTCTTTCTTATAAATTTCACCCTGGCGTTCCAGGCTTGCTTGATTAAAGTAGGGGAGTCTCATTAACTTATCCCATATCTCATCACCTGTGGTCTGGAAGTCTGCGCGAACCGGTCCCTCAATTTCCTTATTAGCACTCCTAGTCGTCGCCATTTTGTTTTTGTATTTCCCAAAGTTTTATTCCCAATAATGTCTCTTCAAATGTATTATAGAATTGTGTTTCATGAAAGGCAGTGGATCACTAATATAATGTGTCTAACTATATATTTTAAACAGCCTCTATGAAAAGAAATTGGTACTTACCGAATGTTGTGTCGTCTCCGTTAATCCAATATAAATAATTTATCACAATTAAAATAGTTCACAAAATAATCCAAATATATCTCATTTCACATAGTTCCCATAATTTACGAATGTTCACTATTTAATAATAATCCTATGGTGTCCTTCATTTATTTAATTTCCAATCTTAACACTGTTTTTGTACACTTCTATTTTACGTTAATTAATAGTTCCTGGTATCTTCGATAAATGTATCCTAGTGTCCTCCACAATATGTCCCGATCTGTCACGATATTTCGTTATCCCGATTCGTCTTTCTTCCGATCCAACTCCGTAATTTATTTCGATCCAATCCACTCTTTATTTCGATCCAAACTCCGTCTTTACTTTGATCCAATCTCCGTCTTTACTTTGATCCAATCTCCGTCTTTACTTTGATCCAATCTCCGTCTATACTTTGATCCAATCCCGGACGAGCGTCCCAATTGTGGCGAACCTCTCTTTCTACATATATATATATATTGTCCGGTACAAATGCTCTAACCAGGGTCTATCCTATCGTAGACTCGCTGGAGTTGTCTAGGGGGTTTCTCTACGGTCCTTCAATAATGCTCTAACCAGGGTCTATCCTATCGTAGACTCGCTGGTGTTGTCTAGGGGATTTCTCTATGATCCTTCAATAATTTATAACTCAATACAGTCTATCATTTTCCTTTGTATAATATAATTTATAACAATCGACTTTAATTTATTTCCATACATGTATCGTATATTCGTAATATCTCGTATCTTATTGTTCGCCTCACTAGTTCCATATGTTCATAATAGTCCCATATGCTATATTAATTTCGTTACTTCATCAAACTATTCCAATAGATATATTAGCCAAAACAATCGTTTCTTACACGGCCTAATTATCTTCCGTTCACGTATTTAATACGACTTTAATATTTAAGAGTTAATACTTCTTTAAATATTAATTTTTCTAACTATCATAGAAACAGTTTATATCTTAAAGTGAGTTACATTTATTCCTTAAATGCCTCCTTTGGCAGGATAATAATGCACTAATTTCTTCATCATTTCTCATTTCTTAAATAGCAAAATTAACATCTATAACAGACATCATGGCGCCAAACATCTGTGATGTCATACAATAGTATTACTTGTTTCTCTGTCATCAATAAAGCGGCTATTATCTTACATAACTGACCACCTGCACTCGGTAGTGAAAATTATTCCCGCGCAAACAGAGAACTGATAATTTAGGCGCGAAAATAATAGCAGACGATTATACATATTACATAGCAGACGATTATACATATTACAATAAATCATAATCTTACATGGTTAACAATGTATCATATATATAAATAAATAAATATATTTATAAAATACATTTCTATTTATATATGACAATATTTATTCGTGCAAATAGATGTTTGTTTTTACTATCTTTTGGACAAGGGTACAACCTACAGGAACTGATAATGCTAATTCAGTAGACATGCTACCATAACACAGCGGTAGACAAATATAGTATCTAGGTTGTCAACGAATATTCACTCGAACGTCCGAATATCCGAATATTATTCCAGTATTCGAATATTCGGGGGGGGGGAATATTATAGATAAGTGTTTATTTATTATAGTGTCACCCCTATTTAAAGGGCCAACCATTTCTGACTTATGAGAGACCTCCTTTTTATGAACATCAGTACTTCACGAATCCTATACTTGTATGCCAGGCGCCAGACTTGTAGGCAATCGGTAACCATTATTTAACTAGCTGGTGGCTCAACAACCGGCCATAGTATTATATTAAATCCTACGCGTAAATATACGAAATTAATCTTGTTATATAAATATATGGTTTAAGTAAGATATAAGCCTCAAACGAATCCAATATGTAAAATAGTGGTACTGTATTCAGCGCCATGTATGGAATTATAAAAGTGCTGATTTTAACTAATTTAATGGCTTGATACCATCCACTAATTGGGATTTCTTGAATAGCACTAATGTGTCCATAGATGAATCTTGTATTGATTTTACAAAGACATTCATAGATCTTGCGAAGGAATGTATTCAGCCATGCCTTGTCACAATACGATTCAATGATAAACCCTGGTACGACTCTAAACTTCGTCGAACATCTCGTCAAAGAGATCGACTCAAAAAGAGAGCTATACTAACCAGTGACATTAGAGATTGGGAAAAGTATAAACAACTATGTAATAAAGTTAACAGTCCGTCTCCGTGGTCGAGTGGTTAAGGTCGCTGACTTGTATACCACTGTAACCTATCATCACTGATGGTCACGAGTTCGAGCCCCGCTCAGGCCGTGTCTCATTTATATGAAAAAGTTGGCAGTATCTTACGGAGGTTGGTGCACCCAAGTACTGGTTAACCGCTGGAGCCTGTCCAGGAAAGGTGTTGTTAGGTAAACTGCCCGCCGGCGATATAGCCCGAAATGGTGCTGATGCAGGCGTAAAACCCGACATATAACATAATATAACATATAATAAAGTTAACAATTTGAAGAAACATGGCAAACAATTATTATTTAGAAATCTTGAAACTACTTTAAATGATGCTAAATGCAAATAACTATAAATTCTACTAGAAAATTGCTAAAATGCTTATTAAACTAAATGGAAACAAATGCGAAATGAATCATCCCCAGAAGAGTAACAATAATGGTATTAATTCAATTTGAACATCAGATCTCGAAAAGGCAAATGGACTGAATAATTATTTCGTATCAATTTCTAATGTCGATGTTACTAATTCGAATTTACCAACTTTTACGCGTAAAACTAAAACTAACGCAATTATACAACAGATAGTCATTACGGAACAGGACGTAACTGATATACTGTCAACTCTGATCATACACAAAGCTTCTGGTCCTGATGAAATAAGCCATACAATGATTAAAGAAACTAAACTTACAATATGCAAACCTTTTACTAGCCTATTTAATAGATCATTAACAAGCGGTAACTTCCCTAGTTCTTGGACATTCGCAAACGTAATGCCAATCTTCAAGAATGGTGACAAGACTCTCCCAAGTAACTAGAGACAGATGTCTGTAATAAGCTGCGTCGGCAAAGTAATGGAACGAATACTGTTCAAACATATTTACAATCACCTCCATTCTAACAACCTCATATACCCAAAACAATCCGGTTTCCTCCCAGGGCACTCAACTGGCTATCAACTAATAGATAGATAGGTATCATGAAACCACACAGGGCTTTGATAATAAAGAGCAAACATGTATGATATTTTGCGACATATCCAAGGCATTTGATCGTGTCTGACACAGAGGACTTCTGTTTAAACTACGATAAAATGGTATCGACGGTCTTCTACATAGGTAGCTAACTGATTACCTTTCTAAGCGTGATCAAATCCATGAAACGTGTATTCGGAGCGTTTTCAGCGAATAGGCGCCGCTTTCCCCAAAATTCGCTCCTTCTAAATTTCATACCGACGTTTCCATAGAAGCGGTTTGTCGCGCAGATTATTGTACGGGTAGTGAATTTTGTATGCGCGTTCAAGCGATAATTAACTAGTTTATATAATATGTCATAGGAAATGACGGCATTTCCACCATTTACTCCTGCTGAGTATGGGTCCTATTGTTTCCATTTGCTGTGGTGACATCCTGAAGTATTCTCGATACTTATCAAGCTCCAGGTGTTTGACCAAATGGTAATATGCACCTTTTCGCACTATTTGATATACCTAAAATCTGTGTTCCCTTTTATTTAACTGTTTCTGCTTCAGAAGCAAGACAAACAACATATCGTCCGCATCTAGCTGTTCTCGTAACTGTGAAAGTACGAGCCTCAACGTGAGCGCATGTTTAGAATTTTGAATATTTTTGAATTTATGACCGGATTCCATGAAGCTTACTTTATTCGCGCCTGTTTTGTCAGCGCTACTTTTGTCGGCGCGTACGTGCGATGAAAGTCGTTTCCATGTACGCGGATATTACTAGCAGCTTTTATTATTATGCCCGAGCGGATTTCGCTCATAAATTCAAAATGTCGATGTCTAAAAGGGAAAGAGACCTCAATTTAATGTCCCATCTGAAAGACTGTTAATTTTATTAGGGTCAGACGGGAGATTGAACCTGCGATCCATGGATTACCAGCCCAACGTGTTAACCACTGGACTACATATACCGTAGCTACATGTAGTTTATGCATTGCGTCAGGTGCCATTGATTCCAATAGTCTATGGAAATCTGAATCATTAAGCAATTGCAATAATTCACAGAGGTTATGCCAAAGCAGTGACCACTACCTTGGTCGAGTTATTAAGGTCGCTGACCTGCATACCACTGTAACCTATCATCACTGATGACAACTGGTTCGAACCCTGCTCAGGCCGTGTCTGTTTATATGAAAACGTTGGCAGTTTCTTACGGATGTTGGTGCACCAAGTACTGGTTAACCGCTGGAATCTGTCCAGGAAATGTGTTGTTAGGCGAACTGCCCGCCTGCGATATAGCAACAAACAACACACTATGCCAAAGCTATAGGCCACAGAAGTGTGAACAACATGAGCGTTCAGCACCTAATCTTCATAAGTGAAGGAGTGCTGTATACACGAAGAAGAAGAAGATTCAACATTTAAAATAGTTCTGAATGCCATGCAGAATGTTAATAAGGGCAAATCTAAACTCTGGAATCGTAGCCGTGTACAACATCGGGTTGATGGCAGAATTTAAACAAATAGTTGTAAATAGGGGCAACAGTGTGTTCCGCCCAAGAGAAAGTGCATGCATATTTCCAGCTAGAAGGATTGAAATTATAGCTGGCCAGGAAAATATATTCAGAAATAGTAAAATTGTACACAGCAGTGTAAAGACCCTTCTTTGTCGAAGGATGCTACCTGAGATATATTGTCGTTTATGTTTTTGTACAGGGGTGTCCACCGGTTTACTACACATGAACGAATTAACATGTGTCTTGTTGCTAGAATCTGAATTTATACAATCGTTATTGGAGCTCGTGCTTGGTTTTGGATCATTCTGCTCATGTAGTGGTTGAATAGATAATAACTGCACTGGGTTTCTACGATGTTCAACGTTGTCGTACATGTTTCTCTGTATGCTCAGTGAAGTGGTTTCCCTTGTAGCTTTATCGGAACTACGTTGTGCTATGCTAGGACTAGTGACGTTGGATCTGCACTGGGGAACGGATACCTTTGCAATGTTCGTCAAAAAGGTCATTCTGTTTGGAGGTATTGGACATGGGGCATCCAGCAGCATAGCGCTCACAGTGCACATCGAGCCGTTCTCTGAGTTAGTTCTTGTTGAACATGGTCTGGTAGTATTCGACCGCGACTTACAGAACAGAACGGCATACAGTATATTAGTAAACATCAGCGGCAGTATGAACGAGCCCATTATTATAGACGTGCCTTTAGCGATGTCGGCTCCGAATATAGATTCCAGGGAACAGTACTGTTTTTCTATGTAATCATCTGGTTTACTGAATAGTATTACCGGACTAGCGCATAGGCATATACTTAGAATCCAAGCAGTCGATGTAGAGACAATTGTGTGCCAGTCCTTCCAAATACTTGAACTGATGCGATGCCGTCTGAGACTGAGACACCTGTAGATACATATTCCAAATATGTTATATAGCGACGCTGCCTGCGAGGAGAACAAGAAGACAATGACGATGCTGCAACTCCCTAAACTGTTGCTGATAAACGTCATGTCGATGAAGGATATGAACACGTTAGCCATCCCCGCAAGTATGTCGTTAACCGCCAGACATACAATATGCAGCCAGTATATTGCAGGAAAAGTGCGCTTCTTCATCATTAATGTTATAAGAACAATGGCATTTAGCAGAACAATCGCAGTCCCCTGAGCGCGCATTAATACAATCACAGGTTTTGAAATTGTCTGTGAAACATAACCCGACGTTGAATTCTGAGAAACATTCACCGACATTGTGTGCTATGCATTAATTTAGCACATATAGCGTGCGTGACAATATTTTAAATATCGTGGTTTCTTGTGTCAATTTCGTCTACTTGTTTATTAACAATGTATGGTATAGTCCACAGTTCTCGATATCAATTCCGTGTCAATTAACAATGTAATATATATTCCACATAAATACACGCACACGTGTAGTAGTTTTCGATATCAATTCCGTGTCAATTAACAATGTAATATATAGTCCACAGAAATACACGCACACGTGTAGTAGTTCTCGATATCAATTCCGTGTCCATTAACAATGTAATATATATTCCACAGAAATACACGCACACGTGTAGTAGTTCTCGATATCAATTCCGTGTCCATTAACAATGTAATATATAGTCCACAGAAATACACGCACACGTGTAGTAGTTCTCGATATCAATTCGTGTCCATTAACAATGTAATATATATTCCACAGAAATACACGCACACGTGTAGTAGTTCTCGATATCAATTCCGTGTCAATTAACAATGTAATATATAGTCCACAGAAATACACGCATACGTGTAGTAGTTCTCGATATCAATTCCGTGTCCATTAACAATGTAATATATATTCCACAGAAATACACGCACACGTGTAGTAGTTCTCGATATCAATTCCGTGTCCATTAACAATGTAATATATAGTCCACAGAAATACACGCACACGTGTAGTAGTTCTCGATATCAATTCCGTGTCCATTAACAATGTAATATATATTCCACAGAAATACACGCACACGTGTAGTAGTTCTCGATATCAATTCCGTGTCCATTAACAATGTAATATATAGTCCACAGAAATACACGCACACGTGTAGTAGTTCTCGATATCAATTCCGTCAACTTGTCCATTAGCAATGTCCACCATATATACATTCCACATACAGACCACGTGTCGTAGTTCTCGGAATTATATCCGTCTAATTGTCCATTAGCACTGTATTACATAGTTCACAAAGATGTCTACTACAGACAAATAATTCGCAGTTCTCTGCATCAATTCCGTCTACTTGTGAACATCAATACAATAACATCCAAAATCAGTTGAGCTGTTTAATACATTAAAACAGTTACTAACATTATCTGCGATTACAATTTAGCAAACGAGCTAAATTAAATTTAATTTGAATAAACTAGTCGAATAGTATACATCCATAGCTATTTAATAAACGACTTTTGCCAGGTGTTCTCTAGTTCTTGTTTGGGATTAAAGCTCTTATTTCTCTTGGAATCATAACGAATAACTGAGGTTTCAAATAACGATTCAACGTGTTCGGTTCTAGCAAGTTTCGATCTGCTGACGGTCTTTTCATTAACAGTGTTAAATATCTGAGTTAATGAGGAACAGTGTTGAAACGCTCAACAACAATCCGCTAATGCACACTCCTCTAAAAGCATCAGATAGTACTGCAAATGTGTTATCACACATGTGACAGGAAACACTAATGAATAACAGTTGTATTGTAATGGAGGGTATCAGCCGTATGTAACAATGACCAGTGTAAAACATTAATTACTATGATAGTCGTGGAGAACCAGCAGAGCTCGACGCCGGGTAATTCAAGTCGAATTTCAAGTTATGTGCGTTACGTTAGTATAGCCCAGAACGTACGACTTAACAATGTGTGTGTGTGCGTGCGTGCGTGCGTGCGTGCGTGCGTGCGTGCGTGCGTGCGTGCGTGCGTGCGTGCGTGCGTGCGTGCGTGCGTGCGTGCGTGCGTGCGTGCGTGCGTGCGTGCGTGCGTGCGTGTGCGGTGCATATAAAGATGATCACATGACTGTGAGTGCGTGCTTGGTCATGTGATATGGTTCGATTGATCGACAGTTCTACGCTAGGCTTATATCGTTTCGCTATTCAAATTCGAATTGTTTCGGGAATGAGATCTATGAACGGGTTTCCATATTGATTTAAATGTTAAAATCGAATTGAATTCAGATTCGTTATCGTTATGAGTACCATGCAGTATATCGTAAAACCGAGTACGAATATGATATCGTTTGGAAAATATTATTTTAATCTACAAACAATTAAAGATATGTTGTTAGTAAAATAGATGAAATTTCCCTGCGGTACATTGTATACAGTTTACCCTGGTCCCATGTATCACGGTCTGCGCCGATGCTATGTTTAGTTCCATGTATTCGACTATATGTACGTAGTACAGTCAATGACATTTGAAACAAATGGACGGATTTGTAGTCCAGTGGTAAAACGCTGGACTGGTAATCCAGGGATCACAGGTTCGATCCCCCGTCTGACCCTAATAAAATTAACAGTCTTTCTGTTGGGACTTTAACCTGTTTAGACATCGCCGTTTTGAATTTATAAGCGAAATCAGCTCGCGCATAATACTAAAAGCTGCAGTAATATCCGCTTACACGGAAACGACTTTCACCGCACGTACGCGCCGACAAAAGTAGCGCTGACAAAATCAGTCCAATATTTTACATATTGGATCGTTATCGGCTTTTTCCTATACTTAATGCATTTCATGCGAAATGAGTATACAGAAAATCATGCATAACGATCTGTAATAGAATATAAACGACGAAGATGAAATGAATATTGACACAGACGGATATCTAGTCCAGTGGTAACACGCTGGACTGGTAATCCAGGAATCGCAGGTTCGATCCCCCGTCTGACCCTAATAAAATTAACAGTCTTTCAGATGGGACGTTAAACCGAGGTCTCGTGTCGGTGCTTTACACCGTGCACTTAAAAGAACCAGAGGAGACTCTGGAATGTGTCTCTCTCTGTATCATTGCACTATCCTCCAACAATCTAAAATAACTAATCTCTTCAGGAGGCGTCGCTCATATGAGCAACCGGTAGCGACGATAAATAAACGTAAAACACACACACACGAATATTGACATTATTTCGTTATTAGTTTGCTCCAAATACTGTAAATCATCAGGTTACCGGTTAGCAATGTTGTTGAGTGTATGCACTCTAGTATAATATAACGATAATGTGCATGACGTGTGTAGAACATATTGTAGAAATAAAGTATATTTATAGAAATACTGCGTTTGCATTTATTTATTTGATTTTGAACAGTAAGGCGCACATGAAGTTTCGAACTTTAGTTTATACAAATTATTTGAGCTCGATTGCGAAACAAGTTCTTACAACTTATATTAATCACTCTCGAGACCTCATTCCTGATGGAATCCATCGCCACGAGGGAGAGAAGAGACAACGTGGAAATTAAATGCCTTGCCTAAGGACACAATCGTAACGGCTCCAGAGGGGCTCGAACTCCGGGCGTTTCGAACTTTCACATATATATAAGGTATAGACCATAACCTCGCCGTACCCGCATATTATATTCAGTCAAACCTGTGTTAGTGGTCACCTCTATTAAGCAGCCATCTGTGCTAAGCAGCTACTTTCTGTGATTCCCTTGGCTGGCTGCTTAAGACAGATTTGACTGTATCCTCATTTCAGAGAAGCATGCCAATAACTACGTTATGACATTCAGATCAGAATTCACGAGACTGAATATTCCTTATGTGAAATACATATACCGTGGAAACACAAATTTCCATAATCCTATCGTATACTAATGAACACAAATATCCATAATCCTATCGTATACTAATGAACACAAATTTCCGACAACAAAACACAAATTTCCTAATCCTATCGTATACTAATGAACACAAATTTCCGTAATCCTATCGTATACTAATGAACACAAATTTCCGTAATCCTATCGTATACTAATGAACACAAATTTCCGTAATCCTATCGTATACTAATGAACACAAATTTCCATAATCCTATCGTATACTAATGAACACAAATTTCCGTAATCCTATCGTATACTAATGAACACAAATTTCCGTAATCCTATCGTATACTAATGAACACAAATTTCCATAATCCTATCGTATACTAATGAACACAAATTTCCGTAATCCTATCGTATACTAATGAACACAAATTTCCATAATCCTATCGTATACTAATGAACACAAATTTCCGTAATCCTATCGTATACTAATGAACACAAATTTCCATAATCCTATCGTATACTAATGAACACAAATTTCCATAATCCTATCGTATACTAATGAACACAAATTTCCTAATCCTATCGTATACTAATGAACACAAATTTCCGTAATCCTATCGTATACTAATGAACACAAATTTCCGTAATCCTATCGTATACTAATGAACACAAATTTCCGTAATCCTATCGTATACTAATGAACACAAATTTCCGTAATCCTATCGTATACTAATGAACACAAATCTTCTTTATCTTTTATGATTTCCAACGATGTTGGCTAATATAACAGTTATTATCAAATTTAATTCATTTTATCTGCCCCTGTCGGGATTCTCATTTCACTACAATCCACAACCGCACAACCAATTATGTTAGTGTGTACGTCCGTAATAAGATTAAATAGTTCCGGTATGATTTTCAAGCTAGTTTATGTTTGCTGTCAAAATTAAAAACTACAGACACAACAAATTCATTAGAATATATTACTTTATTATTAGCTGTTCATGGTAGTCGGAAAATAGTTAAATTACAAAAGTACATCTAACCTCGCAGGAATATGTAACGCAACCAGTGGATGAGAAAATGCCATATTTACTGTTTGAAAACAAATGGAGTTTTCCTTCACTGGGAATACTCTATCATTTATTGGAAAGCATAAAAGCAAATGTATTAATCACGCATTCAGATGGTGGATTTCGTGTGACCTGTCACGGAGCATACGTGACGTATTGGATATGGAGTCCTCCTCGTAACCGTGTATAAAATTACAATGTACCAAGTCCGCCTCCGTGGTCGAATGGTTAAGGTCGCTGACTTGTATACCACTGTAACCTATCATCACTGATGGTCACGGGTTCGAGGCCCGCTCAGGCCATGTCTCATTTAAATATATGAAAAAGTTGGCAGTTTCTTAACGAGGTTGGTGCACCCAAGTACTGGCCTGGAGGTTATAAAACTGTTCTCCAATCTCAAAACTCAGTCTCAATCGTCTGATTGGTTCAGCTGACAGTAACAGTCAAAATCAACGAATCAGATCACTTGAGTTTGAGATCTGAGAAAAGTGTTATAACCTCTGGGCCTGGTTAACCGCTGGAGCCTGCCCAGGAAAGGTGTTGTTAAGTAAATGCTGATGCAGGCGTAAAACCAGAACTATAACATAACAAACAATGTACCAACTTTACCAGCTGAGCTTAATGGATACAAACATCCGTAACAGTGGAACAATTATGAAAAAAGGCTGTCACATAACACCATGTCATCTAAAATAAGAGAAATAATATGCTAGTATTTGGTTGCAACTTGCAAAACTGGTATTATAGTTACTAATAATCGAACAGGAATGAAGATATAATATGATTATATTATAGGATATAATACAGACAAAACACTGATTAAAAACATGGACATAGAGTAATGTAATACCCAGGAAATCCATTTCCTGACGTCACTACATCAAACAAAAGGGCTTAAAAGATACAGCAAAGTAAGAGTAATTCAGGGATGTATTAATCTCTTCTTCTTTTTTTATAAAAATGGAGACAGGAGGCGACGATCTTGTTGCGTCATTGTATTATATGTATGTGTATGCTTGTATTTACACACGGACCTCTTGAATACTGAATTTTGAATAAAGAATCTATCTATCGCTAAAACATTGTAATCACATCATTCCGTTGTACTTGCAGTCCATTATTATTAATATTGGATTGCTTTCAAATGGCCATAGTATTATATTAAATCCTATGCGTAAATGTACGAAATTAACAAATTTAATTAGTAACATCTTGTTATATAAATATATGTTTTAAGTAAGATATAAGCCTCAAACGGGTCCAATATGTAAATAATTGGTACTGTATTCAGCGCCATGTATGGAATTATAAAAGCGCTGATTTTAACTAATATAATGGCTTGATACCATCCACTAATTGGGATTTCTTGAATAGCACTAATGTGTCCATAGATTACTCTTGTATTGATTTTACAACGAAATTCATAGATCTTACGAAGGAATGTATTCCGCCATGCCTTGTCACAATACGACCCAATGATAAACCCTGGTACGACTCGACATTTCGTCGAACAACTCGTCAAAGAGATCGACTCAAAAAGAGAGCTATACTAACCAGTGACATTAGAGATTGGGAAAAGTATAAACAACTATGTAATAAAGTTAACAGTCCGCCTTCGTGGTCGAGTGGTTAAGGTCGCTGACTTGTATACCACTGTAACCTATCATCACTGATGGTCACGGGTTCGAGCCCCGCTCAGGCCGTGTCTCATTTATATGAACAAGTTGGCAGTTTCTTACGGAGGTTGGTGCACCCAAGTACTGGTTAACCGCTGGAGCCTGCCCAGGAAAGGTGTTGTTAGGTAAACTGCCCGCCTGAGATACAGCAACAAACAATACACTATGCCAAAGCTATAGGCAACAGAAGTTTATGAGCGTTGTGTCATATAATTCACCGAGTCACATGTATATGAAAAAGTTGGCAGTTTCTTACGGAGGTTGGTGCACCCAAGTACTGGTTAACCGCTGGAGCCTGCCCAGGAAAGGTGTTGCTAAGTAAACTGCCCGCCGGCAATATAGACCAATATGGTGCTGATGCAGGCGTAAAACCCGACATATAACATAATATAACATATAATAAAGTTAACAATTTAAAGAAACAATTACGTGTTAGCAATCTTGAAACTACGTTAAGTAAATGCAAATAACTATAAATTCTACTAGAAAATTGTTAACATGCTTATTAAACTAAATGGAAACAAATGCGAAATGAATCATCCCCAGAAGAGTAACAATAATGGTATTAATTCAATTTGAACATCAGATCTCGAAAAGGCAAATGGACTGAATAATTATTTCGTATCAATTTCTAATGTCGATGTTACTAATTCGAATTTATCAACTTTTACGGCGATATAATATGATGCTATCATAGAAGTTGATAATGTCGGAAAATAATACAACTACTCTGTCACAACTTATGGTCTCATACCTTCAGTATATAGAAAATGGAGTTCTGTTTTATGAGAGTTATGAATAGCATTAAATGGCTGTCCGAATAAAGCAGTGGTTAGCGCACTCGCTTCTCACCAATGCAACCTGGGTTCGATTCTCGGACAGGGAAGTATGTGAGATGGTACGCTGGTCGCCAGATCGGACAGGTGGGTTTTTCTCCGGGTACTCCGGTTTCCTCCCACACGAATGACCACATATACGCTTTCATCCGCGCCAACGAGAGTGGTTAATATAAAGTGTTAAAACTTGCTTCGCAATCGTTGTAAAATAAATAAAGTTTAAACTTTATAGCATTAAAAAGTTGATATTTCCAAAAATGGTTTAAGATTAAAATTTAGACAATTAGAAAGAATAACCACTTTTGTTGAGTGAGATCATCTCATCACAGAAACCACTGTGAACTACACTTAACAACTCTTATAAGTGTGCATCTTTGATTTCCGCATAACTTTTTTATTTATCAATATATTTGCACACAATTTTGTGTACTGGCTATTGACTACATTTCGAGTATTATCCTGTGCTCAACATGATCAATTTAATCAATGCGGCGCGTTGAACCACGCAACGTCAAAAACAACACAATGCACGAGGAAATGGTGTGCTGGCACAAAATAAAACTGCATTTGGTCGTTCTGGACTTGATTACGATCCACACATCAGAAAAACATGACATGGGCAGGCTGACCATAGCGGAACGGGGAATAGCCGTCGGCTTCATCAACGCCGGTATACACCAAACAGAGGTACGTCTCAAAGTTAATTCAATGTCACTAATTAATTAAGTTTCTTTGTGTTATAAACATTGAAAGTCAATAACATTCAGTTTTGTATCGAAAATATCCATAAAAAATAAATTAGATATTTTAATTACTAATTTCATGTTATCCGTATCATTTGCAGGTTGCGCGACGCATGGATGTACACCGCAATACCACCAGAAAGCGGATGCTTAGGTACAGAGCGACTGGCAACGTTGGTAACCTCCCTCGCAGACCACGTGGGCGTTGTACAACAGCTGCACAAAATAATCACATCGTACATGGGCATCGTCAGCAGAGAACACGTACAGCTGTCAAGACAACCGGATAAACGCGCGGGACGTACAGACGCCATATCTCTGGGTAGACAGTTAGAAGGCGTCTTCGATCGCTCGCCAACATGCGGTGTAGACGGCCCTTTAAGGGTATTGTACTGACTCAGAGGCATAGGGCCACTACGAGATCGTTGGGCTCGACATCATCTTAGAACAACACAGGCAGAATGGGGAGAGGTCCTGTTTACTGTCGAAAAGAAGTTCTGCCTATAGGAAAACGACTGTCGTTCATGGGTATATTGACAACGGGGAGAACGGTTCAACGACAACTGCATCATCGAACAAGATATGTACGGGGGTGGGTCATTAATGGTATGGGCTGGTGTCTCCTTACATCACAAGACTAACATCGTGTTCATTAACGGTAATCTAAACGCCGCCCGGTACCAACATGACATGCTTCAAACTGAGGTAGTACCCATGTTTAGGAATAAGAGGATTGCGGTTGCTGCAGGATGGCGCACCAGCCCACACGACTAGGGCGACAAGATTCTTTTGACAAGAATGCTAACCACATCAATGTGATGGACATACCACCGAAGTATCCCGACTTAAACATTATAGAAAATCTATGGGATGAATTGAATCGCCGCGTAAGAAGGACCGGCGCAGTGCCACAGACCATAGCCCAGCTCCGTGCGAAGATTGGGCAAGAGTGGGCAAATCTACCCCAGAACTATGTACGACGTTATGTCCCTGCCATGCGACGACGTTGCCAAGCTGTGATCCGCAGTCAGGGTGGGCATACGCGATATTAGAATAATTAATTCCCATCGGCTTGAGTTTTATCATTGACATTATCATTTTGCAACATTGACTTTTTACGCACCATCACATTAATTAGTCATGTGTGTTAAATTTGTGTTTGTTATGCAATACAATAAATGGAATATCATGAAATATATCTCAACTGTATTTGCTGAAAATGTCATCATTATCGGGCCAATATTGACGGAGATATGAGACCATTTATACATGCACACTTATAAGAGTTGCTAAGTGTACGTGTGTTTTAAATTTATTTATCGTCGCTACCGATTGCCCACATGAGCGACGCCTCCTGAAGAGATTAGTCATTTTAGATTGTTGGAGGATAGTGCAGTGATACAGACAGATACCCATTCTAGAGTCTCCTCCGGTTCGTTTACGTGCACAGCACCGACACGAGACCTCGGTTTAAAGTCTCCTCCGGTTCGTTTACGTGCACGGTGTACAGCACCGACACGAGACCTCGGTTTAAAGTCTCCTCCGGTTCGTTTACGTGCACGGTGTACAGCACCGACCTCGGTTTAAAGTCTCCTCTGGTTCGCTTACGTGCACGGTGTACAGCACCGACACGAGACCTCGGTTTAACGTCCCATCATATGTTCACAGATGATATGATAAACTCAGGAATAGTTGGTGAATCATTCCTCTCTAACGCTTCGTTTTTATCAGAAGACAAGATAAATCACAGGATCTTTTGTTAATAGAGGGGGGTGTCCTATGATAGAGGTACGAGACCTTTGGTGGCTTATGGATAAAATTTCAAGTTCCTGTGGATACATAGAATATTAGGTCTTATAAAGTATTACGCTCGTCTTCCGAGCATTGCATATGTTCTCCAACTAGCCAGAAAATATAAGACAGTAACCTAATATTCTCTATATAATTATATTAATCTTGGGAACATTCATGATCTACTATATAGTTACATTTCTTGGGTTATATTAATCTTTGGTAATATATGTTCTATTTAAGATTCGTAAATTGTTATACTAGAGGACATAGAAAACGTACACCTACATTATATACTAGAGAACATAGAAAACGCACACCTACATTATATACTAGAGGACATAGAAAACGCACACCTACATTATATACTAGAGGACATAGAAAACGCACACCTACATTATATACTAGAGGACATAGAAAACGCACACGTACATTATATACTAGAGGACATAGAAAACGCACATTATATACTAGAGGACATAGAAAACGCACACCTACATTATATACGAGAGGACATAGAAAACGCACACCTACATTATATACCAGAGGACATAGAAAACGCATACCTACATTATATACTAGAGGACATAGAAAACGCACACCTAAATTATATACTAGAGGACATAGAAAACGCACACCTACATTATATACTAGAGGACATAGAAAACGCACACCTACATTATATACTAGAGGGCATAGAAAACGCACACCTACATTATATACTAGAGGGCATATAAAACGTACACCTACATTATATACCAGAGGACATAGAAAACGCACACCTACATTATATACTAGAGGACAAAGAAAACGCACACCTACATTATATACTAGAGGACTATCCTCCAAAACTCTAAAATGACTAATCTCTTCAGGAGGCGTCGCTCATATGGGCAATCGGTAGCGACGATGAATAAACGTAAGACACACACTCCACCAAAGTCATGGTTGAGGGATCGTTGGACAAGGTACTTTAATCCAGAATGTCTCTTCGTTCTTCAGCATGGCGATGGATTATACAACTATTAAAACGATGCTTTAGCGCTTCTATGATGCACACAGTACATTGCAAGAATAAATTGCAGAATAATGACGAACAAAAGGGCTGCAAACATCCCCCAGAACTCTTCATTTGAAAATGTTCTCTCCTTGTCGGTATCTGAAAGGACAAGAAAAAACTGCAATTTTAGCTGAATTTTTTTTAATTTCGTATATTATTACATCGTCACTGACAGATACCCGAAGTTAACAAGCGTCATATTAGGTGTTGTAAGCTTGAACAAATCTCCACAGAACGCGTCGCTCATATGGGCAACCGGTAGCGACGATAAATAAACGCAAAGCACACACTGTAGTAGATAGAACATGTAGTGTTTCAGCATTGAAAGCACGTATATTGATTGCACTGTGAAGCAAGAAGCTATGAATGTAATTTGATTTTTGTTTGTTATTTGGGGTCAAAGTCGCTTTAAATGCTTAGGTCATATGACGACACTCCAGCTACTATTGATGGAAACAAAATACCCGTGTATTTAATGCACGGATGGCACCCGGGAGAAACTACTGATGTTCCGCAAGCTAGCTAGATAGCTTCCTCACATGAATGAATTCGACACCCCCAAGTGGAATTCGACACACCCCCAAGTGGAATTCGACACCCCCAAGTGGAATTCGACACACCCCCAAGTGGAATTCGACACCCCCAAGTGGAATTCGACACCCCCAAGTGGAATTCGACACCCCCAAGTGGAATTCGACACCCCCAAGTGGAATTCGACACTCCAATTCCACACATCAAGTGCCATTCGACATCCCAATTCCACACATCCAAGTGGAATTCGACACCCCAATTCCACACATCCAAGTGGAATTCGACACCCCAATTCCACACCCCCAAGTGGAATTCGACACCCCAAGTGAATTCGACACCCCAAGTGATTCGACACCCCAATTCCACACACCAAGTGGAATTCGACCCCCAGTGGAATTCGACACACCCCCAAGTGGAATTCGACACCCCAATTCCACACATCCAAGTGCCATTCGACACCCCAATTCCACACATCAAGTGCCATTCGACATCCCAATTCCACACATCCAAGTGCAATTCGACACCCCAATTCCACACATCCAAGTGCAATTCGACACCCCAATTCCACACATCCAAGTGCAATTCGACACCCCAATTCCACACATCCAAGTGCAATTCGACACCCCAATTCCACACCCCCAAGTGGAATTCGACACCCCAAGTGGAATTCGACACCCCAATTTAGGGGCTTGCTTTGGGTGATATGAAGTAAATGACCGTACTCACTCGGCCGTGGAGTTCACCAATACAATGTAATTTAAAAAAGAAGAAGATGCGTATAAATAACAGAACAACATTTTATTATCAGAAATGTACATAATACATACTCATATAATACATAATATATAATATATTTATTTACATCACGTGACTTGCTAGTTACATATTCAAGTGTGTTCATTGTATTAGTAACAGAGGATGAGCATTATATTTAAGCAGAATATCGTACAATATCAAGTACATTTAACAAGAAACAATTTTATTAGATACAAATTATTATGGTTTTTTCACTTTTTTGTCTTTAACATAATTATGTAAATGGAACTTAGTTATCAAGGAAGACATTACTTATACTGTCGTTAGAGAGTTTCTGAGGTGCAAAGCTCTTTTCAAATAATTTGCTAATTTAAATAGGATTGATTTATGGGATGTTTTTAATAGTTCTAGATATTTATGCACGGACGATCTCCTGTAATAATACGGCTTTAAATAATTATGTCGAATGTTAATGTAGCATGGACAGCCACAAACAAAGTGATATTCATCTTCTAAGTCATTGGTATTACAGTTAATGCAATATCGTTCATTTCTAGGTATTATATTGGGCGCATAGCGACCAGTTTGTATCATTAAAGAAAACCTCAAATTACTTGCATGGTAAAACATCCAAGTAAATCTCATACTCAAAATGAAGTTTAAATAATTTATAATTCTCAAGTATTGGTGAAGTTTCGAGAGAACCGTACCATTGCTGTATGAATGAGTCAATTATGCGTTGTTTGAAAACACTGATGAAGAAAGAAGGATTATCTACGCTTTGTTCTTCAAAAACATAAGCAAAGCCATAGTCTCACAGCAACATGTTAACACTTGCGGCCCAATGTTTACGTCCCAGTCTACAGTCTGAAAATGTTTGCTTAGTTTAAACATATTTTATTTCCCAATATAATACATATTGAACAATGCATACATCACGCATAATCAGAATACAGAAACAGGATTAGAATGGAAGACAGAGTCTTATATAATTCTTCTCCTCAAAGTGTTTGCTTGTAAACAGTTTCTAAAATTATATTGTCCGTGTTAATAAGTTTATAACATTATTTAATTATTCGAATATAGCGTATAACATAGAATGGGTAACGTCCTAATTCACCATACACACCGGAAGTGCTGGTACTGCATCGGACATTAAGAAGTCTTTTGCAGAATTTTAAATGAATCCTTTCTATTCCGGTATATTTAGAGAGAAAAAACCCAGACCTCGGACCCATACCGCGGACCCAAAGGCTTCAAACAATTGCCAATGAATTTTGGGTTTCATTTTAACTTTAATGAACTTTAACCATACTATGTTATGCGCTTTCAATGCGCTACCAATTATATAGGTGCCGGTATAGTTATCCCCAAATAATTAAAATTGTTTACGACTTCGACCGTCCGTATTTATACATTATAATCGAGTTCAATGACATCACCAGTGTCGTTCTGCACTTATTTACTGGAGGTTCTAAACTGAACGTTTTATCTACGTATTGTATTCTTGTTATTTTGTGGAATATTAGATTGTCCTAGTCGAACTTAGGAGACTATGAAAACTCGGTTCAAAGCGTAACATATGTGACTTAAGATCCAATAGTTATGGTATTCTATGTAATTGAAGTCGTGGTATTCGCTTCAGGTGCGAAAGGCCCGGATTTCGAGCCACGCTGCAGTCAGGCATTTAAATTCATTCCATATTGCCTCTTCTCTCTCCCTCGTGGAGATGGATTCCGTCAAGAATGAGGTCTCGGGAGTGCTTAATATAAGTTGTAAGAACTTCCTTCACAATCGAGCTAAGCTAAATTTGTATAAACTATTCTATATCGATATTGTCCTCATTCCAAAATTCGAAATATCAAGAAATTCGAGTGATAATATGAGTGTTTAAGGGGCTATGCCATGTTCAATGTGCTAGATATAGACCGAAAACAAATACTTCGAAAGTAAACGACACAAAGCACTATCACCACGCTCATGTTTAATAAATTGAATATTGGCCCAACTGTGATGTTTATAAATTGAAACTTGAGTTTGAAAATGAATGGTTAATTAATGAATCTCTAGAACAATATATTATTTATTGGGTGTCATATCGACCATAAGGAGTGAACAGTTTATGTAATATTTTACGCAGCTATTTTGCTATGGGTAGCTATCTAGTGTAATATGGTGACAGGCTTGTTTTTATTTATTTAAATAACAAAAGTATTTGTTTTTGATCAATATCTAGCACATTGAAGATAACATAGCCCCTTGGATGATGTATTAATAACAAACTAAGATCACAGGCGAATGAAATCTAATTGATATTTTAATTTGTAAATTGTGCACATGCAATGTGATTGAATCCAAATGCCACTTTTTATTATGTTGTCCGAAATATGCTATTGTTAGAATTAAATACCTCAGAAACTATTCATAGTCGATATACATAAATATCACTGCCGTCTAGAAATAAGAAAACCTTATGGAATATTGCAAAATGTGTGATTGGTGCTTTTAAAATTAGAAAAGAAATGATTGTTGGCTTAAATGCTTCTTGTATTGAGCATGCACTCAAATGTGTTATTCATATACAGTCTTTATGTATGCTAGATTAATATGCCTTGGCGTATATATGTTCATTGTGTGTTATGTATTGGCCATATTCACCGTGTAGTTGTTACCTGGTCAATGGCAATTGTATTTGTCAATTTGTCTAATAAAAACCTGAAAAACTCTGATAAAATAAAACTACTATAGATTTTATTCACAACATACCAACTATATATAATAAACTTTGACTTAATGTATATCTATTACGGACAAAGTATTATAACTATGTTTTTTAATTTGTTTTGATAACACTGTTGATGCTATAAATGAAGCGTGGAAGGATAAAGTAATAAATATATACCACTTCAAACAAAACGAGATTTGTTTAATGTACTCATTACTGTACCAACATATTATAGTATTGCCCGGTCGTTTAAATATGCTTGCGTAGCTTGTTGACAACGATAATATAACATGAGTAGGGTAGCTTGGATAGCTGATATCCGAAACATATATATATATATACGCATGGGTGCGTAGCTTGTTGACAACGAAATTCATATAAAATAAGTAGAGTACCTTTGATAGCTGATATCCGACATAAGATTAACATAAACATAAAATTGGGTTGTTGAACTGTTAAAGTCCCACATTGTGCTTACATCTGTAGACAGAGATATTCTGAATAGCAAGGGATTTCAGGCAATAATCATTCTCAAAATTATTGTCGTATTTAAAGGATTTTTTTTCTTCCGATTTTAAGAAAAAATTAGAAAGTCAGCACCAAGGTCATCCACCTTTTCTCAAACTCAGTCTCACCCGAACCTAGAGCAAAATTCAGACTCAACCAATCATATTTTTCTTGAGGTTAAAGTTGAGATCTGAGAACAGTTTTATCCACTGTGACCTGCTCTTTGTGTATCTGTTATTGTAAATGACCTCCTTTATGGTATTTATTTACTTTGTAAATAATGGTTTGCTAAAGCTAGCACTTTAATATAGTAGTATATATGAATTACAGCGTTGTAGGGAGCGTATTATGTTTGAATGCTCAGTGACGTCATTGTCTCGCAATATAACGGTAAATATGTCCAATCAATTGTGCTATTCAGGATACAAACATTGTATTACACTTGACTATTGACCATATTTACATCACTTTGTTGTCAATATACGACGTTTATTTATTGGTTGATATACTCAGGAGTTGTGGCAAAGCCTGTCGTGTCGTGGCAGCATAATTCATTAAGACAAACTGCCTCTACCAGAAAACGGCTCTCATACTTTTCTATAAAAATGTATTTATTCCAAACCAAAGCCGCACAAGATCAGTTATTACTGCCTGGTCAGCATTTCATACTGTTAATCTATTGTACAATGAGAGACATCGGTCAGTTACTGCCCCTGAATACTCCCTAAAAGTAGGTAGGTCCTATTAAGTGTTTACCTCTGTTTTCATCGTTGTTTCCTTTGCACAACATGCTAGCAATTTTATCCCACTATCGCTTCTTATAATTATTATATTACTATATCTCAACAGGTCTCCTACAGAATATACATTGGGTACTTATTTGTAAAATAATGTTATCACTTAATTAACACGTTTTTGATAAAATCACAATTATCATACCGCAGCATTTGGTTAGGAGATAACAGTAAAAACAAAGGATTCTAACTAAAGACCTATTCACATTAAATCAGACTGAATAAGCCAAGGGAGGTAATAGAAAATTGCAGTTGTCTCTCATTGCAACAATTATTTTTACGTTTAGAATATCAAATAAGTATCTAGCATAGCCCAACTAGGAAAGAGGTAACCATACAAGCAGATTGCTTTCTCCTCAATCCTACATGTATGCACATAGGAAAGAGGTAGCCATACAAGCAGATTGCTTTCTCCTCAATCCTACATGTATGTACATAGGAAAGAGGTAACCATACACGCAGATTGCTTTCTCCTCAATCCTACATGTATGTACATAGGAAAGAGGTAACCATACAAGCAGATTGCTTTCTCCTCAATCCTACATGTATGTACATAGGAAAGAGGTAACCATACAAGCAGATTGCTTTCTCCTCAATCCTACATGTATGTACATAGGAAAGAGGTAACCATACAAGCAGATTGCTTTCTCCTCAATCCTACATGTATGTACATAGGAAAGAGGTAACCATACAAGCAGATTGCTTTCTCCTCAATCCTACATGTATGTACATAGGAAAGAGGTAACCATACAAGCAGATTGCTTTCTCCTCAATCCTACATGTATGTACATAGGAAAGAGGTAACCATACAAGCAGATTGCTTTCTCCTCAATCCTACATGTATGTACATAGGAAAGAGGTAACCATACAAGCAGATTGCTTTCTCCTCAATCCTACATGTATGTACATAGGAAAGAGGTAACCATACAAGCAGATTGCTTTCTCCTCAATCCTACATGTATGTACATAGGAAAGAGGTAACCATACAAGCAGATTGCTTTCTTCTCAATCCTACATGTATGTACATAGGAAAGAGGTAACCATACAAGCAAAATTGCTTTCTTCTCAATCCTACATGTATGTACATAGGAAAGAGGTAACCATACAAGCAGATTGCTTTCTCCTCAATCCTACATGTGTATGTACATAGGAAAGAGGTAACCATACAAGCAGATTGCTTTCTCCTCAATCCTACATGTATGTACATAGGAAAGAGGTAACCATACAAGCAGATTGCTTTCTCCTCAATCCTACATGTATGTACATAGGAAAGAGGTAACCATACAAGCAGATTGCTTTCTCCTCAATCCTACATGTATGTACATAGGAAAGAGGTCCATACAAGCAGATTGCTTTCTCCTAATCCTACATGTATGTACATAGGAAAGAGGTAACCATACAAGCAGATTGCTTTCTCCTCAATCCTACATGTATGTACATAGGAAAGAGGTAACCATACAAGCAGATTGCTTTCTTCTCAATCCTACATGTATGTACATAGGAAAGAGGTAACCATACAAGCAGATTGCTTTCTTCTCAATCCTACATGTATGTACATAGGAAAGAGGTAACCATACAAGCAGATTGCTTTCTCCACAATCCTACATGTATGTACATAGGAAAGAGGTAACCATACAAGCAGATTGCTTTCTCCTCAATCCTACATGTATGTACATAGGAAAGAGGTAACCATACAAGCAGATTGCTTTCTCCCCAATCCTACATGTATGTACATAGGAAAGAGGTAACCATACAAGCAGATTGCTTTCTCCTCAATCCTACATGTATGTACATAGGAAAGAGGTAACCATACAAGCAGATTGCTTTCTCCTCAATCCTACATGTATGTACATAGGAAAGAGGTAACCATACAAGCAGATTGCTTTCTCCTCAATCCTACATGTATGTACATAGGAAAGAGGTAATCATACACGCAGATTGCTTTCTTCTCAATCCTACATGTATGTACATAGGAAAGAGGTAACCATACAAGCAGATTGCTTTCTTCTCGATCCTACATGTATGTACATAGGAAAGAGGTAACCATACAAGCAGATTGCTTTCTCTCCAATCCTACATGTATGTAGATAGGAAAGAGATAACCATACAAGCAGATTGCTTTCTCCTCAATCAAACATGTATGTACATAGGAAAGAGGTAACCATACAAGCAGATTGCTTTCTCCTCAATCTTACATGTATGTACATAGGAAAGAGGTAACCATACAAGCGGATTGCTCTCTCCTCAATCCTACATGTATGTACATAGGAAAGAGGTAACCATACAAGCAGATTGCTTTCTCCTCAATCCTACATGTATGTACATAGGAAAGAGGTAACCATACAAGCAGATTGCTTTCTCCTCAATCCTACATGTATGTACATAGGAAAGAGGTAACCATACAAGCAGATTGCTTTCTCCTCAATCCTACATGTATGTACATAGGAAAGAGGTAACCATACAAGCAGATTGCTTTCTCCTCAATCCTACATGTATGTACATAGGAAAGAGGTAATCATACAAGCAGATTGCTTTCTCCTCAATCCTACATGTATGTACATAGGAAAGAGGTAACCATACAAGCATATTGCTTTCTCCCCAATCCTACATGTATGTACATAGGAAAGAGGTAACCATACAAGCAGATTGCTTTCTCCTCAATCCTACATGTATGTACATAGGAAAGAGGTAACCATACAAGCAGATTGCTTTCTCCTCAATCCTACATGTATGTACATAGGAAAGAGGTAACCATACAAGCAGATTGCTTTCTCCTCAATCCTACATGTATGTACATAGGAAAGAGGTAACCATACAAGCAGATTGCTTTCTCCTCAATTCTACATGTATGTACATAGGAAAGAGGTAACCATACAAGCAGATTGCTTTCTCCTCAATCCTACATGTATGTACATAGGAAAGAGGTAACCATACAAGCAGATTGCTTTCTCCTCAATCCTACATGTATGTACATAGGAAAGAGGTAACCATACAAGCAGATTGCTTTCTCCTCAATCCTACATGTATGTACATAGGAAAGAGGTAACCATACAAGCATATTACTTTCTTCTCAATCCTACATGTATGTACATAGGAAAGAGGTAACCTTACAAGCAAAATTGCTTTCTTCTCAATCCTACATGTATGTACATAGGAAAGAGGTAACCATACAAGCAGATTGCTTTCTCCTCAATCCTACATGTATGTACATAGGAAAGAGGTAACCATACAAGCGGATTGCTTTCTCCTCAATCCTA
>CM026386.1:23631517-23661805 GCA_014843695.1 Archivesica marissinica | reverse complement strand
AACCATACAAGCAGATTGCTTTCTCCTCAATCCTAAATGTATGTACATAGGAAAGAGGTAACCATACAAGCAGATTGCTTTCTCCTCAATCCTACATGTATGTACATAGGAAAGAGGTAACCATACAAGCATATTGCTTTCTCCTCAATCCTACATGTATGTACATAGGAAAGAGGTAACCATACAAGCAGATTGCTTTCTCCTCAATCCTACATGTATGTACATAGGAAAGAGGTAACCATACAAGCAGGTTGCTTTCTCCTCAATCCTACATGTATGTACATAGGAAAGAGGTATCCATACAAGCAGATTGCTTTCTTCTCAATCCTACATGTATGTACATAGGAAAGAGGTAACCATACAAGCAGATTGCTTTCTCTCCAATCCTACATGTATGTACATAGGAAAGAGGTAACCATACAAGCAGATTGCTTTCTCCTCAATCCTACATGTATGTACATAGGAAAGAGGTAACCATACAAGCAGATTGCTTTCTCCTCAATCCTACATGTATGTACATAGGAAAGAGGTAACCATACAAGCAGATTGCTTTCTCCTCAATCCTACATGTATGTACATAGGAAAGAGGTAACCATACAAGCAGATTGCTTTCTCCTCAATCCTACATGTATGTACATAGGAAAGAGGTAACCATACAAGCAGATTGCTTTCTCCTCAATCCTACATGTATGTACATAGGAAAGAGGTAACCATACAAGCAGATTGCTTTCTCCTCAATCCTACATGTATGTACATAGGAAAGAGGTAACCATACAAGCAGATTGCTTTCTCCTCAATCCTACATGTATGTACATAGGAAAGAGGTAACCATACAAGCAGATTGCTTTCTCCTCAATCCTACATGTATGTACATAGGAAAGAGGTAACCATACAAGCAGATTGCTTTCTCCTCAATCCTACATGTATGTACATAGGAAAGAGGTAACCATACAAGCAGATTGCTTTCTCCTCAATCCTACATGTATGTACATAGGAAAGAGGTAACCATACAAGCAGATTGCTTTCTCCTCAATCCTACATGTATGTACATAGGAAAGAGGTAACCATACAAGCAGATTGCTTTCTCCTCAATCCTACATGTATGTACATAGGAAAGAGGTAACCATACAAGCAGATTGCTTTCTCCTCAATCCTACATGTATGTACATAGGAAAGAGGTAACCATACAAGCAGATTGCTTTCTCCTCAATCCTACATGTATGTACATAGGAAAGAGGTAACCATACAAGCAGATTGCTTTCTCCTCAATCCTACATGTATGTACATAGGAAAGAGGTAACCATACAAGCAGATTGCTTTCTCCTCAATCCTACATGTATGTACATAGGAAAGAGGTAACCATACAAGCAGATTGCTTTCTTCTCAATCCTACATGTATGTACATAGGAAAGAGGTAACCATACAAGCAAAATTGCTTTCTTCTCAATCCTACATGTATGTACATAGGAAAGAGGTAACCATACAAGCATATTGCTTTCTCCTCAATCCTACATGTATGTACATAGGAAAGAGGTAACCATACAAGCAGATTGCTTTCTCCTCAATCCTACATGTATGTACATAGGAAAGAGGTAACCATACAAGCATATTGCTTTCTCCCCAATCCTACATGTATGTACATAGGAAAGAGGTAACCATACAAGCAGATTGCTTTCTCCTCAATCCTACATGTATGTACATAGGAAAGAGGTAACCATACAAGCAGATTGCTTTCTCCTCAATCCTACATGTATGTACATAGGAAAGAGGTATCCATACAAGCAGATTGCTTTCTTCTCAATCCTACATGTATGTACATAGGAAAAAGGTAACCATACAAGCAGATTGCTTTCTCACCAATCCTACATGTATGTACATATGAAAGAGGTAACCATACAAGCAGATTGCTTTCTCCTCAATCCTACATGTATGTACATAGGAAAGAGGTAACCATACAAGCAGATTGCTTTCTCCTCAATCCTACATGTATGCACATAGGAAAGAGGTAGCCATATAAGCAGATTGCTTTCTCCTCAATCCTACATGTATGTACATAGGAAAGAGGTAACCATACAAGCAGATTGCTTTCTCCTCAATCCTACATGTATGTACATAGGAAAGAGGTAACCATACACGCATATTGCTTTCTCCTCAATCCTACATGTATGTACATAGGAAAGAGGTAACCATACAAGCAGATTGCTTTCTCCTCAATCCTACATGTATGTACATAGGAAAGAGGTAACCATACAAGCGGATTGCTCTCTCCTCAATCCTACATGTATGTACATAGGAAAGAGGTAACCATACAAGCAGATTGCTTTCTCCTCAATCCAACATGTATGTACATAGGAAAGATGTAACCATACAAGCAGATTGCTTTCTCCTCAATCCTACATGTATGTACATAGGAAAGAGGTAACCATACACGCAGATTGCTTTCTCCTCAATCCTACATGTATGTACATAGGAAAGAGTTAACCATACAAGCAGATTGCTTTCTCCTCAATCCTACATGTATGTACATAGGAAAGAGGTAACCATACAAGCAGATTGCTTTCTCCTCAATCCAACATGTATGTACATAGGAAAGAGGTAACCATACAAGCAGAATGCTTTCTCCTCAATCCTACATGTATGTACATAGGAAAGAGGTAACCATACAAGCAGATTGCTTTCTCCTCAATCCTACATGTATGTACATAGGAAAGAGGTAACCATATAAGCAGATTGCTTTCTCCTCAATCCTACATGTATGTACATAGGAAAGAGGTAACCATACAAGCAGATTGCTTTCTCCTCAATCCTACATGTATGTACATAGGAAAGAGGTAACCATACAAGCAGATTGCTTTCTCCTCAATCCTACATGTATGTACATAATATTTAAACGTGACTATGTTTATTCAAAGAATGAAACTTTCGCTTCAGGGTGAAAGGTCCGGAGTTCGAGCCCCGCTGGAGCCGTTACGAGTGTGTCCTTAGGCACGGCATTTAAATTCCACATTGCCTCTTCTCTCTCCTTCATGGCGATGGATTCCATCAGGAATGAGGTCTCGAGAGTGATTAATATAAGTTGAAAGAACTTGTTTCGCAATCGAGCTAAAATAAATTTGTATAAAATAAAATAAAGAATGAAACATTGCTTAAACTAACACAGCCCAACTAATGACAAACGTCATCACTCATTCTAAATGTTGTGCATAAGTCTTAATAAAGCATTCTTCTTCTTCTTCTTCATAACACTGAGTTATAGTTATGGTTCCATTTCACGAGTAATAAAATGTGCATGAAGACTTTAAATACATGTTCATAGTATTTCACACACGGCACGGTAAGTGCGGCAAAATTATAGTGTTGCATTAAAGCGACACTGTATTGATCAGCAAAAACTGTAATTTCATATTATATGGTATAATTATTATTTTCGAAGTATTTGCCTACACAACTGAGTATTTCAACCAATAAATAAACGTCGTATATTGACATAACATAATTATGTAAATATGGTCAATAGTCAAGTGTAATACAATGTGTGTATCCTGAATAGCACGATTGATTGTACATATTTACCGTTATATCTCACATTTGTGCCTATGTATATTTAATTTTAAACTAATCTTAGTTAACTATTCTCTAGGCAACATTATCACGCATTTAGTATTTCTCTAATAACAGCATGACATTCATGCGTAATACAACGCGTTTAGTTAAATTATCTCTAATCGAAAGTACCGCGTGTTTAATATTGACTCCAATGACAAACAAACGTCAATTCAGGAGCGAGTATGACCGTTATATGAATTCCTACTTTCACTTCTGAAAGTTTGTATACCACAAAAACACTGTTTATTGGTTCAATGTTAGTGTTTGAATGTATTCACAAAAATGTGTAGTAGCTTTGCATTTATATGTGAAAAAATGTATTTTATTTGATTTTTGCAATGTAATGTCGCTTTAAGAGTTGTCATTTTCTGAATCAAAACTTTTTTCCGCATTAGTTATGTTAACCCCTTGTCGACAGTTCAACAATACTTGAAAACACGTTTTTAATTTTTGTGTTTATAATGTGTGCAGGGCCCGCTCTGGAGAATTATCGTCAGTATTAAGGCCAGTCAGATATCGTATAGAACACAGCTCACATTTCCCGGGTAAAGACCAATACTCCATTCTCCAACCTCTGCATGCGACTGACAACTTTCTCATATATTATAATGTTACCACTTAATTGTCTCCGATAGGGAGCGATCCTGCGACCGTGATGATAGCGGTGTTCAACGCGAGTTCTAACAACGGCGAGCTAAGCCACGAATAGGTTATAGTCGATAAAAAGAATATGACATGTATCTTAAAGCGACATTACATCGCAAAAAGCAAACACATTGTATTTCCCCCGTTTAAATGCATCACTACTACAAATTATTCCGAAAATATTTGAACACTATCATTGAATCAATAACAGTATTGTTGTGGTCTACAAACTTTCAAAAGTGAAAATCGGATTTCATATAACGGTCATCCACGCTCCTGAATTGATGGTTGTTTGTCAATGGAGTCAATACTAAACACGCGATACTTTCGATTAGAGATAATTTAACTAAGATTAGTCTACACATAAATATACATAGGCACACATGTGAGATATCACGGTAAATATGTACCATACCTTGTGTTATTCAGGATAAACGCGTTGTTTTACGCACGAATGTCGACCTATTTATATTATTTTGTTATGTCAACAAACCGCGTATACGACGTTTGTTTATTTGTTGAAATACTCAGTTGTTGAGGCAAATATTTGGAAAAATAATTATACCATATAATAGCAAATTACATTCTGCAGACATTTACGTTTTCACCCATGTATTGTCTGTCACTTTAAGGATGAACGGATTAGAACATGACAACAAAATACACGAGGTCTACTAGGCTCTGTATTGATGCTTCTCTGAAAATAGTAGGCCTATTGAAATCCAACCAGTGGTTTAGAAATAGTAGTGCAGACAAACGTTGTTCAAGACAATATTCAAAGGGCGGTAACTCTGTCAACTATCAACCATTTGATGCAGCGATAAATAGATGTTTGGTTCAACTGTCGTATAGGATTGAATGGTCTAACAAACGACACATGATATGATCTAGGTAACTGATAAGCTACATGTAAATGTTTTTATTCTGTGTTATATTAGTTTATACAAATGTATATTAGCTCGATTGCGAAACACGTTCTTACAACTTATATTAATCGCTCTCGATACCTTATTCCTGGTGGAGTCCATCACCACGAGAGAGAGAGAGAGAGAGAGAGAGAAGAGAGAGAGAGAGAGAGATAAGAGGCAATGTGGAATTTAAGTGTCTTGCCAACACAATCGTAACGGCTACAGTTTGGATCGAACTACGTGCGCCATTGTCTTATGTGACTAAAGTTGCTTATAGCAAGTTGGAGGGCATGTTATCATATGCAGGGACGTGACTACCCGATAATGAAACTCTAGTTTGATTGTACATTTGTTTTATTTAAGTTTATTCGACGTTTAATTTCGACGTCGCCATCGATTGCCCATTTGAGCGACGGGCAGTTTACCTTTCCTGGGCTGGCCCAGCAGTTAACAGTTATCATATGCAGGCACGTGACTACCCGATAATGAAACTCGTGTTTGATTGTAGATTTGTTTTATTTAAGTTTATTCGACGTCGCCACCGATTGCCCATTTGAGCGACAGGCAGTTTACCTAACAACACCTTTCCTGGGCTAGCTCCAGCAGTTAACAAGTACTTGGTGCACCAACCTCCGTAAGAAACAATTGTCGACTTTACTGAGCCATTGATTTTATATTTCTCTCACGCAGTTATTTGTGAAAGAAGACAACGGGTATCCCAATCCCATCGGGCAGTATTTCAAGGAAGGGTGGTAGCCCAGGTAAAACCACATGCCAGCTGGAAATAAGCGTTATAGTTTCACTCATTAAGTGACACGAGAATCTAATAATTATTTGTATATTGTGTCTATAAACTGCAAGTCATAGATCCTATGTATGTCACAGAGTCGAACAGAATATAAATACACCTGAACTAACAATGTATCACCTTACATTCAATGTACTTTCATATAATGACTGTGTTTGGTTCACTGCAGACGTTGTTGTATATCATTTTACGTAAGTTGAGTCAACAACCGAATAAATCTAAATCTAGTAAACGGTTTCCAATATGTATAGTATATATGTGCAATAATATTTCAAGGTGGTATCGGTAATAACCTAAATAACCTGCGAACAAGGTGAATCTAGCACCTCCAAGAGTCCAAGGTCATTAAATCTCACCCGAGTGTTGAAGATGCTTGCAAATAACGAGGCTCTGTCAAGGGTGGGATTTCCTCAACGAGGTTCTGCCGAGGTCTTTGCACGCACCCTCGGGCGGGTAACAAGATGTTTTCCACCGTTGCAGAAGAGACGTCAAAAATACGCTCACTATCCACCAAATAACAACGTCTTTCCGAATTACGTGAAAAAAGGCATACTAACTATGTTGTGCAAAGACGTTGCAAAGTAGACGTCAATAATAATTCAATATCCTCCAAAATGAAATAACAACATCTTTCCGAACTCCAAAAAAAGACATCCGGTGGCAAAGAGGTAACATCCGGCGTCTAGCACCAACCTCCAGTGTGTAGAGTTAACGCACGGTGCACATAGTCAAATACGGCCCATAGAACCAACACCCAGCATCTACATTCAAACTCCGGTGTCATATTCAACATACTGAGTCTAGATTCAATATCCGGTGTATAGTGTCAACCTCCGTCCCCTTGATTCAACTGACGGTGTATAGATTTAACCTCCGGCGTCTAGATTCAACCCACGCCGTATAGAGTCAACCCACGGTGTCTAGATTCAGCCTACAGCCTCTAGATTCAACCCACGGCGTACATAGTCAACATACGACGTCTAGAATCAACCAACATCGTCTAGATTTAACATCCGGTATATTGAGTCAACTTACGACGTATTGTCAACATACGGCGTCTATATTTAATCTCCGGTATTTAGAGTCAACGTACGACGTATTGTCAACATACGGCGTCTATATGTCTAGATTCAATCTCCGCTATCTAGAGTCAACCTACGACGTCTAGAATCAATATACGACGTATAGATTCAAACTCCGGTATCTAGAGTCAACCTACGACGTCTAGAATCAATCTACGACGTATAGATCCAATCTCCGCTATCTAGAATCAACCTACGACGAGTCATCCCATGGCGTCTAGAGTCAACTTACGACGAGTCATCCCATGGCATCTAGAGTCAACTTACGACGAGTCATCCCATGGCGTCTAGAGTCAACTTACGACGAGTCAACCCATGGCGTTTAGAGTCAACTTACGACGAGTCATCCCATGGCGTCTAGAGTCAACTTACGACGAGTCAACCCATGGCGTTTAGAGTCAACTTACGACGAGTCATCCCATGGCGTTTAGAGTCAACTTACGATGAGTCAACCCATGGCGTTTAGAGTCAACTTACGACGAGTCATCCCATGGCGTCTAGAGTCAACTTACGACGAGTCAACCCATGGCGTTTAGAGTCAACTTACGACGAGTCATCCCATGGCGTTTAGAGTCAACTTACGACGAGTCAACCCATGGCGCCTAGAGTCAACTTACGACGAGTCAACCCATGGCGTCTAGAGTCAACTTACGACGAGTCAACCCATGGCCTCTAGAGTCAACTTACGATGAGTCAACCCATGGCGTCTAGAGTCAACTTACGGTGTCTATGCTCAGTCTCCGTCATGCAGAAGTCAACCGCACGCGCTAAGATTCGTACTTTTAGATGATTCCGATATATACATATATTTAGGCTGAGGTGTTTGTGTTTTACAATTATTATTTATCGTCGCTACCGGTTGCCCATATGAGCGACGCCTCCCGAAGAGATTAATCATTTTAGATTGTTGGAGGATAGTGTAATGATACAGACAGAGACCCATTCCAGAGTCTCCTCTGGTTCTTTTATGTGCTCGGTGTAAAGCACCAACACGAGACCTCGGTTTAAAGTCCCATCTGAATGACTGTTAATTTTATTAGGGTCAGACGGGGAATCGAACCGAACCTGCGATCCCTGGATTACCAGTCCAGCGTGTTAACTGAGGTGCCTGATCACATCCACTTATTACTTTGGACTGTGGAACGTTATTCACTGAGAGCTGTACGAACACTATGCAACCCGAGTGCGATACCATGCTCTTGACGACAATGGCTGAGCGAGTATCTCGGTTTATTACATCCGTGTTGAAGGTCGCAAGGCGTCTAACTTTTATAATCCCACCCTTTGTATGTGTCCTCAGAGCTTCTCCATTCCGGTAATTGTATTTATCAACTCCATAGTAACTGTCTAGCAGGTTCTTAAATTTATTTAGTGTGCGAGCAGTGCATTCCAGTGATAATCACTCATTGTAAAATTAATTGCTTCCTAATTTCAAGCCGACAATGATAGTTCTGTAGCTTATTTGGATGACCTCTAGTGGCTGTTGTATGTAGGCTTCTGTATGGTACAGACAGAAACCCATTCCAGAGTCTCCTCTGGTTCTTTTATGTACTCGGTGTATAGCTATGCAGGAAGGTAAGCTTAAGTGTCTCAATCTATCTTCGTATGGAAGATGTCTTGTCCCGTGTACTAACTTTGTGGCACGTTTCTAGATTGAATATCTTTTTTTTTTTAAATCTCGGTCTCCAAATTATGTGGCAGTCAATGGTAGATCTAACAAGTATTGTACAGTTTTTTGAATTCATGTGTTTTGTTTGTTTTTTGCTTCCTGGTAAAATTGATATGCGTATTAATCCAATAGTTATATTTCCCTTACATATACAGTTACTAATATGATGACATGTCAGTATCAAATGTCACCCCCAAATCTTTTTTCTTTATTTTCAGTGGAAGTTGATATGTCCAAATTGCAAGGTATTATATTTATCAACATTAAAGTTCACCCCCATTCGCTTGTTGTATTCAAGTCTTCCTGCATAATGCTCCCGTCGTTGTCATTTCTCATTACATTATATATGTTTGAGTCATCCGCAAATAGTCCAATAGCACTTCTGATTGCATCCTTAATGCCATTGATGTAAATCAAAAACAGAATAGGTCCGAGTACTGTCCCTTGAGGGATGCAGCTGATAACACCCTCCCAGTATGATTCGCTAGAATTTACATTGAATTGTACTCTTTGTCTCCTGTTGCTTAACAATCATTTGATTCAATCCAAGAGTTGACCTTCAATACCGTTTTATAAGCAAACGAGCATGGGAAACTGTAGAAAGCTTTATGGACATCTAGATACACACAGTAAAATCTATTTCCCTCGTCAGTCCATTCTGTTCACTTTTCCAGTACGTCCAATTGTAATACACAGGATCTTAAATCTCTGAAACCAAACTGTTCCTCCTTTTACTAATTGTTTCATGATCTTGTATAGAACACTTGTTACAAACAGGTGTATAATTGCCTGCACAATCTGTGGGTCTTTTTTAATAAAGTGCCTTAATATTAGCTTCTTTCCATTGCTGTGGTATGCATTTTTCAGCGGTGTTCTTATATTTTGCAATACTATAATTTAGTTATGTTAAAATGCGAGGGTGTAAGTTACCTGGACCACAAGCTTTATCTTTGTTGAGTTTTGTTAAACGCTTGTGAACATCCGCCTCATCGAATGCAATGTCGTTCAATAGTTCAACATTGTATCTTTTATTCAGAGTTGACATATTTGTCATTTTCTCAACCGTAAATACAGACGAGAACAATTTACCAAGTTCCTCTGCTTTCTCCATGTCATTTTCGGTTACTGGTTCGTCCTCTCTTCAAACTACTAACACGAATGATGAAAGTGTGTGTGGAGCATTATTTAACGATAGTATCTAAATATTTGCTTTCTCCATGTCAATTTCTCCATGTCCGTCCTCCTTTTTCAAATCATGTATGCCTTATAGTTGTTATAGATGTGTTCGTCTATGCAATTATTTCGAAAACGTGCGGCCGGTGACCGATTGTAAATCCAGATCGATCATCGTTGTATGCATAGCTATAACTAGTTCATTATTATTCATAGGTATACCGATTACCGGTGACATAAGTAATAACCTTTGTATGTGTGCTTCAAAACCAGACACACACACACAAAAAACAGGCTGTGTAAATAATATTAATTCTCAATTAAACATAATATTTATTTTATTGTATGCATAATCAGTTAGTAAGAAATAAATTATAACAGTTAAATCAGCAGTAGTACCCTCCAAGTTGGACTAACATGGTTCTGTTATTAGATGATATAGACTATAGGATCGTGATCTATCGCTTTAGGGTCAACCTACGTCTCACAGAGGTCAACTTTCTGCTATTTGGTTGAAGCTCCTGTACGATTTTGGATTGTTTCCGATACAGATTTAGGCTGCACTTGCGCAAGATCTCCACTCATTTTGGTCACTTTGCAACAGTATTCAGTAGACAATGAGGTTAATTCATTTATGTATTAGATCACTACTAACTACACGGCAACACAGTTAGTTGTCATTGGTTGTAACAGGGGTAAATACTCACTCGGGTTCGCTTAATTATGAGGATCTATAAATAGATTCCAAATCGTCGAAGATAATGCTGCATCATTTATTAATTATGAATTTATAATAATCGTCTTTTTCATTGACGAATGATAACTTACCATTTGTATCACCCACTATGTTCGACTGCTTCGTACGTTGATCTGCCAACATGTTAGCGACCCAGTCCGGAACTGGGAAATTTCTACATTCCGGAAATCCTGGCGGAGGAGGCGGCACGTGCGAGAAAGAATCATTCAGCAGCAGACCCATGCCTGGCGAACACAAAATATAGAATAGTCTCGTCGAGAACTCGATTCCATCACAACTCATATTATGAAACTATAGTCAAACCTGTCTTAAAGATATTGGGCCGACATAGATTACAGACAAGTCTGGCAGGTGAACTTACAGCAATGCATGGGTGCTACTGTTATATTACCTGGCAATGATAATAACAAATTGAGGTCCAGGCAGGGATAAGTTCAATATGTTATATATACCCTCATACCGGTATGTTATAAAATTAATCTGGTGTGGCCTCAAAATATACACTGCACATATTATAGCTAAGTTAGAACGTTACAAGTAAGTTTATCATGTAGCACGATGAAAGCAATCATAATATACTAATATAATATCAAAATGGATTATCCAATTGATTCAGTTAAAGCGACACTACATCGTTGAAAACGCAAATGTCTGCAGAATATAATTTCCTATTATATGGTATAATTTTGTTCCAAATAGTTGCCTCAAAAACTGAGTATTTCAACTAAAAAAAACTTCGTATACGCGGTTTGTTGACATAAACAAAGAATGTAAATAGAGTCGACATTCATGAATAATACGATTTATTGTACAGATTTACCGTTATATCTCACATGTGTGCCTATACATATTTATTTGTAGACTAATCTTAGTTAAATTATCTCTAAACGAAAGTATCGCGTTTAGTATTGACTCCAATGACAAACAAACGTCAATTCAGGAGCGTGGATGACCGCTATATGAAATCCTACTTTCACGTTTGATAGTTTGTAGACCACAAAAGCACTGTTTTAGACTAGACCAATTTTATGAAAATGGCCGTAGATATGCTATGGGGCAAATCGTAGTACAATTGGTAAACGAGCGGTTTTAATATAATTTGGGTATGCCGAATTCGATGCAGGTGTTTACCAAGCCGAAATATGTGTCCTTGACCTTCAAAATGTCAATTCAAAATGGTGACCATTGTTTACATATATTTTAATAGCAAAAAACAATAACAATCCTGTACTTACTATATCTTGTTCACATTGGTACAAATATGTAGTTGTTCAATAATTTAGTTACCACATATATTGTATGATCTTTTAAGTTTGTAATTTCAACCTCTAAGGTCAAGGCCAACAGCGACATTGAAGGTCAAATGATTTTTTGTTTTGTAGAAAGCTGCCACATTTTATCATAATAGAATTTACAGAACACTGTTCATTGCAAACTTTAAAAGTGTCTTGCTAAATCTAGAATCTAAACCATAATAGATATGCATATGATATGTTGGAAATAGTGTTCACCAATGGCATGGCTTTATACTACACTATGCACATATCTTATATTATTAAACACTAAACAGTATAATTCTATTTGTCATGATATTGAGCATAGTAGATCTGTGTCCTATCTGTCGAGATCTAGATATTCTTACCATAGCATATTTTGTTCACTTTTACTATATATAGCACAGTTGTAGCATGTAGTGTAGAGTTTCTTCCCTTTGTTATAAGTATACCATTTGCAGAATAACAGTAGACACAGATATTCTGACTATTTTACCACAATTTCTTGCTAAAATGAGCATTCGTTTGGCTGGTGTACTTGACCTTATTGCAGCTGAAGCAAAGTACCACTTGGTGTGCCTATCATCATTTACTAGATCAACTAATAAAACACAAGCCTCGGGTAGTTCGGACATAGCTATAACGTGGCTTTGCATGGAGTTACAATAAGCAGCTGCTAGAGGCCATGTTCTGGAACTTGAAGATTTATGGGTACGGTATGAACAGCTTGCGATTGAATCCTCAATAACAATACCACTGTGGTATATACGTAAACGGTCAACATTCAAAAACAAAATACAATTTAAACTTGGATGTATATTTTATTTTCACCAGCCAATTGATATGAATATTGCTGACAGAAAAACAATACTTATTCCTTCTGACTATCAACAATCTGCTGCAATTCAGATTACAGAAGATACATATGATGGTGAAACACCATTGCCTGTTTTCAGAGGAGAAGATGATATTTATCTAGCACTTTTACATGTAGCTCTGAAAGTTTGTGGTGACATCATGGCAATGCCAGGACATAAAGGGTTATCTGTGAACGAAGAAGAAGCTATATCGTGTGTCTCAGACAGTCTGTACATGCTACTACAACTGTTATGTGTTGGTCAAGAAGTTCTAAATGATGACGACTGCAATAATGTTGAGTGTAGCTCAATATCTAGTGTATGGTGTGAGTGGGGGTAAGAAATGGACTCCAAAACACATCGGCCTGGGAAGTACATTACATCAGGCAACTCGCTCGAAACATCTGGTGCAATTATTTCATAATACATGTCACTGCCTGAGCTACAATCAGGTTTTACAGGTTGATACGACACTTGCTGAAAGCACTCAAGTCCCTTGATCATGATACTGGTGCTGTGATCCCTACTAACCTTACAAGAAACCAGTTCATTCACTACACAACTGACAAAATTGACATTCTTGATGAGACGCTCGATGGTAAAACACATTTCATGTCACTCAGTTGGCATCCTGGCAACGTGGAGAGTCGAATGATATAACACTTCACACCCTAGATACACCATCAGCTCATGTACTGAATGTTCCTAATATCCTACAGGAACTACATCCAGTGAGAATTAACAAATCTTTCAGCGAGCCTGCTTTGACTACACCTGTTCAACATCCTTGGCTTGATACATCAACAGAAGATGAGGAGTGTGTCAAGAAAGCAAAAGCAACCGATCTAGCTTTCTATTTTCAGCATCAGGCGCAAACGCATACAGCTGGGTGGAAAATGTTCAATCAGTCAATTTCGTCAAATGGCCCGGAGCAGACAACAGTTGGATATTTACCGATCATTCTAGCCCCAGCCCATGAACTTGATACCTTGAACACGGTTGTGAAAAGATGTATGTCTATGTCATCACATTTTGGACAAAAGTACACTGTCATTACAGTTGATCAGGCACTTTACTGTAGGCTCATGGGCTTGAAGTGGGCAGTTCCCGAATACCAGCATAAACTTATCACGCGCCTTGGAAGACTTCACATATCCATGCATTTTATGAAAGTCATAGGTGACCATATGGATAGCTCTGGTTTAGCAGATGTTTGGGTAGAAAGTGGATTGCTAGCTCCAGGACCAGTGGAACTTCCACTAGCAGGGAAGGCGTACAACAAGGGCATGCACGCTCATAAGCTGACGGTACAAGCATTGTGGCTTCTTTTAATACCCGATATGCTTTCCTATACAGAAAATGTCGAACAACAATGTCATGAATAGATATTACAATTAGAGAAAGATGAACAGCACATCATTCAGTTGATTGAACTTCTAACAACCAATCCAGTTCAGTAATGAGAGACTACATCCAAACATAATCCAGTAACGTCAACTTTGCCTTTTGGTGGACATACATGGAGTTAGTGTCAATCATTCTGATGTTTACACGAGCAATACGTGATGGTTTATGGGACTTGTATCTAACATCATTCAGTATGATGTTGCCATACTTCATGAGATACGATCACCTGAATTATGCTAGATGGTGTCCAGTTTACCTAGCAGAAATGCACCAGCTCCCTGAATCTATCAAAAGTGAATTCATGAAGGGCAACTTTGTTGTAAAACGTTCGCCTACACGTTTCAATCACGTTGATCCAGATCAAGCTCAGGAAGTCGTGATAGTGCGTTCGCTTCAGGTGCGAAAGGTCCGGAGTTCGAGCCCCACTGGAGCCGTTACGATTGTGCCCTTAGGCAAGGCATTTAAATTCCACATTGTCTCTTCTCTCTCCCTCGTGATGATGGATTCCATCAGGTATGAGGTCTCGAGAGTGATTTATATAAGTTGAAATAACTTGTTTCGCAATCGAGCTAAAATAAATTTGTATAAATAAAAAATAAAATTAAAAAAGCTCAGGAATGGTTAAACGGTACAGGCAAACGAGGTGGTGGAATAGTAGGCATTACACAATCGACAACAGCTCTCTCCAGGTGGACACTATCGTACAACTTGAGGTCCCAAATTGCATCAGACACATATGCAATGTATAACCTATTCCCAGGTAACATACATCTTCCCGAGAGTGGAACATCAAGACAAAACTGTGACAGAGATGATGAAAATTCTGCGTTTACGACATTCCAGAGATTCTTTGTGTTATGTCCCGACTCAAACAAAGAATCATTGCAGAACATAGCCACTAAAGAGTTGGCAACCGCTGAAATTCAAAGTTCACTTCCTCTTCTTTGTTTAAACAGCACTCCTTCACTTATGAAGATTAGGTGCTGGCGCCGTAATAAAAAGTGTTAGTTAAGTGCTTGATCAGAAAGTGCTCATTAGAAAGGATACAATGAATAGACATATTTTTAGATATATTTTTAAGTGTTTTTGTTTTATAAAACTATGTACATAATTGTGGCAATTTATGCAAAATATATTGGGGTGAGGACATACACAGGGATCAGGGCCTTGAAGGCGTCCACTGTGTCTGCGGCATATATGGTGGGCGGTAGCATGTTCCACTGAGTGACGGCTCTAGGATAGAAAGAGTATTTGTATGAGTCTTTAGCTGCATGAATATGTTTGTAGGTATAGGTTCTGGTGTGTCTGGTTCTGGGGTTTGAAGGAATAATTAGATTACAGGGTGGTTGAATGGCAACTACATGGTGTATGATCTTATAAAACATGATGAGTCTGGTACGGATTCTTCGAATTTCCAAGGTGGGCCAGTTGAGGGTAGTGAGCATGTCAGTTACAGAACTTGTATTGTGGTAGCGGTTGGATGTATAGCGGGCTGCACATCGTTGTACTTTTTCAATTTGACTAATTTGGCTTTTGGTATGTGGGTCCCAAACAGAAGAGGAGTATTCTAGTTTGGGTCTGACGAGGGCTTTATAAGCATGGTCTTTTACTTTGGTAGAGTTGATTTTTAAATTTCTGCGGAGGAATCCTAGTGACTGATTAGCTTTGCTTGTTATAGAGTTTATATGCTTATCCCATTTTAAGTTATTCTGTAAAGTGAGGCCTAAATATTTTGCATGTTCGACAATTTCAAGGGGTTGGTTGTGAAGTTTGTATGTAAATTTAACTTGGTTTCTTTTTTGTGTGACATTTAGAACATTACATTTATCAGGGTGAAAATTCATGAGCCAATCCTGCTCCCATCTACCAGCAGCTTCTAGGTCAGATTGTAAGAGTTTTGCATCAGAAGTGTTGTTAATTTCTTTATATATAATGCTGTCATCTGCGAATAGTCTAAGGGTACTGTGTTTGAGGTATTCAGGGAAGTCATTTATATAGATAAGAAAGAGGATAGGCCCCATGACAGTGCCCTGGGGTACTCCGGATGTGACTGGTACAGTGTCTGATGTTTCCCCTTCCAGGACAACTGTCTGGGTCCTATCTTGCAAGTTCACATATTGGAGTAAATGAATATGGACAGAAAGAAGTCACTAAATTTGTAGAAGAGCGATTAGCTGTCAATAAGGGGAATTTAATTCCAGAAGATGGGATCCATGCTTCGCTACGAAAACAGAATGCTGCAACACTTGCGAACCTATATTCTTTCAAGAATCCTGTCAAAGATAAAGACAAACAGACGATATTGAAGGTAGACAGGAGTCTTCGTCACCGCCTGCTCAACCCATCAGATGTCTTATTGAAGCCTGTGGTGTCCCTCTTCCTAAGAATTGGAAGTATTTTATGGCTCTACCTGAGAATAAAGCAGACTTGGCAAGGTTTTTGTCAGAAGAGCTGATATCACAGGCGCCACATGGCAAGGATATTGTTGCATCTGGCGGGTTCTCTGATTAAATGGAAGCAATGTCATCATTAGTAACAACAGTAACTACGCTGAAGTCATCCCATGAAGAGGCTGATACGAGATTAATCTTGCATGCTGTGCAAACGCCATATACAAACATAGTGATTTCCTCAAGAGACACGGACGTTCTTCTTCTCCTAGTTTCACACTTCCAGCAGAGTCAGTGTCAACACTTATGGCTCATGACAGGTACAGCTAGGAAATGAAGATACATTCCAATAAAAGATATATGTGACAAGTTGTCCGAAGACGTTGTAACAGCATTGCTGCCATTTCAGGCTTTGACTGGATGTGATACGACATCATACATCTCCAATCATACCAAACAGTCAACATGGAACGTATTTATGCAGCATGGTGCAACGCTAAATGACTTAGGAGTGGGGGATCTCAATGAACACACTATGGTGGCCGCAGAGGCATTTATGTGCAGGCTGTACAACATACAACAAACTGATTGCGTTAATGAAGCGCGAGTTTTACAGTTCTCCAAGAATGGAAAACCAGAAGCAATGTGTCCAACACAAGATGCGCTGCGCTTCCATCTAATGAGGGTACATTATCAAAGCATGATATGGCGACAAGCTCAGTGCAGTGTGTCAGTTCTACCGGATCCCGTGAATATGGAATGGAAACAGACGGAACATGGTCTTCAGCCCATTCTGATGTCATTAAGTCCCATTCCAGCCAGCTGCACAGAGATGATATATTGTTCATGTAAGCAGCAGTGCAGAACCTTTCGTTGTAAATGCCGGAAAGCAAACATGAACTGTACTTCGATGTGTGTGTGCGTGTAAACAGAGTGAAGATCCATGTATGTAACATTTTGTAATGGCCGACAACGCATAAATAGAGACTGCATATAACAGCACATACAAGGTATATGCTTTACATGTAAATGTGTTGAATAATACATTAGAGGAACCTACTAGTAAAGGATAGCAAGAAATGTGAACTTTGGGCATGTATGTTCTACCGAGAACGGTACATACAGATTTAACTATATATTGGCCATTTTTATCGCTAATATCAGTGTTAACCTTGACCTTAAGCCATATGTGAGGTAACATGTTTATGTCTATATGCTGCATAGTATGGATTACAGTAAAGTAGATGTATTGCAAGTAATTATACACCCAAATACAAATATATATTAGGTTACAGTAAGTATTTTTGTGTTTATTAAGCATTTTAATGGTCGCCATTTTGAATTAACCTTTTCAAGGTCAATGACACATATTTCAGCTTGGTAAACACCTGCATTGCATTCAGCATACCCAAATTATGTTATATATGACATCCAATTGCTTGTACTACAATTTGCCCCTAGCATGCACAATTTTGAAAAATTGGTCTAGTCTATTTATTAGTTCAATGCTAGTGTTCAAATGTATTCGTTATTAGTAGTTGTATCTTGTATCTTGTAGTTGTAATGCATTAATACGTGAAAAAATGCAGTTTATTTGGTTTTTACGATGTAATGTCGCTTTAAGGAATGAGTCGCGGGATAATAGTTTTCACCGGGGTATGAACTATATTGGGCGTGGTTAAAGTGTGTGTCGAGGCTGAAGGCATTCATGCTAACTTGGCCATTGTAGTTCATACCCCGATGGAAACTATTAACCCGCGAGTCATTACTTATATTTACATTAATTATTCTTTTCAATGACACAACGGAAATATAGCACACTTGGCATTTAATATGTTTTTAGTCCAGATTTGCAACATACCGTGTGTCGGAACATTTAAATGGGTCATCCTTGGAACAGCGACGAACACTGCCGAATAATGCGAATGCGCATGCCCGTATCTTCGAGTGCGCATGTCAGCTGCATGTCATTAGTTGGGAACCCTCATGGGAAATTGTATACTATCAGGACACATATGTTCATCGAAGAAAATGCAATAGTGATGTAAATATATCAATCGTAAAGAAAATGAATTGGACGGATGACCTTTGTTTTCCTTGAAAATGGCCCTTTAAGCCGACAATTCGGATGTGGAGAGGACCACATAATTATATGCACATGTATTGGTCTAAACCGAATATTGCCGAATTACTGAAGATGTGAAGTAACTAACTCACCCATTCCAAAGTGCCAATCCATGTGACAATGGATAGTCCAGAGACCAGGATTATCAGCAACGAATCGTATAACCACATAACCGCCTGCCGGAACAGTCACTGTATCCTTACGCGGCGCTCTAGGCAGATTCTCCGTAGCAATATTTCCACCGTGCCAAGTTCGGTTAGACCACGAAGTGTTGTAATTACAAAGTGGTTGATCACAATTTATATCAGGATTATTTCCCAAATAATGAAAACTTGCATTTGTTTGACGGTAGCCAATCTTCAGCACATGGAAAGAATACCCATGCACATGTACAGGGTGGTGAATTAAATTCAAAAATCCCATATTGATAAAATTCATTTGTACAACATCCCCAAAATCCACATCTAGTGGACGAAGGCATGAACATAATTTGTCGGGTGCACAATGATCGGATGCACTACAGATGCCAGTAACTTCTCGAGGTTGGGTCATCGCCGATACTGTAGGAAGTTTCAGTGAGACACCATTCATGCTCCCCATTACATGTCCTTGCTCAGTCAAGTCATATCCAACATTTACAAAGAACTCTTTAAAGTTTCCAGAACTCGCATCTGGTGCTGGATCGCTCGTACCCGGTGCATGGAGTTGGTCTATATTAATACATGTCCAATTTGGATATATTTCGAACGGACAGTTGACAACTGTACAAGGATTGTCGTGCGTGCAGTCGTTACTTGTTGTGCTTGGATCTACTTCTTCAGCTCCGTCATACCTTAAAATAGCAAATCCTGTTTGATCACGAAATGCATGCAGTGGTTTTGCTCTAATCCAGAAATTACCTACAGTTTGATTAGCTTCAATGATGAAGTCAAATCGTTCGCCAGAATGCATCATGAAAGAGTCTACTCGTATTGGCTCTATGGCATGGCCATCAGTAGCTATCAATTTCAATCGATGGCCGTCGACGGACACTTTATGTTGAAGTCCATATCCACCTCCAATCACCCGGAATCTGTACTTCTTACCCACTGATACGGTAAAAACAGTCAATGGAGTCTTCGTGACATGTTCTCCATGGTCTCCCAATACTCGCCCTCTTCCGTTAATCAACGTTGAAGTTAACACCACTAATTGTGAAAGCGAACCATCAATTAACAGATTTGGATTATATGACACACCCTCCTTTGTAATTGGTACGAATAACACAACTGAAGCATAGTTGTTGTACTCGTACATATTGTTATAGTCCTGTATCACCATCACATGCTCCTCTATTTCTTCTGGGGCTTTTTCCTTGATAATAAACGGTGCCACAAGACCCATGGTCATCTGAACGCCGGTATGGGAATGGTAAAAATGAGTTCCGCTTTTCTTAGGTGTAAACTTGTACGTAAATGTCTGTCCGGGTAATATCGGACACTGAGTAACAAATGCGGATCCATCCATCCAAGGTGTACCTCTCATCTCGATGCCATGGAAATGAACTGTAACGCCATCACTTAGCATATGGTTTCTTACGTGAACAATTACTTGTTGGTTTACGTATGCAGTTAATGTAGGCCCAGGCATTGTCTTGTTGAAGAGTTTAAGGGCTCGTTCATGATTAGAGCCGTCAGCTAGGACAATGTCGTTAGGATCTACTACCGTGTGGGAATCATCGTTGTATGAATACAGCTTGCCGTCAGTTTCGTTGATGTAAGCTTTCTTGGCATAACCGGATCGCATCGGTAACCAGTCTGTTACGTCCAGATAGTACTCGCAGAATGATGCGTCCATATGACACTGATGTGTGTGGCCATGGCATAATAAACCCATTGTAGCAATAATTAATGATACCCATACTGTCTGCCGCACTAAGACACCCATACTCATTCTCTCTGAAGAAAAGAAAACCATCATATACTAGAGGACATAGAAAACTCACACTTCGGATAAGTGTGTTTAACAGTTTTACATGAAAAACAATAACTATATAAATACATAGTTCTAAACATTTTGGAATAATTTTTAGTTGTTCAGTTTGTGTTTTGTAATAAAGATGTGGAAATTCAGTGAATGAAGACCACCTTTATGAGTAGATAAAGAGTCGAACTACATTATAACATGTGGTGCATGCCTGCGATGTTTATTTCCTGTGTGGTATTCGTGCATATGTGGTATTCAACACACGTCTAACTGTATTTTAATTTCTCTGTACATGTACACGCAACACAAAACTTATGATCGACTTCGTGCAATATAAGGGCACGCTTAACATTTATGAACAAAACACAGACGGATCTGTAGTCCAGTGGTAACACGCTGGACTGGTAATCCAGGGATCGCAGGTTCGATCCCCCGTCTGACCCTAATAAAAATTAACAGTCTTTCAGATGGGACGTTAAACCGAGGTCTCGTGTCGGTGCTTTACACCGTGCACGTAAAAGAACCAGAGGAGATTCTGGAATTGGTCTCGCATAAACGTAAAACACACATTATGAACAAAACAAAACAAGGTAATATCTCACATAGATCTCACATAGAATCCACATATTCTCAAAATCAAATATTGAAAATGTCAACTCCATAAGTATGTTTTTTTAATCGTAACGACATGATGAATAGACATATAAACTGACGTTCCCGAACGAACGTTTCGACGATAGCGCCAAACGTAATGCTCTATGTTCAATAAGTTTGCTATGTGTGTTTATGGCTTTATTTTTCATCGCTACCGGTGGCTAATATGAACGACGTCTACTGAAGAGATTAGTAATGTTGGAGGATAGTGCAATGCTACCGGTGGATAACATGAACGACGTCTACTGAAGAGATTAGTAATTTTAGATTTTGGAGGATAGTGCAGTGCTACCGGTTGTTAATATGAACGACGTCTACTGAAGAGATTAGTAATTTTAGATTTTGGAGGATAGGGCAATGCTACCGGTGGCTAATATGAACGACGTCTACTGAAGAGATTAGTAATTATAGAGTTTGGAGGATAGGGCAATGCTACCGGTGGTTAATATGAACGACGTCTACTGAAGAGATTAGTAATTTTAGATTTTGGAGGATAGGGCAATGCTACCGGTGGTTAATATGAACGACATTTGGGTTGTTTTTGTTTTGGGGATAGTGCAAGTTTACAGAGTCTTCTCTAAATGGTGTATGTATATTTGCTGCTGTATCAATTTAAGAAATATACACCTACAAATTACTTTTTAAGGTATTTTGTTTCAATTTGACATACAAGTGTCGCCCATAAACCAGCATGCTAGTTTATGTTATGATTCTATCTAATATAGAAAGTTGCGTGTTCATTTAAATAACATTTAAATAGAGGATATTTGCGTTTACTAGTGTAAGACATGATTTCATTTAATCGAGTGATCATCGTCATGTGTTCACTTTATTTCTCTGGTCACGAGATTAAATAAATTCCTATCTTACACTTAGTCTAATAAGCACGGCACTTCTTTTCCAATGATTGTTGGCTATTTTAGATATATGTGTTATCCATTTTTGTTCATTTGTACTGCCATTTCCGTGAGCTTAGTTTATACAAATTTATTTTAGCTCGATTGCGAAACAAGTTCTTTCAAACTTATATTAATCACTCTCGAGACCTCATTCCTGATGGAATCCATCGCCATGAAGGAGAGAAGAGGCAATGTGGAATTTAAATGCCTTGCCTAAGGGCACAATCGTAACGGCTCCAGCGGGGCTCGAACTCCGGATCTTTCGCACCTGAAGCGAACGCGCATCCACTGCGCTATCACGACTTCCACTTCCACGAGCTTGATTTCATTACAAGACTCAAGTGTTGTTTGTACGTCTCTTGGAACGGTTGAATCTCGTCTAGTTCTTACGATGTATTTTACGGACTTCGTAAAGACGTTGTTATTTGATACTTTTTATTAGATAAAGACGGATGTTTTGACGTCTCGTTTGCAATCGTGTACAAAACGTGCTGTTATAACGTCTCTATCTCTGACTTCATAAAGACGTTGTTATTTGGTTGCTAATGAACGTGTTGTTTTACATCTCGTTTACAACAGTAAAATTGCGTCTTATACACGGCCTTGTTATGAAATCTTTCTCTGACTTCATAAAGATATTGCGCGTGGTATTTGGTTCATTGTGAACATCTGTTGACGTCCTTTGAACACAAAAACAAATTGAATGATATTCTTATGTGATCTTGTATCATTTGGATCACTTATATTCAATTTTACTACAAACTCCATACTTCATAACTTAGAAACATCTTCTATAACACGATGATAGTCAGTTGTCTTGTTGTTGTTTTGGGGGGTCTTGGTTCATGGTATTGGAATTGTCACAATGAAAACAACAAAAGAGAGAGAGACGTCACATTAGACGTCACGTTCTTCCAAATGTCGCAAACCTGACGTCTAAAAAAGCTGTCATTACCAACAAAATTAAAATTACTTTTAACAAGTACAATTTGTCTTGATTTCAGAAACGTTCGACTCTGTATTGATCTAAATGCCATGCATCACGTCGATGTATGTACTGTATATATATTTAAATGCCATGCATCACGTCGATGTATGTACTGTATATATATATATATGCCATGTATCACGTCGATGTATGTACTGTATATATATTTAAATGCCATGCATCACGTCGATGTATGTACTGTATATATATCTAAATGCCATGTATCACGTCGATGTATGTACTGTATATATATTTAAATGCCACGTATCACGCCGATGTATGTACTGTATATATATAAATGCCACGTATCACGCCGATGTATGTACTGTATATATATAAATGCCATGTATCACGCCGATGTATGTACTGTATATATATATATATATATATATATATGCCATGTATCACGTCGATGTATGTACTGTATATATATTTAAATGCCATGCATCACGTCGGTGTATGTACTGTATATATATCTAAATGCCATGTATCACGTCGATGTATGTACTGTATATATATAAATGTCACGTATCACGCCGATGTATGTATTGTATATATATAAATGCCACGTATCACGCCGATGTATGTACTGTAATATATAAATGCCACGTATCACGCCGATGTATGTACTGTATATAATATATAAATGCCATGTATCACGTCGATGTATGTACTGTATATATATATATATATATATATATATATATATAAATGCCATGTATCACGCCGATGTATGTACTGTATATATATATATATATTTAAATGCCATGCATCACGTCGGTGTATGTACTGTATATATATTTAAATGCCATGTATCACGCCGATGTATGTACTGTATATATATATTAATATATATATATATATAAATGCCATGTATCACGCCGATGTATGTACTGTATATATATTTAAATGCCATGTATCACGTCGGTGTATGTACTGTATATATATATGTAAATGCCGTGCATCACATCGATGTATGTACTGTATATATATTTAAATGCCATGTATCACGCCGATGTATGTACTGTATATATATCTAAATGCCATGTATCACGTCAATGTATGTACTGTATATATATATAAATGCCATGTATCAGGTCGATGTATGTACTGTATATATATGTAAATGTCATGTATCAGGTCGATGTATGTACTGTATATATATGTAAATGTCATGTATCACGTCGGTGTATGTACTGTATATATATTTAAATGCCATGTATCACGTCGATGTATGTACTGTATATATATATTTAAATGCCATGTATCACGTCGGTGTATGTACTGTATATATATCTAAATGCCATGTATCACGTCGATGTATGTACTGTATATATATATAAATGCCATGTATCACGTCGATGTATGTACTGTATATATATATATAAATGCCATGTATCACGTCCATGTATGTACTGTATATATATATAAATGCCATGTATCACGTCGATGTATGTACTGTGTATATATTTAAATGCCACGTATCACGCCGATGTATGTACTGTATATATATTTAAATGCCACGTATCACGCCGGTGTATGTACTGTATATATATTTAAATGCCATGTATCACGTCGATGTATGTACTGTATATATATTTAAATGCCACGTATCACGCCGATGTATGTACTGTATATATATTTAAATGCCATGTATCACGCCGATGTATGTACTGTATATATATATAAATGCCATGTATCACGTCGATGTATGTACTGTATATATATTTAAATGCCATGTATCACGTCGGTGTATGTACTGTATATATATTTAAATGCCATGTATCACGTCGATGTATGTACTGTATATATATATATATGGCATGTATCACGTCGATGTATGTACTGTATATATATTTAAATGCTGTGTATCACGTCGGTGTATGTACTGTATATATATTTAAATGCTGTGTATCACGTCGATGTATGTACTGTATATATATTTAAATGCCATGTATCACGTCGATGTATGTACTGTATATATATTTAAATGCCATGTATCACGTCGATTTATGTACTGTATATATATTTAAATGCCATGTATCACGTCGATGTTATGCTGTATATATATTTAAATGCCATGTATCACGTCGATGTATGTACTGTATATATATTTAAATGGCATGTATCACGTCGATGTATGTACTGTATATATATATTTAAATGCCATGTATCACGTCGGTGTATGTACTGTATATATATATAAATGCCATGTATCACGTCGATGTATGTACTGTATATATATTTAAATGCCATGTATCACGTCGATGTATGTACTGTATATATATTTAAATGCCATGTATCACGTCGATGTATGTACTGTATATATATTTAAATGCCATGTATCACGTCGATGTATGTACTGTATATATATATAAATGCCATGTATCACGTCGATGTATGTACTGTATATATATATAAATGCCATGTATCACGTCGATGTATGTACTGTATATATATATAAATGCCATGTATCACGTCGATGTATGTACTGTATATATATATATATATGCCATGTATCACGTCGGTGTATGTACTGTATATATATCTAAATGCCATGTATCACGTCGGTGTATGTACTGTATATATATTTAAATGCTGTGTATCACGTCGGTGTATGTACTGTATATATATCTAAATGCCACATATCAGGTCGGTGTATGTACTGTATATATATTTAAATGCTGTGTATCACGTCGGTGTATGTACTGTATATATATCTAAATGCCACGTTTCACGTCGATGTATGTACTGTATATATATTTAAATGCTGTGTATCACGTCGGTATATGTACTGTATATATATCTAAATGCCACGTATCACGTCGATGTATGTACTGTATATATATTTAAATGCTGTGTATCACGTCGGTGTATGTACTGTATATATATTTAAATGCTGTGTATCACGTCGATGTATGTACTGTATATATATATATATAAGTGCCATGTATCACGTCGATGTATGTACTGTATATATATATAAATGCTGTGTATCACGTCGGTGTATGTACTGTATATATATTTAAATGCTGTGTATCACGTCGGTGTATGTACTGTATATATATATATATATATATATATATATATATGCCATGTATCACGTCGATGTATGTACTGTATATATATTTAAATGCCATGTATCACGTCGATGTATGTACTGTATATATATCTAAATGCCATGTATCACGTCGATGTATGTACTGTATATATATTTAAATGCCATGTATCACGTCGATGTATGTACTGTATATATATAAATGCCATGTATCACGTCGATGTATGTACTGTATATATATAAATGCCATGTATCACGTCGATGTATGTACTGTATATATATATATATATATAATGCCATGTATCACGTCGATGTATGTACTGTATATATATTTAAATGCCATGTATCACGTCGATGTATGTACTGTATATATATATAAATGCCATGTATCACGTCGATGTATGTACTGTATATATATAAATGCCATGTATCACGTCGATGTATGTACTGTATATATATAAATGCCATGTATCACGTCGATGTATGTACTGTATATATATAAATGCCATGTATCACGTCGATGTATGTACTGTATATATATATAAATGCCATGTATCACGTCGATGTATGTACTGTATATATATATAATATTATATTATGTATTTTATATATATAATATTATTATTATTATATATATATAAATGCCATGTATCACGCGATGTATGTACTGTATATATATATATATTTAAATGCCATGTATCACGTCGATGTATGTACTGTATATATTTAAATGCCATGTATCACGTCGATGTATGTACTGTATATATTTAAATGCCATGTATCACGTCGATGTATGTACTGTATATATTTAAATGCCATGTATCACGTCGATGTATGTACTGTATATATTTAAATGCCATGTATCACGTCGATGTATGTACTGTATATATTTAAATGCCATGTATCACGTCGATGTATGTACTGTATATATATTAAATGCCATGTATCACGTCGATGTATGTACTGTATATATTTAAATGCCATGTATCACGTCGATGTATGTACTGTATATATTTAAATGCCATGTATCACGTCGATGTATGTACTGTATATATTTAAATGCCATGTATCACGTCGATGTATGTACTGTATATATATTTAAATGCCATGTATCACGTCGATGTATGTACTGTATATATATATTAAATGCCATGTATCACGTCGATGTATGTACTGTATATATATATAAATGCCATGTATCACGTCGATGTATGTACTGTATATATATATAAATGCCATGTATCACGTCGATGTATGTACTGTATATATATATAAATGCCATGTATCACGTCGATGTATGTACTGTATATATATATAAATGCCATGTATCACGTCGATGTATGTACTGTATATATATATAAATGCCATGTATCACGTCGATGTATGTACTGTATATATATATAAATGCCATGTATCACGTCGATGTATGTACTGTATATATATATAAATGCCATGTATCACGTCGATGTATGTACTGTATATATATATAAATGCCATGTATCACGTCGATGTATGTACTGTATATATATATAAATGCCATGTATCACGTCGATGTATGTACTGTATATATATATAAATGCCATGTATCACGTCGATGTATGTACTGTATATATATATAAATGCCATGTATCACGTCGATGTATGTACTGTATATATATATAAATGCCATGTATCACGTCGATGTATGTACTGTATATATAAATGCCATGTATCACGTCGATGTATGTACTGTATATATATTTAAATGCCATGTATCACGTCGATGTATGTACTGTATATATATTTAAATGCCATGTATCACGTCGATGTATGTACTGTATATATATATAAATGCCATGTATCACGTCGATGTATGTACTGTATATATATTTAAATGCCATGTATCACGTCGATGTATGTACTGTATATATATTTAAATGCCATGTATCACGTCGATGTATGTACTGTATATATATTTAAATGCCATGTATCACGTCGATGTATGTACTGTATATATATTTAAATGCCATGTATCACGTCGATGTATGTACTGTATATATATTTAAATGCCATGTATCACGTCGATGTTATGCTGTATATATATTTAAATGCCATGTATCACATCGATGTATGTACTGTATATATATTTAAATGGCATTTATCACGTCGATGTATGTACTGTATATATATATTTAAATGCCACGTATCACGTCGGTGTATGTACTGTATATATATATAAATGCCATGTATCACGTCGATGTATGTACTGTATATATATTTAAATGCCATGTATCACGTCGATGTATGTACTGTATATATATTTAAATGCCATGTATCACGTCGATGTATGTACTGTATATATATTTAAATGTCATGTATCACGTCGATGTATGTACTGTATATATATATAAATGCCATGTATCACGTCGATGTATGTACTGTATATATATATAAATGCCATGTATCACGTCGATGTATGTACTGTATATATATATATATTTATGCCATGTATCACGTCGATGTATGTACTGTATATATATCTAAATGCCATGTATCACGTCGATGTATGTACTGTATATATATTTAAATGCCATGTATCACGTCGATGTATGTACTGTATATATATATAATCCACATATCAGGTCGGTGTATGTACTGTATATATATTTAAATGCCATGTATCACGTCGATGTATGTACTGTATATATATATAAATGCCATGTATCACGTCGATGTATGTACTGTATATATATTAAATGCCATGTATCACGTCGGTGTATGTACTGTATATATATCTAAATGCCATGTATCACGTCGATGTATGTACTGTATATATATTTAAATGCCATGTATCACGTCGATGTATGTACTGTATATATATTTAAATGCCATGTATCACGTCGATGTATGTACTGTATATATATATATATGCCATGTATCACGTCGATGTATGTACTGTATATATATTTAAATGCCATGTATCACGTCGATGTATGTACTGTATATATATTTAAATGCCATGTATCACGTCGATGTATGTACTGTATATATATTTAAATGCCATGTATCACGTCGATGTATGTACTGTATATATATTTAAATGCCATGTATCACGTCGATGTATGTACTGTATATATATATATAAATGCCATGTATCACGTCGATGTATGTACTGTATATATATATAAATGCCATGTATCACGTCGATGTATGTACTGTATATATATATATAAATGCCATGTATCACGTCGATGTATGTACTGTATATATATTTAAATGCCATGTATCACGTCGATGTATGTACTGTATATATATATAAATGCCATGTATCACGTCGATGTATGTACTGTATATATATATAAATGCCATGTATCACGTCGATGTATGTACTGTATATATATATAAATGCCATGTATCACGTCGATGTATGTACTGTATATATATATAAATGCCATGTATCACGTCGATGTATGTACTGTATATATATTTAAATGCCATGTATCACGTCGATGTATGTACTGTATATATATTTAAATGCCATGTATCACGTCGATGTATGTACTGTATATATATTTAAATGCCATGTATCACGTCGATGTATGTACTGTATATATATTTAAATGCCATGTATCACGTCGATGTATGTACTGTATATATATTTAAATGCCATGTATCACGTCGATGTATGTACTGTATATATATTTAAATGCCATGTATCACGTCGATGTATGTACTGTATATATATTTAAATGCCATGTATCACGTCGATGTATGTACTGTATATATATTTAAATGCCATGTATCACGTCGATGTATGTACTGTATATATATTTAAATGCCATGTATCACGTCGATGTATGTACTGTATATATATTTAAATGCCATGTATCACGTCGATGTATGTACTGTATATATATTTAAATGCCATGTATCACGTCGATGTATGTACTGTATATATATATAAATGCCATGTATCACGTCGATGTATGTACTGTATATATATTTAAATGCCATGTATCACGTCGATGTATGTACTGTATATAT
>CM026386.1:23610637-23630517 GCA_014843695.1 Archivesica marissinica | reverse complement strand
TGCGTTTTCTATGTCCTCTAGTATAATAATCATATAATGTAGGTGTGCGGTTTCTATGTCCTCTAGTATAATAATCATATAATGTAGGTGTGCGGTTTCTATGTCCTCTAGTATAATAATCATATACTGTAGGTGTGCGTTTTCTATGTCCTCTAGTATAATAATCATATACTGTAGGTGTGCGTTTTCTATGTCCTCTAGTATAATAATCATATACTGTAGGTGTGCGTTTTCTATGTCCTCTAGTATAATAATCATATAATGTAGGTGTGCGTTTTCTATGTCCTCTAGTATAATAATCATATAATGTAGGTGTGCGTTTTCTATGTCCTCTAGTATAATAATCATATAATGTAGGTGTGCGTTTTCTATGTCCTCTAGTATAATAATCATATAATGTAGGTGTGCGTTTTCTACGTCCTCTAGTATAATAATCATATAATGTAGGTGTGCTTTTTCTATGTCCTCTAGTATAATAATCATATAATGAAGGTGTGCGTTTTCTATGTCCTCTAGTATAATAATCATATAATGTAGGTGTGCGTTTTCTATGTCCTCTAGTATAATAATATAGTAATGTTATGAGTAAGTGCGTTTTTTCTATGTCCTCTAGGTATAATAATCATATAATGTAGTGTGAGTGTCATATGTGCCTCTAGTATAAGTAATCATCTAATGTAGCCGGTGCGTTTCTATGCTCCTCCTAGTATATGTACTGACTAGTCCGGTGCCGTTTTTCTCCTTACCTACTGTATAATACACACCATATTTAATGCGATAAAGTAGGGGACCTGCGTGTCTATGTCCTCTAGTATAATAGTCATATAATGTAGGTGGTTGCGTTTCTTGTACTACTAGGTATAATAAATCATATAATCGTAGGTGTGCGTTTTCTATGTCCTCTAGTATAATAATCATATATCGTAGGTGTGCGTTTTCTATGTCCTCTAGTATAATAATCATATAGTGTAGGTGTGCGTTTTCTATGTCCTCTAGTATAATAATCATATAGTGTAGGTGTGCGTTTTCTATGTCCTCTAGTATAATAATCATATAGTGTAGGTGTGCGTTTTCTATGTCCTCTAGTATAATAATCATATAATGTAGGTGTGCGTTTTCTATGTCCTCTAGTATAATAATCATATAGTGTAGGTGTGCGTTTTCTTATATGTCCTCTAGTGTATAAATAATACATATAATGTAGCTGGTGCGTTTTCTATGTCCTCTAGTATAATAATCATATAATGTAGGTGTGCGTTTTCTATGTCCTCTAGTATAATAATCATATAATGTAGGTGTGCGTTTTCTCCGTCCTCTAGTATATATTCTTACATTATATGCACAAATACAACAATACAAAGATTGACACAAATGAAAGCAAATGGGTTGTGCTACACGTTTTTATCAACATTAGTAATTGGCCCTCCCAATTGAAATTAATAATATCAAACGAAACTGAATTGGCGTTATTATAATTATTTCATGTATATAAAAGTTAGTGTAAATAATAAAGACTATTTCGTGCAATGCGCTTCGTCTAGATGTGCTCTCCGGGCAGTGTCTCCCAACTATAACATCCAGCTTCACCGACAACGTACCCGTGACAACAGTTCAGCAAATATATAATTAAAATATCTCATGTCCCACGCAAATTTACATATTGGCCATTATTTACATACGGTACATTGGTATAAACAGTATTTATTGCAAAGCACAACTCACATATAACATACAACGACATATATAATATATGGATATAGGATATAGTTTATTTTCAATTCCATTAGGCTTAAAAGCCCATGAGGATAATGTATGCATGATATAAATGAACAGACAGTGAATTAACAAATAAAATAGTAAACAACGCATGCATGTTAATAACTGATTTAACTAAATGGAGAAGGTTACAGAATTATTTTGAAATATATATAATGCAAAGGATCATGTAGGAAGGTCCACATCTGTCATGTTTTAATTTATTGAGGATCTCGTTGTATATTATATTCATTTAATTATTTGTAAAATGAGTTGCTTGTTAAATTAAGTGTGTATTATTTTATAATATTACTATTTATAATCTCGTGAATATTTGGAGCTATATTATTGGTCAAATGCACGATCAAGCACAATGTTACATACATATAAATCAAATGAACATCGACTTATGCAAACCACAATCGAAAACTAACATGACCATTATTTTATAATTTTGACAATATTTTATTTTTGTCAATTCCATTAGGCTAAGACGCACATGGGGACACTATCTGCATGATATATACGAACATTGAATTAACAAATAAATATGGTAAATATTTGATATAGAGTACATGTTAGTTTCAAGTTGCAATATGAATATACGGAGTATGTACTCTGACGATGGTCTATGGATTATAGCAACATGCATATAATTATGTGTGACCTGCTATATCATTAATTTTAACCTGCTTCTATGTACATTGAAATTAATTGCATGCACATTTACGCTGTTTTGTATGTACTATATATATATATAAATACCATGTAGCCACGTCGATGTATATACTGTATATATATCTCTATGCCATGTATCTCGTCGATGTATGTACTGTATATATATTTAAAACCATATATCACGTCGATGTATGTACTTATATATATTTATATACCATATATCACGGTGATGTATGTACTGTATATATATATAAATGCCATGTATCACGTCGATGTATGTACTATATATATATATAAATGCCATGTATCACGTCGATGTATGTACTGTATATATATGTAAATGCCATGTATCACGTCGATGTATGTACTATATATATATATAAATGCCATGCATCACGTCGATGTATGTACTGTATATATATATATAAATGCCATGTATCACGTCGATGTATGTACTGTATATATATATAAATGCCATGTATTACGTCGATGTATGTACTGTATATATATATAAATGCCATGTATCACGTCGATGTATGTACTGTATATATATATATGCATGTATCACGTCGATGTATGTACTGTATATATATATAAATGCCATGTATCACGTCGATGTATGTACTGTATATATATATAAATGCCATGTATCACGTCGATGTATGTACTGTATATATATATAAATGCCATGTATCACGTCGATGTATGTACTGTATATATATATAAATGCCATGTATCACGTCGATGTATGTACTGTATATATATATAAATGCCATGTATCACGTCGATGTATGTACTGTATATATATATAAATGCCATGTATCACGTCGATGTATGTACTGTATATATATTTAAATGCCGTGTATCACGTCGATGTATGTACTGTATATATATATATTTAAATGCCATGTATCACGTCGATGTATGTACTGTATATATATTTAAATGCCATGTATCACGTCGATGTATGTACTGTATATATATTTAAATGCCATGTATCACGTCGATGTATGTACTGTATATATATATAAATGCCATGTATCACGTCGATGTATGTACTGTATATATATATAAATGCCATGTATCACGTCGATGTATGTACTGTTATATATATATAAATGCCATGTATCACGTCGATGTATGTACTGTATATATTTATATAAATGCATGTATCACGTCGATGTATGTACTGTATATATATATATAATGCCATGTATCACGTTCGATGTATGTACTGTATATATATATAAATGCCATGTATCACGTCGATGTATGTACTGTATATATATATAAATGCCATGTATCACGTCGATGTATGTACTGTATATTATAATATATATAAATGCCATGTATCACGTCGATGTATGTACTGTATATATATATTAATTGCTTGTATCACGTCGATGTATGTACTGTATATATATATAAATGCCATGTATCACGTCGATGTATGTACTGTATATATATATAAATGCCATGTATCACGTCGATGTATGTACTGTATATATATATAAATGCCATGTATCACGTCGATGTATGTACTGTATATATATATAAATGCCATGTATCACGTCGATGTATGTACTGTATATATATATAAATGCCATGTATCACGTCGATGTATGTACTGTATATATATATAAATGCCATGTATCACGTCGATGTATGTACTATATATATATAAATGCCATGTATCACGTCGATGTATGTACTGTATATATATATAAATGCCATGTATCACGTCGATGTATGTACTGTATATATATATAAATGCCATGTATCACGTCGATGTATGTACTGTATATATATATAAATGCCATGTATCACGTCGATGTATGTACTGTATATATATATAAATGCCATGTATCACGTCGATGTATGTACTGTATATATATATAAATGCCATGTATCACGTCGATGTATGTACTGTATATATATATAAATGCCATGTATCACGTCGATGTATGTACTGTATATATATATATATATAAATGCCATGTATCACGTCGATGTATGTACTGTATATATATATAAATGCCATGTATCACGTCGATGTATGTACTGTATATATATATAAATGCCATGTATCACGTCGATGTATGTACTGTATATATATATAAATGCCATGCATCACGTCGATGTATGTACTGTATATATATATAAATGCCATGTATCACGTCGATGTATGTACTGTATATATATTTAAATGCCATGTATCACGTCGATGTATGTACTGTATATATATATAAATGCCATGTATCACGTCGATGTATGTACTGTATATATATATATATGCCATGCATCACGTCGATGTATGTACTGTATATATATATAAATGCCATTTATCACGTTGATGTATGTACTGTATATATATATAAATGCCATGTATCACGTTGATGTATGTACTGTATATATATATATGCCATGCATCACGTCGATGTATGTACTGTATATATATATAAATGCCATGTATCACGTCGATGTATGTACTGTATATATATATTTGTTATGTTATGAATATCTCATGTTGTTGCAAATCTGCTTCCTGAGAATATGAAAATAAACTGAAACTGAAAATAACGTCTTTACAACGTCAGAGAACGGAAACACAACAATGCAGTGTAAACGATGTGTTTCTACCGTAGCAAACGATACATCAATGAACTTATACACTTTCAATAAAAATCAAATTTAAAAAGCTCAATAGTGTTTACTTATAATTTCAACCTGTAGCTCCCCTGTTCAAATTGATTAATTCCTACGCTATACAGTATCCAGTATATTGAGATGCACACAGTGTTTTATTATGCATATAATTTAATATCCCATATTGAAACAAAGTATTAAGAAATGTACATCCAATGACGTCTGGTTAAGATATCGGACAACTCTAAACTAAGTGAATTATTAGTATTATTAAATCCATCCAAGCAGAATTTATTAAACCGAAACGTATAAAGCTAGTAATAAACCAGTATTAACAATGGAGCACAGCATATCACATTTATATTTGAATACTGTAGACACATTCGATTGGTGTAGTCCAGTGGTTAACACGCTAGACTGGTAATCCAGGGATGACAGGTTCGATACACCGTCTGACCCTAATAAGGTTTATATTCAATTAACAGACGGATCTGTAGTCCAGTGGTTAACACGCTGGACTGGTAATCCAGGGATGACAGGTTCGATACACCGTCTGACCCTAATAAGGTTTATATTCAATTAACAGACGGATCTGTAGTCCAGTGGTTAACACGCTGGACTGGTAATCCAGGGATGACAGGTTCGATACACCGTCTGACCCTAATAAGGTTTATATTCAATTAACAGACGGATCTGTAGTCCAGTGGTTAACACGCTGGACTGGTAATCCAGGGATGACAGGTTCGATACACCGTCTGACCCTAATAAGGTTTATATTCAATTAACAGACGGATCTGTAGTCCAGTGGTTAACACGCTGGACTGGTAATCCAGGGATGACAGGTTCGATACACCGTCTGACCCTAATAAGGTTTATATTCAATTAACAGACGGATCTGTAGTCCAGTGGTTAACACGCTGGACTGGTAATCCAGGGATGACAGGTTCGATACACCGTCTGACCCTAATAAGGTTTATATTCAATTAACAGACGGATCTGTAGTCCAGTGGTTAACACGCTTGACTGATATTGCAGGGATCGCATGTTCGATCCCCAGTCTGACCATAATAAAATTAAGTCTTTCAGTTGGGACTTGAAACCGAGGTCTCGTATCGGTGGTTTACACTATGCACGTAAAAGAATGAGAAGAGGCGCTGGAATTGGTCTCTGTCTGTATCATTGCACTATCCTCCAAAAATCTAAAATGACTAGGCTAATCTCTTCAGGAGGCGTCGCTCATATGGGCAACCGGTAGCGACGATAAATAAAGGTAGAAACAAACAAACGGTTGGATAGATGATCAATAATATTAATAAAAAATAACAACAGTAGTAATATGAGCTTACCTAACATGTTTGACTGTAAGTAATCTAGAAGTGAGCTATGCGTCGTTTTAAATCACGCTCTACTGGGCGCGTGAGTAGTATAGGGGGGGGGAATAAAAAAAAAATGTACCATCATGCCAAAAGAAATCAGTATAATTGTAAAATTTTTGGTTGAATAAAGAGTAAAAAAGTGTACCATCATGCCAAAAACCAATAGGTAAAATAAAAAATCGATAATAAATATATCGATTATATAAATCCCATATATTTATTTTATATATAAATATATAAATTAAATATATTTTCGTCTCAGTAAATCTTCTCAGTCAATAAATCTTCTCAGTCAATCTTCTCAGTCAATAAATCTTCTCAGTCAATCTTCTCAGTCAATCTTCTCAGTCAATAAATCTTCTCAGTCAGGGGTTTAAGGTATTGGAAATACGATCATATGATAGTACGTTGACCAAGTGGTTAAGGCGTTAAACTTAAGATTTAATGGAGTAATATCCTCGTGGGTTTGAAACCCACACGTACTAATATATTTTTTAGGTATATTAGTAAATAAAAAGTGAGAATATAAATGTTTACATAATGATTTTATTTTCATGAAGCTATAGTCTAACGAAGAATAATAATCTAGCATGGTTATACAAGCAATGTACATATAAATGTTCAGTTCATATAATCTAACATGGTTATACAATTATAATAAAAAAGTACATATAAATAATCACTTCAATCAATTCATCATAATGTATCTTAGTGTATAAATGTATCGTCAGTTCTTGTAGAGATTTTATTCACTCTTTTGTGTAGCAATTCTTGCACTACGCCTTAAATATTTATAATCATCACGATCATTCTGTGTAGCAATACGATTATGTTTCCTAATTTGTTCAATTCTGTTTTTCCACGATTTCGTATTATCTGTAGTCGTAATTTGATGATGTAGACCATCTAGACGATCCTGCCATTTTCGTTTAACAGTTTGTTTAATAGAGCTCCAACGTTTTGTAGCTTCTTGAACATTAGTTGTATCATTCCAATGCACAATAGTAGCTTCATCTTGTATAACGATAACATCTGGTTCAGTTTTAATTTGTTCGATAATGAGTATATCATCATCATTATCATTATTAATATCAATAACGATTGGTTCTTGTTTAATCATATTACCCGTTAGTATTGGTTCATTTAAATCTGTTGTAGAAGTTCCAACATAATTCGTTTGATTTTTAACAAGAATACGTCCAGGAATATTCTGTGTAGATATAACGTTATTATGTTCATCCATAAATACAAGATTTAAATATTGTGAATCAACAAATTTAGCTGTATCACAAGTTTTCCATTTAATATCGTCATCTATACGATATTTAATTGCAGCATCAATGTCTATAATTAATTCTTCAATAGAACGCTTACTAGGAATATCTATAGCTGTTGTTGTTGTAAAAGTTAATATAGCTTTACCGCGAGTAGTTGTATCGTTAGTAGTAGTCATGATGATAATATTGTACAGCGCAGTACAAAAAATGTAGTAAAGAGTGAATCGATGTTCGTCTTCTTATATACACTAAGTCAGTATCTTCAAGTGTTTTTATAATTCATAACAATTTTAAAAAGTTAATATATATAAGAGTAAAATAATGTTTATCTATACTTAATTCGTGTCTACAATAAGTACATTACTAGTATCTGAAATCCAATTTTCTAAAGCTTCATCAGTTAAAGTCCAAAATTCCTCAGTATTTGAAAAAAACGGTAATAAGTCTAATTAATAAATTATTTAAAAAATCTGTAAAATAATGTTTATCTATACTTAATTCGTGTCTACAATAAGGACATTTAGATAATTTGAGACGCAATATAAACATATCAGAGACTTACATTGACATTCATTTAAGAAATAAAAATCCGTATTTGTTCGTAAACATATAGAACATTCTTCGACCCATAATTCGAAATAACTCATAATTTAAAAAAAAAAATTAATAGATGTAACTGTAAAAATAATTGTAACCAAAAATACTGGACTAATAATAGTTGTTAGTCACAGCGACCCTTTCAATTTCAGTGTCTGTCATATCCCAATATTGTTGAGCAGTTCTATTAATATAAGTTTCTGTAGTTATCATACCCCAATATTGTTGATAAGTACGATTATTTAAGTTTTGATATAAAGTAGGTCTATGTAAAGGTGCAAAAGAAAATTGTTGCCTACAAAAAGGACATTTATTAATTTTATATATACAATCTAAGCATATAATGTGTTTACAAACGCATTCATTAATAAAATAATAATCGTTATTTTCTTGAAGACATATAGAACATTCCTCACCCCAAAATTCGCAAAAACGCATAATCCAGATTAATAAATAGTAAAAAATCCAATAGTGAAAAAATATTAAAATTCTTATTCTTAATAAGCATCAAATAAGTATTAGACAAATAAGGTCTAATGTTGTCGAGCTGTTTAACATCTTATTATATACAATAAGAAATGCCTACAATCTTGAGTTACAAGTTTGACAAACTTCACTTTTGACATTATGATGTAATTTCAAGTGTTCTTGAGAAAAATTTTGAAACCACTTAGTTAATAAAATATCATTTTCTAAATAATTTGTAACACTAAAAGTATTGAGTACTATATGCGAAAATGTTTGTTTATGTTTTATAAGATTATATAAAACGTATAAACAATAAACACCGCATAATTGCGTAGAATCAGATTGAAAACGATTTTTATTTCTAAATAATTTTAAACAATTTATGTTTAAGAAATTATAAATATCAATTTCAATACGATTATATACTCCATATGAATCAAAATAAAAACATTTATTAGTATGTGTACGATAAATTAAAACCCAATGTTGTCCGGGTTTAGAAATTGGATCTGTATTAACTATATAGCAATTACGTCGTTTATTTACAAATAATAGTTCATCTCTAGCACATACAATACCGTTTAAAGATGGAAAAATTGTATCTAAAATATATTGTAGCGTAAATGTATCCATATTTTTTAAGACATAATAACATTACGTAGACCATCGATCATGAGCATATCGTCATATTCTGAATAAACAATAACATTTATAGGGTCAACTAAAGCTTCACTCCATTCCATATCAAATTCTATATTACCATTTTTAATAGGATGAAGATGACCTTCCTCACAGCCTAAATCGGGTGTAAAATCAACAGCCCATAAAGTATGTTTTCGTTTATATACAGATATTGGAAATACATAAAGATCTTTATTATGTTCTATACCAAGAGCTTTCCAAAAAGATTTATAACTTTGACATACTTTAGCATTATCATTAGAAAAATCCATATGTAATGGATTAGCGTCAATACTAGTACCATTAATGGTAACCTTTAATTTAGTTATATTAAAATGTTCGAATGAAAATGGTGATTCAGTATTTGAACCATTCATTACAGAGTTTTTAACTTGACCTATAATAATTCTTTTTGGTATTTGACCGTGTATTAGATTTGATTCTATTTTAGATACTAAACCATCCATAACCGTAAATACGTTAATTTCAACACGTTTAAGAGGTATTTTCATAGGTGTAGACCTAAGAGCATTATTTAAAGATACCCATACATTAGGATCTAAAGATGCTGTTCGTACTTTCATAACAGCTTTAATAATTTCTATTTTACCATCATTACCATCATTACCTAGCATATAAAATGCTGGTGAAGATCTAACTAATCGTATTTTTAATTCGCACATATTAGGTAGATACTTAGATTGTCTGGTAATATCTGTATGTATTTTACCTTGTAATTCTACTACTTTATCACCAGTTAATTTTATATTACGTTTTTTAGCTCCATTAACAGTAGCATCTTCAGCCCCAAAAGTTGTAAATGTACGTAATTCACCTTTTCCCGGTTTTCCCCATAATTGTGTATCTTCTAACATATTTTGTTCGGTTTCGCTAGAACCGCATAAACTTTCAATGAAAGCTCTATACGGATATTTATCATTACCAGATATTAATTTACCGTTAATATATATATCAACATGATTAAATAATGAATGTAATGGATTTTCTATAATTGATATATTACTATCAGCATCTATAGTACTATTATCGCGTTTAACCATTTTAATTTCAAGGTTTAATTCTAGATCCATAAGATCTGTCCATTTTTCAGTTTGCCTAGGAATTATAAATTCAATAGGCGCTGTATTACCTGAAGGATTAACTAATGGTTGATGCTCATTAATAAAAGCTCTATCCATTGTTGTAAGTGTCGGAGGTAAACTATAGAGGTCCAATTCCCCTTTATTGCATAAACTAGAACCAGTAATCATGATTATATGTAAAACAAACTAATCGAAATAATCTAAACGTCTTTTTTTATTACTTTTAAAATAATTATTGTTACAACGTTTTCTATGTCCTGAACCAGACTGGCCTTTATTAATAGTATTAGTACCCTTTATACTTTTATTACCGGTTAGAGCAGTCATTAATTTATCTTCTTTCAAATCGGTTAATAATTTAGATGTAACGTGTTTAAGTACATTTTTACCCCTTTTTTTAGCAATATGTTTATATGTTTTAGGTTTTTGTATAACATCATGTATACCGCCTGTAACTTCATTTAGTAAAGTACTAGCCATATTATCGACTAAATAAGGTATAAGATTACTACCAACAGTTTTTAATGTTCCACCTAAACCATAACCACGTTGCCTAACACGGCCTCTATATACAGGTATATTCATAATGGTCTTCTACGAAATTCTAACCTAACTATACAAACATCACCCGTTAAATGAATAGTTTCGCCTAATTCATTACGTATAAATATATATATATATCGTTTATACGCTTATCTGTAATAGGTAAATAATGTATATGTTTAAATTGTATACTTTTATGTGTAGTTACATTAGGAGCTTGATTATACGTAAATTGTCTTAGTAATTGCGATTGTCCAGATCCTACTATACTAAAATCGACGATATTTGTATATACGTATAGGTTTGTAAGGCCTAAATATAAATATGGTTCGTGAACAAAACAATCCATTTTAGGGAATACATAATAATACTTTTTATTCTTATTATTATGTATATTAATTAAGTTAATAACTTCTTGACTTGAATCGATACCTAACATATTACCTAATAATGTAGGTACTAAGAGACCTATATTTTCTGGAGTATTTGATATTAAAGATAATGATTTTTTCTTATAATACATATAATAAGGATTATGGTTATATTTCCAAGATAAATATATACCAGTACCCCAATCGTTAATCGATGCTTCCCAAAGATTATAGGACATAGATGCCCATAAAGTACCAAACATTTTATTCCAGCTATCTTCCATAATACTTGTTAAGATTTTATAATCGTTATAAACTCCATTAGGTATTTTAAATGGTAATAATGTGCAATCATTATCGTAATATTTATTAGGAGTATTATCGTCCTTAGGCCCCATAATAACGTATTTTACACCTTTTTTTTAGCAAATTGACTCTCAGAATGTCTATCATATCCATATTCATGATTAACATCTGTATAGTATTTATAATGCCAAAATATGTTATATCTATAATTATAATTCATTTTATGATCAAAATGATTATTAAAAAATCCATAATCATTATGAAATGGTACATCTCTATAGCCTCGTTCAATTCGTTTTTTGGGGTATTGAGCATTTCTAATAGCTAAAAAAAATGTATTGTTTGAATCTGTAATGTTAAATACTTTATTAGGTATAATACCATCGACTAAACCTACTTCCCATTTGTTATCATTACTTAGAGTTATACCGTTAGGTATAGAGACTTTAAAATCAGCATTATTATTATCTTGTTGAGATTTAAATTTAATACGTTGACTATCTAATGTAATATAGAAATTTTCTGAACGTTCCATTATACGAAATTACTAAATATAGCGTCTCTTATAAAATGTAACGTTAATATACACTTACCATCATTGAAATGAATAGTATTACCTAAAACGTTTTTTATATTAACATATATTTCATCTATACGGTTACTATTTATTTTTATATATTGATCATGTTGAAATTCATTAGTACTATAATGATTAACGTTAGTTTTAACTTTAAAAGGTAAAACACGTAATAATTGTTCTTCACCATCAGATATCATTACAGGTTCTATAATATCTATGTAAACGTATATAGAACTATCATTAATTAATAGATTAACGGGTTCTTTAAAAGGAGATGGTTCTATATCTATAGGCCGTAAAATATAATTTGTAGTAGCATTTAAAAAACCTAATTTTCTACATATATTAGGATGAAAAGTTAATCCTATATTAACGTTTAAGGGTATTGTATGTAATTCGCATACACTATTACTACTACGAAATTTAAGTAATATTTGAAGTACATTATCCGTTTCAAGTATTCTGTCTATTACAGCCGTTATACTTATTTTAATTACACTATCTAATATATCTTTTATACAAGCATTTATCATTTGCATAAATTGTAAAGGTGTATCATAAAAACCTAGAGGTATATTACCTCTATAAGGACCTGGTTCTAAAACTTCTATATCATCGGGTAATGTAAGGTCAAAATGTTGTTCCCCTTCTATAACAATTAATATAGCTCCCGGATAGGTGATTTCGGTTAGAGCTACGCTCCATTCTTCTTTTTTATTTAAGGTTATAGGTTTAGCTAATTTACATCTAAATTCAGCTACCGTATTATTAGGATATATATTTAAAGAACTATCGCTCATAAGGGTTATATAGAAATCTTCCATTATCTTCGTTTCGATATTTTAGGCGAGGGTAAGCCTATACCCGTTATTGTACTTAAAAGAACTAGCCAAACGTCTTTATTATTTGTATCGCCGTACGTAAGTCCCCATACCGAAGCTGCAAATACGCAATAGATGAGTAACATCTGAGCCGTGTATCTATATAGACCCGATATATCTTTATATTTATTAACTAATGAACCTGTTGTAGATTTATTAAGATTATTATCTATAGATATACTATCTTCCATATTTTTACTTTTATCCATGAGTTAAACGACTTATCGTAACTTTTCCACTTCACAAATATTTCTTTAATTTTACGACCTTTTTAAATAATAACTCTACGTTTTAATATTTTCTCTATATCATAATCGCCTTTATTTTTAATTAATTGTAATTCATTTCTATAAAATGAACCTTTTATTTCCTCACCGTTCAAATCATGAACCTTAAATGTTATCGGAGAACCATTAATAACTTTATATACAATAAATAATTCTAATGTCCAATTTGGTAAATAACCTTTAGTAAAATGTTTTTTAGTTTTATTAATTCAAACATGATCGCCTATTTTAATAGTTTTATTATCTTTAGATATTTCATTATTATTAATATTATTCGATATTATATGTTCATTACCGATATTAGCATCTGTAGGTTTATAACCCGTAGAACTATGCTTTGATCGATTATAATTATTTATAAGATATTGTAATACATCTATATATTTTTTAGTATTATTATGCGTAAAATATTTCCACATTTTACCTTTAAGTGTTCGTAGAAAACGTTCAATAACACTAGCTTTAGTTTCAGGGTTTTCTGTTGTAAAAAAATGAATATGTTTATTTTTTTAAAACTTTTGAAATGGTTTATTAATAAATTCGCTACCTTTATCCGTTTGTAAACTTTTAGGTATTCTATGAGATTCATTTAATATATTATTAAACGTTTTAATTAATGTTGTAGATAATTTATTTTTTATAGGTTTTACCCAAGCCATTTTAGAGAATACATCAATAACGCATAATAAATAACGATAACCATTATTATATTTACTAAATTTTTGCATATCAGCTAAATCAGCTTGCCATTGTATATCTGTACCGGCGACTATAGTTTTTCTACGTTTAAAATTTCTTACAATAGGCTTATGTAATGTATAGGTTTTTTGTTCAGATAACCACGTTTTAACATCTTTTAAAGTTAATTTTTTAAATAATATTTTTCCAGCTTTATATAATTTACCTATACCTGAAAAGGATGCAGGATTTTTAATATCGTAATAAATATTTTTTAATATTTTATGTATTATTTCCAATTTGACCATCGTTGTTTATCTCTTTTAGATTTTTTTATAGGTGTTATAATATCGTTATATTCGTAGTAATCATCATCATTATCATCGATATAATCGCTTTTAGTTTTTTTATGTTTTTTCGATGACTGTTTATTCTTAGATGGTGTATTTATTTTATCACTACCTCTTTTATTCTTATTTACGTAACTACTCCAGCGTTTATTACCAACATTTATTTTTTGATTTTTATTTATTAATTCTTCGGCAACATCTAACCATCCTATAGCATTTGTTTTAGTTTTTCTTTCTCTAGCCGCATCGTTCATAATATCCGATATATTACTATTATCTATAATTTTACCATTAATACTTACAACACCTATATTATCCCATGTAATATTTGTATTATTTTTTATTTGTTCTAATAAATTACCTACAGGTATACGCATACTTTTAGGTATATTTGTAAGTACATTATCCGTAGGTATAGGTTTTATTATATCGGGTACATACGTAGGTGTTTTGGCGGGTATATATGTAGGTGGTGTAACTGTAGTTGTTGCGTCGGTAATAACTTGATCTTTAAAATTATTATATTTTAACATATATTCTGCATAACGATACATTTTATCGGTATTATTTATATTAGGATCATTCATTAAATCATCGATATTTTTTTGTATATTTATAGTTTGTACTATTTCTGGTTTAGGCGGTAATTTAGCATTTTGATATAAACGTAATCGTCTTAATTCATCTACATCGGACGCGGGAACTACGACCATTTTTTTCATCATATTGTATGTTTTACTTTATTTTTTATACTATCAATTAATATATTTATTAATTTAGGGTTTAATATTTTACGTTGACGTTTTGTGCTTATTTTTTTATTGGCTAATAAACGTATATCCCTACTCCAATGATTTAATGATGACTTATGACTCTTATTCATATTAACATTACCCTTTAATACATTATGACAACATTCGCATATACAATCTATTAGGCATTTATTACAACTTTTAATAATATTACGTTTAAATGTATCGGGTTTATTACGTAAACCTAATAACATTTTACCGTAACGTTTTATTAACGGTACTTTCATGATAACTAATAATATAATAATGATATTATATACCGAAACGTTTTACTATATCGTTAACACCATCGGCTATAATAGGTGCTAATAGACCAGCGCCTAAAGTCATCAATGGCAATGGTATTAAACCGCCTCGTTGATTTCTACGACGATGACTACGGCGTTTAATATTACCGCCGTGTTGTTTACGAGAACGTCTTCTACTACATTTACTACGTTTACCTGCCATGATATCAATACGTTAAATGAAGTATATTATTAATTACATATCGTATTTATTAGCTAAATAATTCAGGGTATTTTTTAAAAAATGGTTAATTTATAAGTATTGCGATAAATCGCTATCATTTAAATTAACTAGTAACGGTGGTGTTGACAACGTTGTGGGTACCGTTAACTTATTAATCGTTGATGTTATTGTATCATCATCGTATATATTATTCAAATTAGTTAACGTCGGTGATACGTACGTTTTTGTAGGTGGTATACGTTGTAAAAAAGTATTCATAGAAGGTAATTTAACAACTTTATTAGTTTCCTTTAACGGTGACCATGAAGTAATATCGTAATTATCGGGGCTAAATCCTTGAGGCATATTAATACTTAATAATGATGATGATGATGATGGTGATGCTATAGGTGTCATAGTTTGTAATATCATAGATTTAATCGGTGATGATGATGATGATGATGATGATGATGATGATGACACAACATCAGCTATTATCGAATTATTAGATTTTTTCATTTTAGGTTTTTTAACGGTTACTTTTTTAGGCTTTTTAGGTTTACTAACGGATACTTTTTTAAGCTTTTTAGGTTTACTAACGGATACTTTTTTATTAATTTTCCAATTAATAAATGTACGTAACATTACGCCTCCTAAAAATCCGCTACCTCCTTTAGTAAGTATTAATTTTTTCTATCAGCCATAGAAGTATTTTGATCTCCTATAGCTTTTATAGTATTTTCATGTTTTTTCATAAATCTTAGCGTTTGTTTAGGCATTGATATTTCATCATCTAATATACTTTTAGCTATAGCTATAAACCATTTCGTTAAACGATTATTACTAGTTGTTAATAATTGTTCGCGTTTATCCGGATTTTGTTCCTTCAATAAAAGCTTTATTAAATTATATATATTCATTTTATATATATATTGTAGGTCCTATACAATCTTTATGAGGAAATATATCAGTTTTTAATCTATATTTTTCATTAGTCATCGGATGAAAGTCTACTAATAAATAACCGTATGATGTATTGGTAGCATTATTATAGGCTTCTACTAAATGTTTTATTAGGGATTGTGTTTCTAATACTTTTATTTGACCTTTATCTCTACTATTTTTAAATAATAACATATATTTCGAATTTAAATTTATATTTCTAGAATGTTTACTTTGTTGATATAAATTTTGAGATATATATATACACGTAGCTCCTCTATGATGACCTTTACGCGTAAACCATGATACAATTTTATTATCATATTCTGTACCCATCATATCATCAAATATTATCATATATGGTTTATCGGGTGACATTGGGAAATATGTATCATCATCTTCGGGTATTCCGTCAATAAATGTTATCTGTTGATCGTCTATATCGTCTTGTTTAACAATATCGTATTGATATTGCCATTCTTTATAACACCAATATACGTGGTCTATAGGTTTGTCAAATATTTCTTTTCTATATTTGACTATTTTACCAACTGTAAACGTTTTACCGCTACCGCTAGGACCCGCAACATATATATTGCTTGCATGTCGAAATAAAACTTTTTTGTCGTTATATTCCATTATAACATTCAATAACAAACAAAATATAGATTATGATATTTTATTTCATAATATTCCTATATATATATATATAAAACAGTATTAACAATTACGTGCAGAAATACATATAAAAACAGTATTAAACATCTACGTGCAGAAATACATACAAAATAACACACTTATAATGATGCCAACATAAATTAAGCCAATTATATTCATTCTATACAACTATTGGTTAAAATATCTAACCTATTAAAAAAACATTCTATACAATAATTGTTTAAGTATGTACATAAGTGTTTACGTAACAGAATAGTATAAAAGTTAACGTAAATCCCACATTAAACTAAAATATTCCTTTGTATCTGAACAAATACTATGAGTTCTACTATTATGGAAGATATTTTAGAAACTTGTATGGTAGATGCTGGTTTACCTGTGTTAGATAATAAGGCATTTAATATGTCTTATCAACCTACACAAGATTTACCGTATGAACCTACATGCGGAAATCGTTATGATGATCTATTAGCTGAGGTAACATTATCTAATTTTAATATGATTCATATTAGAACATCTTTAGATATTTTAGTAGCTAATTCTAGAGAAATGTCTCAAGTTATGAACAAAAAACGTTTATTATTTGTGCCTGATGAAATTAGAGTGCCCGTTAAATTTACTAACGTTAATAATAATTTAAATGTACCGTATGAATCTATACCGATACCTAAACTTACTATAAATAAAAAAATATCTACTAGAAGTAGTTATAAAGATACAAAGGAAAAATCGTCTTATAAGAAACGTAAATATTCTAGAAAACGTAAACATAGTTCATCTAGTGATGATGATGATAATATTGACGTATCTAAAGCAGATACGCAAATAAATATGATTGAAGCTCAGAAAATCTCAAAAGGTCTTAAACATCCTCCAATTGGTGAAAAGAAGATCAAGTATAATGGGGCTCCAACTAAGCATTAAATATGCTGGGATAACACGGTACTTATTGTATTCATTATTTGTTTTACATTATTTTCATAATGTAATATCGTTATTGGTATTTCTTCTTCTTTCGATAGCCATTCTTGATGATATTTATGTAGCACTGACAAATAGTCTATATCTAATTGTTCTTCTTCGGGTCTATTACGTTTACGTATTCTTTGTAAACATATTTCTGTCGGTGTATTCAAATATAATATATGATCTGGATTTTTCATATTAGATATCATATTATCGTATACGGCTATTTCACAATCGTTTATATTGTTTTGTTCTATATAAAATCTTGTAAACACTTTCTGGCAACTTATCTGTGATCTTTCACAAAAATGATAACCAGGTTTATCACCTATAATTTTTATTGTTTGTCTATGACTTTCTAATGTCGTTAATTGTAAAGGAAAACAATAGTTTATTGGATCCTTTACGCCTAATTACAATAAATTGTAGTCTGTTTTACGTCCACGTACACACGACCATTCGTTTATTCTTTCAGGATATATATAACTGTCTTCAAAAGTTGTAACAATACGCTTTAATAACGTACTTTTACCAGCGCCTATATTTCCTTCCAAACTAAACAACATGTTGTATAGTTATAATCGTGTATTTTTTTATACACTGTTTGTTGTCTTATACACTTATTACAACAACTCTTTATTACCATATAGTTTATAGTTACATATTATACACCTTAAACGTTGTAGTTTTTTATTATAATGATACATTTCAATATCTTTATATACTGTATAATAGTTATTATGCTGCTGATGATGTTGTTGCTCTGTTGATGCTGTAATTATACCTTCTTATTCTTGACAAAAGCATCCAATACATCATTGTATTTACGTTTTCTTGGATCTTTATTATTCCTCTTCAATTTCTTCAATTCTTTAATTTTATCCGTAGATGATTCGACTTTTAGTAGTGATTTTCCTAACCAATTATCGTCTTCATCATCATCGCTCAATATTACTGTACTATCTGTTGTATCGCTATCATTTTTGTAACGATTTATCATAGCCTCTTGATTAGGCGTTATTTCTTCTTCATCTATAACCGTTATCTCGCATTTCGACGCATAATGTCCAGGCATATGACATTTATAGCATAAACGTTCTTCAGGACATACTTTACTTAAATGATCTATACCTCCGCAATTAGTACATATCATATTAGTGCAGTTATTAGCGTAATGGCCCATACGGCTACACTTGTAGCACGTAATATTTTTTAATTTATCGTCATTTGGACATTTTGAAGGATAATGACCTATGTTATGACATTTATAACATTCGCATTTATCCTCTTTACAATTAACCGTAATATGACCTATTTTATAACATAAGCCACATTTTGGTGCATCACATTTTGTTACATAATGTCCTAATTGATGACAATTTGTACATTTAGCAGCTTTCTTATATTGTATTTTTACATTTTGTTGTACAGCTTTTGAAGCTTTACAATTAGCCG
>CM026386.1:23587143-23604643 GCA_014843695.1 Archivesica marissinica | reverse complement strand
CCTTGCTAAGGCTAGTTACCCATGCAGCATTATTTGATTATGACTGGTATATAATGAGTTCTTCCTTGCTAAGGCTAGTTATACTTGCGAATTTGTGTTTCACCATATTGATTGATGTTTAAGGCTATAAACATGTAAATAAACGTTATGTTATATTATGTTATATTAAATTAGATTACAGTAGCTATACGATAGCTTTATTGATTTGTTTATTTATATGTAATTATATATATATATTATGACTATGTACTTATGTATACGTCATGAATAATCTTATGTTCTGTTCTGTTCTGTACAACTTTAACATTACAATATAATGTGGTTCTGTGTTCTCATGCTGGATGGTGTACTCGATTGCTATCTTACAGTTTATATATTCTAATAAGGGTCATATTGACTCAAATAAAACCAAAGGAAACAGTTTTTTGTGTGTCTTTATTTTGTCTCTTCCTTTTTTATGTCCTGCTCGTTGTCTAGCATAGGATGTGATAGGCTCAGTGGAACTCTGATGGGAGAAAGAAACAATAAAACCTGAATGGTTGGAAAAGGACATTTTTATTAAAATGTCAGAAAACAATAAATATTTACAACAGTAGTTCTACAATGTAGTACGTACAGATTATACTAAAACGAACTACTGCTAATGATTTGCCCAAGGCTAATACAGATTGTTTCAGATAGCCATATCTGGGCAAACCAAAAACCGCAGAAGCAAATAAAAACACAATAGTAAAAACTAAATGACACGAGTCTAAAGGCAGGTGTCCATTGAACTAACAATTAGTAATAACACAACAATAGTAAAAGCACAAAACCCTGGTGGTGGATGGGGTGGTGGTGGTAACTATTTGTTTTTCGCAGTAAGTGCTTCTTCTTCAAAATATAAGAATTAATGGCCCACCTAGATGGTGATTGGCCAGGACGTGTCATGTGACCGCAATGCATTTGATTGGATGGAACGTGGTCATGCCTAATTCCCTTACATAATCACCCAGGGTGGGGACGTCCCGGCTTCCGTAAATAATGACTCTCGTACATAAAACATTTTATGCTTTTCATAAAATTATATTTATGTCCTGCTCGTTGTCTAGCATAGGATGTGATAGGCTCAGTGGAACTCTGATGGGAGAATGAAACAATAAAACCTGAATGGTTGGAAAAGGACATTTTTATTAAAATGTCAGAAAACAATAAATATTTACAACAGTAGTTCTACAATGTAGTACGTACAGATTATACTAAAACGAACTACTGCTAATGATTTGCCCAAGGCTAATACAGATTGTTTCAGATAGCCATATCTGGGCAAACCAAAAACCGCCAAAGAGAAACCGCCCAGATCCACGAGTTTAATTAACAAGATTAAGGTTAATACCCTCGAAGCTATTATTGAAACCATAGTAGAACTATCCTACTACTTGACTAGCCTGACCATGCGGTGAGACTGTACCTGTACTACCGGTACTGTATACATTGTACATGTAAGAAAAAACAGAACACAAATATACATATTTACAGCATTCAGCGAATAGCTAGCTGCATGTACAGTGTACTAAACACCTTACAATACACTCCAAACCGGCGCGTGTATAGCCTCCGCCGTTTGCAGTTTTGTACAGATCGCCAGGTTATTCGCTGAATTAAACAGAGCTATAATTGAACTACGACCGTAATCTATATTATACAGTAAACATGGCCCACAACAAACGACTAGATTACTCCTGGCTTGTTATGTCCCCATAGTTAAATAGAACTTGGGAAATAGACGGAAATGTTCCCGACGCAGTATTCTCCAGATCGTTTGTTGTAAGTGGATGCCACTGTAGCACGTGTAATTGTATATTAGGTCTATTGAATGAATGCCCCTGCTTTGTTACAGTAGGCTTCACTATTGGCCACCGGCCTAAATGTCGTTATCATGCTGATCATGCACCGTTGGTTACAAGTCTCTACTTCTATTACCGTAGACTTCTCTATATATATATATACACACTTATAATACTAGTGACTCCAAGCCCCGGCTTTACTACCGTAGACTGTTATATAATACTATTGGATACAAGCCTCGGCTTTATTACCGTAGACTGTTATACAATACTATTGGACACAAGCCTCGGCTTTATTACCGTAGACTGTTATATAATACTATTGGATACAAGCCCCGGCTTTATCACCGTAGACTGTTATATAATACTATTGGATACAAGCCTCGGCTTTATTACCGTAGACTGTTATATAATACTATTGGATACAAGCCTCGGCTTTATTACCGTAGACTGTTATATAATACTATTGGATACAAGCCTCGGCTTTATTACCGTAGACTGTTATATAATACTATTGGATACAAGCCTCGGCTTTATTACCGTAGACTGTTATATAATACTATTGGATACAAGCCCCGGCTTTATCACCGTAGACTGTTATATAATACTATTGGATACAAGCCTCGGCTTTATTACCGTAGACTGTTATATAATACTATTGGATACAAGCCTCGGCTTCGTTACCGTAGACTTGTGTAGCCAATGGTCATGCCTAATTCCCTTACATAATCACCCAGGGTGGGGACGTCCCGGCTTCCGTAAATAATGACTCTCGTACATAAAACATTTTATGCTTTTCATAAAATTATATATATCAAAACGAAAGATTCCAACAAAATCGTAAATTTCCTAACGTTTTTGTTGCATGTTTTATTTCCTCCTTGTGCTTAAACTCGCTTTATAGCGTTATACAATATGTCATACTAAACAATACGCTTAATGTAACCTGTCATAACAGAATATGTGTGCATGTAATTGTATTGAAGGAAATGGATTCGAATAAGTTACTATGTAACTTTCCTCCCCCCAATCCTAACTGTGCTGTTGCAACTATTCCTGTGTTATGTACAATTCTCCCCAATCCTAACTGTGCTGTTGCAACTATTCCTGTGTTATGTACCATTCTTGCCAATCCTAACTGTGCTGTTGCAACTATTCCTATGTTATGTACCATTCTTGCCAATCCTAACTGTACTATTGCAACTATTCCTGTGTTATGTACCAATCCTAACTGTGCTGTTGCAACTATTCCTGTGTTATGTACCATTCTTGCCAATCCTAACTGTGCTATTGCAACTATTCCTGTGTTATGTACCAATCCTAACTGTGCTGTTGCAACTATTCCTGTGTTATGTACCAATCCTAACTGTGCTGTTGCAACTATTCCTGTGTTATGTACCAATCCTAACTGTGCTGTTGCTACTATATATGCCTATGTTATGTACCATTCCTAACTGTGCTGTTGCTACTATATATGCCTATGTTATGTACCAATCCTAACTGTGCTGTTGCTACTATATATGCCTATGTTATGTACCAATCCTAACTGTGCTGTTGCTACTACATATGCCTATGTTATGTACCAATCCTAACTGTGCTGTTGCTACTATATATGCCTATGTTATGTACCAATCCTAACTGTGCTGTTGATACTATATATGCCTATGTTATGTACCAATCCTAACTGTGCTGTTGCTACTATATATGCCTATGTTATGTACCAATCCTAACTGTGCTGTTGCTACTATATATGCCTATGTTATGTACCATTCTTGAATAAAATATTGTTTAAACTAAATGAACCATTATGTTTGCAGTTAGAATATTATCACCATATATCTCCTATGGTAGGGTAGTATCACCAAATATCTCCTATGGTAGGGTAGTATCACCATATATCTCCTATGGTAGGGTAGTATCACCATATATCTCCTATGGTAGGGTAGTATCACCATATATCTCCTATGGTAGGGTAGTATCACCAAATATCTCCTATGGTAGGGTAGTATCACCATATATCTCCTATGGTAGGGTAGTATCACCAAATATCTCCTATGGTAGGGTAGTATCACCAAATATCTCCTATGGTAGGGTAGTATCACCATATATCTCCTATGGTAGGGTAGTATCACATATGTCTCCTATGTAGGGTAGTATCCCATATATCTCCTATGGTAGGGTAGTATCACCAAATATCTCCTATGGTAGGGTAGTATCACCATATATCTCCTATGGTAGGGTAGTATCACCATATATCTCCTATGGTAGGGTAGTATCACCATATATCTCCTATGGTAGGGTAGTATCACCATATATCTCCTATGGTAGGGTAGTATCACCATATATCTCCTATGGTAGGGTAGTATCACCAAATATCTCCTATGGTAGGGTAGTATCACCATATATCTCCTATGGTAGGGTAGTATCACCATATATCTCCTATGGTAGGGTAGTATCACCATATATCTCCTATGGTAGGGTATATCACCATATATCTCCTATGGTAGGTAGTATCACCATAATATCTCCTATGGTAGGGTAGTATCACAATATATCTCCTATGGTAGGGTATATCACCATATATCTCTATGGTAGGGTAGTATCACCTATATCTCCTATGGTAGGGTAGTATCACCATATATCTCCTATGGTAGGGTAGTATCACCATATATCTCCTATGGTAGGGTAGTATCACCATATATCTCCTATGGTAGGGTAGTATCACCAAATATCTCCTATGGTAGGGTAGTATCACCATATATCTTCTATGGTAGGGTAGTATCACCATATATCTCCTATGGTAGGGTAGTATCACCATATATCTCCTATGGTAGGGTAGTATCACCATATATCTCCTATGGTAGGGTAGTATCACCATATATCTCCTATGGTAGGGTAGTATCACCATATATCTCCTATGGTAGGGTAGTATCACCAAATATCTCCTATGGTAGGGTAGTATCACCATATATCTCCTATGGTAGGGTAGTATCACCATAATATCTCCTATGGTAGGGTAGTATCACCAAATATCTCCTATGGTAGGGTAGTATCACCATATATCTTCTATGGTAGGTAGTATCACCATATATCTCCTATGGTAGGGTAGTATCACCATATATCTCCTATGGTAGGGTAGTATCACCATATATCTCCTATGGTAGGGTAGTATCACCATATATCTCCTATGGTAGGGTAGTATCACCATATATCTCCTATGGTAGGGTAGTATCACCATATATATCCTATGGTAGGGTAGTATCACCATATATCTCCTATGGTAGGGTAGTATCACCAAATATCTCCTATGGTAGGGTGGTATCAGGTACAATTCATATTTCACCGAGTAGTTATTCAAAGTGTCATTAAGCACCTAAACAAACTTACATTCTGGCACAGAACAACTCGCTGATATCTATATGTAACTATCTGGCACTGAACAACTCGCTGATATCTATTGTAACTATCTGGCACAGAACAACTCGCTGATATCTATATGTAACTATCTGGCACAGAACAACTCGCTGATATCTATATGTAACTATCTGGCACAGAGCAACTCGCTGATATATTTATGTAACTATCTGGCACTGAACAACTCGCTGATATCTATATGTAACTATCTGGCACAGAACAACTCGCTGATATCTATATGTAACTATCTGGCATAGAACAACTCGCTGATATATATATGTAACTATCTGGCACTGAACAACTCGCTGATATCTATATGTAACTACCTGGCACAGAACAACTCGCTGATATCTATATGTAACTATCTGGCACTGAACAACTCGCTGATATCTATATGTAACTATCTGGCACTGAACAACTCGCTGATATCTATATGTAACTATCTGGCACAGAACAACTCGCTGATATATATATGTAACTATCTGGCATAGAACACAACTCGCTGATATCTATATGTAACTATCTGGCATAGAACAACTCGCTCATATCTATATGTAACTATCTGGCACAGAAACAACTCGCTGATATCTATATGTAACTATCTGGTACAGAACAACTCGCTGATATCTATATGTAACCATCTGGCACAGAACAACTCGCTGATATCTATATGTAACTATCTGGCACAGAACAACTCGCTGATATATATATGTAACTCTCTGGTACAGAACAACTCGCTGATATCTATATGTAACTATCTGGCACAGAAACAACTCGGTGATATATATATGTAACTATCTGGCACAGAAACAACTCGCTGATATCTATATGTAACTATCTGGCACATAAACAACTCGCTGATATCTATATGTAACTATCTGGCACAGAAACAACTCGCTGATATATATATGTAACTATCTGGCACAGAACAACTCGTTGATATCTATATGTAACTATCTGACACAGAACACAACTCGATGATATCTATGTGTAACTATCTGGCACAGAAACAACTCGCTGAGATCTATATGTAACTATCTGGTACAGAAACAACTCGCTGATATATATATGTAACTATCTGGCACAGAAACAACTCGCTGATATCTATATGTAACTATTGGCACAGAAACAACTCGCTGATATATATATGTAACTATCTGGCACAGAACAACTCGTTGATATCTATATGTAACTATCTGGCATAGAACACAACTCGCTGATATCTATATGTAACTATCTGGCACAGAAAAACTCGCTGATATCTATATGTAACTATCTGGCACAGAACAACTCGCTGATATATATATGTAACTATCTGGCACAGAGCAACTCGCTGATATATATATGTAACTATCTGCACAGAACAACTCGCTGATATTATATGTAACTATTGCACAGACAACTCGCTGATATTATATGTAACTATATGGCACAGAAAACTCGCTGTATCTATATGTAACTATTGCACAGAACAACTCGCTGATATATATATGTAACTATATGGCACAGAACAACTCGCTGATATATATATGTAACTATCTGCACAGAACAACTCGCTGATATCTATATGTAACTATATGCCACAGAACAACTCGCTGATATCTATATGTAACTATATGGCACAGAAACAACTCGCTGATATATATATGTAACTATCTGGCACAGAACAACTCGTTGATATCTATATGTAACTATCTGGCATAGAACACAACTCGCTGATATCTATATGTAACTATCAGGCACAGAAATAACTCGCTGTTATCTATATGTAACTATCTGGCACAGAACAACTCGCTGATATATATAGGTAACTATCTGGCACAGAGCAACTCGCTGATATATATATGTAACTATCTGCACAGAACAACTCGCTGATATCTATATGTAACTATATGCCACAGAACAACTCGCTGATATCTATATGTAACTATATGGCACAGAACAACTCGCTGATATCTATATGTAACTATCTGGCAGAGAACAACTCGCTGATATATATATGTAACTATCTGGCACAGAACAACTCGCTGATATCTATATGTAACTATCTGGCACAGAACAACTCGCTGATATCTATATGTAACTATATGCCACAGAACAACTCGCTGATATCTATATGTAACTATATGGCACAGAAACAACTCGCTGATATATATGTAACTATCTGGCACAGAACAACTGGCTGATATCTATATGTAACTATCTGGCACAGACACAACTCGCTGATATATTTATGTAACTATCTGGCACAGAAACAACTCGCTGATATATATATGTAACTATCTGGTACAGAACAACTCGCTGATATATATGTTTTGGGTGTGTTTTTGTTTTGGACTCGCTGATATTATATGTAACTATCTGGCACAGAAACAACTCGCTGATATCTATATGTAACTATCTGGTACAGAACAACTCGCTGATATATATATGTAACTATCTGGCACAGAAACAACTCGCTGATATCTATATGTAACTATCTGGCACAGAAACAACTCGCTGATATCTCTATATGCATACATTTAGCCTTCGTGGAACCGAGCAGGAAGTACTGATAACATACATTAACTTTGAATTTCAACGTTGTTTTATGACGAAGCCAGGCTGACAGTTTGTAGACTGATTAATGAAATGTAGGCCATTGTATGATCTTGTATTTCACAGTTTTATTTATTTAAGTTGACTACAAAACTGGCAAGATACAAAACTGGCAAGATATAATCCGCACTTATGTACCCGAATAGTTAGCGCAGATTGATATTCATACAACTTACCTTTCATCCGTTGGGTACCGGTAGATCTTGGGGGTACATGCTGTACATAGTTCTAGTATACCAGTAGAAATAAGGTGCATGCAAAGAATATGGATACATAGACAATAGTATCCGCACCAACTAACGTAGATTTGGTCTAGCAGTTACATTCCATGTTCTACCCTTGTGGCTTAAACAAGGATGCTTCTCGAATGTGGAATTCTTCTGTATTTTCGTCACGAAAATAATATGACTAAGATATTCTGGAGTCTTCATCTGAAGGGGAGGGGGTGGAGGGAAAGAGGAGGGAGGAGATACTAAACTTAATGCAGATATAAGCAGAAGCACACTATCATTCCTGGTACTGGCCCGTGATTATTGTTTTTAAACTTTTTTTATTTTACAACGATTGTGAAGCAAGTTCTATCAACTTATATTAATCACTTTCGTTGGCGCGGATGAAACCGTATATGTGGTCATTCGTGTGGGAGGAAACCGGAGTACCTGGAGAAAACCCACCTGTCCGATTTGGCGACCACCGTACCATGATTATTAACGCACCATACAGCCTCATTAAGCTGAATAGTTGTGTTGAAGGTAATCTGTTTCAGTTTATACAAATTTATTTTTAGCTTGATCGCGAAACAAGTTCTTTCAACTTATATTAATCACTCTCGAGACCTCATTCCTGATGGAATCCATCGCCATGAAGGAGAGAGAAGCGGCAATGTGGAATTTAAATGCCTTGCCTAAGGGCACAATCGTAACGGCTCCAGTGGGGCTCGAACTCCGGACCTTTCGCACCTGAAGCGAACGTGCATCCACTGTGCTATCACGACTTCCACTGTTTCAGTATGGTGACTATCTAAGACATATTGATACACGGACAGAGCGGTAACTATGTATGTTGATATATCGTACGTGAGTGATGTTTCTCTGAAGTTCATATCCAGTTCTATCTATCTATCTATCTATCTATCTTCCTTTAATGTCGAACCCCTCGCGGGGATGTAGACATGTTGCGGCGTCAAAAACCGCAAAGAAGTTAAAAGTATGAGTAGCTAAAAGTATAATTTAAGAGAGTAATGAAAATAAGTTGTGGTAAAAGTTTAAAAGCAGCTGCGCAGAACAACTAGGGACTGGCATGATCAATATGGCAAACTGCCGTATTGAATTGCTCTGTGGTAGGGAGATGGATACTGTCAGGAGGGAGATGGTTCCAATGGTAGATTGTTCTTGGAAAAAAGGAAAACTTGTAGTAGTCTGCAGTTGCTGTAATTAACCTATAGCTTAAGGAATGGCAATGGCGAGCAGGGCGGGAGAGGGGAACTAGGTAATTTTCAATGGGAATAGCAACAAGATCATTATGAATGTTATACATAAGGGATAACCTATTGTCAATACGCCGTTGATCTAGTCTGCGTAGATTTAGGGAATGTAGCATGTCTGCAACACTAAAGTACTAAAGAGTTCCTGCAATACTTATCTAGTTTCTACGGACTTCCGATCTAACAGTTTGAGCAAGACCGTTAAGGTTATGAATCTCTTGTTTGACAGTATCCCACTTCATTCGATTGAGAACTAGTACATATCATATACGGTGTATACGTGGAAGTCGTGATAGCGCAGTGGGTGTGCGTTCGCTTCAGGTATGAAAGGTCCGGAGTTCGAACCCCGCTGGAGCATTTACGATTGTGCCCTTAGGCAATGCATTTAATATCCACGTTGCCTCTTCTCTCTCCCTCGTGGCGATGGATTCCATCAGGAATGAGGTCTCGAGAGTGATTAATATAAGCTATATAAGAACTTGTTTCGCAATCGAGCTAAAATTAATTTGTGTAAACAGTTTCATGACATGCTGTCCTGTTCATGCTGTGCAAAAGATAGTAAAAACAAACATCTATTTGCACGAATAAATATTGTCATATATAAATAGAAATGTATTATATAAATACATTTATTTATTTATATATATGACACATTGTTAATCATGTAAGATTATGATTTTATGTAATATGTATAATCGTCTGCTATTATTTTCGCGCCTAAATTATCAGTTCTCTGTTTGCGCGGGAACAATTTTCACTACCGAGTGCAGGTTGTCAGTTATGTAAGATAATAGCCGCTTTATTGATGACAGAGAAACATGTAAATATATTGTATAACATCACAGATGTTTGGCGCCGTTATGTCTGTTATAGATGTTAATTTTGCTATTTAAGAAATGAGAAATGATGAAGAAATTAGTGCATTATTATCCTGCCAAGGAGGCATTTAAGGAATATATGTAACTCACTTTTAAGATATAAACTGTTTCTATGATAGTTAGAAAAATTAATATTTAAAGAAGTATTAACTCTTAAATATTAAAGTCGTATTAAATACGTGAACGGAAGATAATTAGGCCGTTTAAGAAACGATTGTTTTGGCTAATATATCTATTGGAATAGTTTGATGAAGGAAAGAAATTAATATAGTCATATGGGACTATTATGAACATATGGAAATAGTGAGGCGAACAATAAGATACGAGATATTACGAATATATGATACATGTAATAATATAAATTAAAGGCGATTGTTATAAATTATATTATACAAAGGAAAATGATAGACTGTGTTGAGTTATAAATTATTGAAGGACCATAGAGAAACCCCCTAGACAACGCCAGCGAGTCTACGATAGGATATACCCTGGTTAGAGCATTATTGAAGGACCGTAGAGAAACCCCCTAGACAACTCCAGCGAGTCTACGATAGGATAGACCCTGGTTAGAGCATTTATACCGGACAATATATATAAGTAGAAAGAGAGGTTTGCCACAATTGGGATGCTCGTCCGGGATTGGATCAAAGTAAAGACGGAGATTGGATCAAAGTAAAGACGGAGATTGGATCAAAGTAAAGACGGAGTTTGGATCGAAATAAAGACGGAGTTTGGATCGGAGTGGATTGGATCGAAATAAATTACGGAGTTGGATCGGAAGAAAGACGAATCCGGGTAACGAAATATCGTGACAGATCGGGACATATTGTGGAGGACACTAGGATACATTTATCGAAGATACCAGGAACTATTAATTAACGTAAACATAGAAGTGTACAAAAACAGTGTTAAGATTGGAAATTAAATAAATGAAGGACGCCATCGGATTATTAAATAGTGACCATTCTTAAAGTATTGGAACTATGTGAAAGGAGATATATTTGGATTATTATGTGAACTATTTTAAATGTGATAAATTATTTATATTGGATTAAAGGAGACGACACGAAATTCGGTAAGTACCAATTTCTTTTCATAGAGGCTGTTTAAAATATATAGTTAGACACATTATATTAGTGATCCACTGCCTTTCATGACACACAATTCTATAATACATTTGAAGAGACATTATTGGGAATAAAACTTTAGGAAATACAAAAACAAAATGGCGACGACTAGGAGTGCTAATGAGGAAATTGAGGGACCGGTTCGCCCCGACTTCCAGACCACAGGTGATGATATATGGGATAAGTTAATGAGACTACCCTACTTTAATCAAGCAAGCCTGGAACGCCAGTGTGAAATTTATGAGAAAGAGAGAGAACACGAGAGAGTAGAGAGAGAAAACGAGAGAGTAGCGAAAGAGAGAGAACACGAGAGAGTAGATAGAGAGAAATAGAGAGAAAACGAGAGAGTAGAGAAAGAGAGAGAGAGAGTAGAGAGAGAGAGAGAAAGAAAGAAAGAGAGAGAGAAGAGAAACAAAGAGAGATGGACAGAGAAGAAAGGATGAATAGAGACAAGATTAATATGGAGATTCGCCTGAGAGAAATCCAGAGGGATCAGGAATCTCAGCAATATAACCCCCTCCCTACAGATAATAGACCCCCTAAGACAAACATATCTGTTCCTAATTGGACCCCTACTACGAGGCCAGATAAATTCTTCTCAACTTGTGAGAGACTGTTTGAAGCTAGCCAGATCTCCAAACAAATTTGGGTGGGGCATATTATAGACAAGTTATCTGACAAGGCCAGAAATATATATGCCACGCTTCCTGTCCAAGATGCTAATAATTATGATATTCTTAAGGCCGCCATCTTGGATGAATATCGACTTTCACCCACTGTATACAGAACAAATTTCTTCTCTTGGGTAAAGAAACCTCAGCAGACCTATTCCGAATTCATTAAGGAATTAAGGGAGCAAATGACACTATGGACGGAGAACAATGATCCGAACGAAGTCAACTGGGTCGAGCTGCTCTTGAGATATAGGTTCGATTCCCAGGTAAGTGATGAACTTAATTTGTTCATTCTGGATAAAAGAGCATCCACTCTCCAGGAATGTATTGCATTGGCCGATGAATATAATCTCCATCGCAGATTGGCGCCCAGAACGCGGATTAATTCGAATCCGAGTATGATACCCAGAGATACGGAACGCCGACCTCCAGCCCCAAGGCCATACACCCCCACACCCATGTATCGACCCAATATGAGGAATGATAATTCCCAAGCTACACACAGAAATCCCCGTGTAGAAAAATATTGTAATTATTGTCGACGAAATGGCCACGCCCATAACGAGTGTTGGGCGAATCCCAATTCACATAGGTACCGAGGTACTAGAAATCTCGCGAACGGGCACATGTCAAACGCTAATCATAGCGCCGCCTTTATCACTAACGAACCAATCAACGCATCTGAGTATAAAGAAAGGGTAAACCCATTACTCGTCAAATATACAGGGCAGGCTCGAATTAATAATCATGCTGCATACGTGACATATTTAAGAGATACTGGCGCTACTATCAGTTTGTTGACTGCTAACGAGCAAACGGCTAATCAGTTGGAATACACAGGTGAACACGTGACCATTAAAGGTGTCAATTATATACCTGGTAATTATCCCGTGGCAAAGATTAGCATTAACTGTCCAATATACCGAGGCACTTTGAAGGTGGCTATATTGACACATTGATGCGCCGCATGGGTTGATCTGATAATAGGTAACGATTACGAAACTATCCCTGTCACTGATTTAATTACGTGTGGTGTTGTGACACGCTCCAAAATGAAAACAATCCCCTTTGATGAAACCGTCGCATCTATTCCAGACTTAGAAAACACACCCGATATTGAGGAATATGTATTACCTTTTCGGAATACTACTGAAATCAACCCCCCCTCTGAGAAAGCCAATAAGGAGACACCCCAAGATAGTCCATCTATTGATGACTTGAGCCCTGATAAATTATTGCGAGAACAGAACAATGACCCGTCATTATTGCCACTATGGGAAATGGCGCATGAAGAAAACCCCATAAAACAAGGATATTACATCCAGCCCGAATCCCGCTTACTTATGAGGAGAGAACAACCTCAGGACCCATCCAAGGTTCGACCCTGGAAAATATATGATCAGGTGGTAGTTCCACGAGGATTCAGGACTCATATAACGGGACTCGCACATGATAGTTTAAGTACGGGACACCTTGGACCGAGTAAAACCCTTAAGCGAATTAAGCGTCGCTTCTTTTGGCCAGGAATCCGAGCGGATGTTAAACGATTCTGCCATAGCTCTGGGCCGTGCCAGAGAGCTGGTAAGGGACAGAAATCCACTGCAGCCCCATTGAAACCTCTGCCCATTATATCCCAACCTTTCAGATTCATATCAGCTGATTTCGTGGGACCCTTGAAAAAAACTATTAACGGGAACCATTATATCTTGAATTTTATTGACCATGCCACTAAATATTCTGAATCTTTCCCATTCGCCACCGCGACCGCTGATAATGTTCAGAAGGCACTAATAGAGACTATATCTCGACATGGAAAACCCGAAACACTGTTGACTGACAGAGGAAGTGCATTCCTAGCTGACTCATTTACACGGTTCCTAGCCGAGAATGATATACGCCACTTAACTAGTCGCAGTTATAGGCCTCAAACCAACGGAGCTATTGAGAAATATAATGGCACGTTAAAAACCATGTTGAGGATTCTGGGAGAAACCACAGTAGAGCCTTGGGATGAAATGCTACCCTGGCTATTATTTGCATACAGAAGTGCAGAACACTCTAGTACTGGATACTTCCCCTTCTATCTTCTGTATGGGCGCGAACCTAGAATCTAGATTCCACTTATGACCGGTGGGTTAGAAATGAGCGGACCGAGGGGATCCCTATAGAAAACTATGTACAAGAATTGTGTCATAGATTAGCTGAAGCGTTACGCGAAGCTAGCGAGAATGCCCAACAGGCCGCCGACGGTCGAAAAACGAAATATGACAGAAATAAAAAGGCGAAAATGAGCGAATTCCAGCGTGGGGTATTCGTATTAGTCCGATTACCGTTAAAAGGTATGAAACTGAAGAATGCCCTCTAGGGACCGTATTTAGTGCACGAAAAGGTAGCGTCGCATACCTATATTATATACATGCCTGACAAAAGAGTCAAATACCGGGTTATGCATGTACATCAGTTGAAGCCCTGGACAGGTAGGGAGGATTGTGCCGCCATCGTTGAAAGTAGTCCGGCGTATGAATCCACAGACTCTACCCTATTAGATTACCAAGCCCCTACTGCCATAGAGAAGGAATTCGACCCTTGCAGTCCTCTTGAATCTGTGCCTAGGAAAGCTTGGCCGGATATCAGTCATTTACCCCCAGGCCACAGGGATGACATTACTCAAATATTAGACCGTTACCCCCGTCTGTTCTCTGGAAAACTGGGATGTTTCCATGGTGTTACCCATGATATTGATGTGCAAGGTGCCGCACCCGTAATCCGGCCATACTACCGCATGTCTCCAGAAAAGAAACAAATCATAAAAACCGAGCTAGATAAAATGTTGGAGTTAGGAATTATCCGTCCGCGCCGAAGCCAGTGGGCCTCCCCCCATAATATTGGTACGAAAGTCGGACTCAGAATGGCGACCGTGTATTGATTATCGCAAAATAAATGACCTGACACGAGGTGAAGTCTTCCCCATCCCTAGATTAGACGATCTAATCGATCAAGTCGCAGGTTCGAGCCTGATATCCATTATCGATTTGAACCGAGGGTACTGGCAGATCCCGCTTACCCCTCGGGCCAGTGAAATTGCAGCATTCATAACCCCCTGGGGCTTATTTGAACCATTAACTCTCCTATTTGGATTAAAAAATGGTGGTGTTACATTCCAAAGGGCTATAAATGAAATCATCGCTCAATCCCCGGGAGAACCCATCCGTGATAGATTTGCCGACGCATATTTGGATGATATTGTAATTCGATCCAATGTATGGTCACAGCATCTAAATCACTTGGATTGGACATTTCATAAACTAGAGAAAAGTGGTGTTACTTTGAACCCAAAGAAATGTAAAATTGGGTCAGGAACAGTCAGTTACTTGGGACACGAGTTAGGTTCGGGGAAAATCAAACCAATATCCAGTAAGGTCGAATGTATTGATAATATCTCTCCCCCAGATACCAAGAAACAATTACGAGGATATCTGGGATCAGTGGGATTTTACAGAAAATTCCCCAGTTTGCTGAAATAGTCGCCCCCTTGACAGACCTGTAAAGGGCAAGAGATCAGGGAATATTCTTACTCAGTGGAACGATAAACATCAATTTGCGTTTGAATCATTAAAGAAGGCGTTAACCAGTAAACCCATACTGAAGGTACCTGACTTTAACCAGGATTTCGAACTCTATACTGATGCCTCCGATTTGGGAATTTCAGCGGTACTGATTCAGAGCGTTGACCAAGTCTTACACCCAGTAGCATTTTATTCACGAAAAATAATTCCACGGGAGAAAAATTATTCTACTATCGAAACGGAGTTGTTGGCGATCGTTGCAGGCATTCAACATGTTCGTATATACGTAGGTACAAGCAGAATATTCATCAATTCTGATCATAATCCACTGGTCTGGTTAAGTAAATCAAAAACGACCAATCAACGCCTCTTAAGATGGGCACTGTGTCTCTCAGAATTTAATTAAACATATTAAAGGGACTCAAAATATACTGGCAGATTTCCTTAGTAGAGTTCAATAATTGTGATGTGTAAAGATAGGAATTCAGTAGTTTAGTATACAAACACTACCTCTATGATTAGACTGTTGGTACCTAGCGAGAGAAATGCTATTTTTGTAATATATGATGTATTGATGTTATATTGTTTTCTCCTATATATCCGATGGAGTGAAGATTTGCAAATCGGCAGATGGCGGACGATTTCAAACTTCAAGTTGGGTAGGGAGGATTGTGCAAAAGATAGTAAAAACAAACATCTATTTGCACGAATAAATATTGTCATATATAAATAGAAATGTATTATATAAATACATTTATTTATTTATTTATATATATGACACATTGTTAACCATGTAAGAATATGATTTTATGTAATATGTATAATCGTCTGCTATTATTTTCGCGCCTAAATTATCAGTTCTCTGTTTGAGCGGGAACAATTTTCACTACCGAGTGCAGGTGGTCAGTTATGTAAGATAATAGCCGCTTTATTGATGACAGAGAAACATGTAAATATATTGTATAACATCACAGATGTTTGGCGCCGTTATGTCTGTTATAGATGTTAATTTTGCTATTTAAGAAATAAGAAATGATGAAGAAATTAGTGCATTATTATCCTACCAAGGAGGCATTTAAGGAATATATGTAACTCACTTTTAAGATATAAACTGTTTCTATGATAGTTAGAAAAATTAATATTTAAAGAAGTATTAACTCTTAAATATTAGAGTCGTATTAAATACGTGAACGGAAGATAATTAGGCCGTTTAAGAAACGATTGTTTTGGCTAATATATCTATTGGAATAGTTTGACGAAGGAAGGAAATTAATATAGTCATATGTGACTATTATGAACATATGGAAATAGTGAGGCGAACAATAAGATACGAGATATTACGAATATATGATACATGTAATAATATAAATTAAAGGCGATTGTTATAAATTATATTATACAAAGGAAAATGATAGACTGTGTTGAGTTATAAATTATTGAAGGACCATAGAGAAACCCCCTAGACAACGCCAGCGAGTCTACGATAGGATATACCCTGGTTAGAGCATTACGTCCCAGTTTCGAACCCAGGGTTGGTTACACATGTTTCTCATCCTGTGCCATTTACTTGCTGTACTGGCTGTCCGATTAGCGCTGTGGTTAGCGCGCTCGCTTCTCACCAATGCAACCCGGGTTCGATCCTCGGACCGGGACCTGGAAGTATGTCAGATGGTACGGTGGTCGCCAGAACGGACAGGTGTGTTTTCTCCGGGTACTCCGGTGTCCTCCCACACGAATGACCACAGATACGCTTTCATCCGCGCCAACGAAAGTGATTAATATAAGTTGTTAGAACTTGCTTCGCATTCTTTGTAAAATAAATAAAGTTTAACTTGTTTTATTTATTTGCTTCTTATAAACATTAGACATAGATTAAGCATAACATACAAAGTTCCTGATAGTATGTTCCTGATAGTATGTTCCTGATAGTATGT
>CM026386.1:23556276-23586143 GCA_014843695.1 Archivesica marissinica | reverse complement strand
GACGTATTACTTATATATGTATATATTTGAACTGCTAATGGGCTTCACTCTGCATCTATTGTTTTAATGGTCTTAATATCATTTCATTCATCCAATGACATTTTTCTAACATTACCTAGTTTTGTGCAGTTCTCAAAGTCTCCAAACTGTACATTTGTATATCAAAACATCTCCGTAAGGATAGATAGTATATAAATAGGTGTTTGTTACATACTCTATTTCATTTCCCTTTGAAGGCGTTTGACATTCTGAACATATTAAACACACACAGGTAATCTCAGATTATAGGCATTATTTGAAGTATATATATATTACACATTAATTATGCCGTTTTGTTGTGATACATTTCTTTGATATTTAACATGTTAGTACATAAAACAATATATTGTATATTATGTTGATTGTTATCTTGAAAATGAAGTTTTGCTTTATATATGTATATATTTCATCAGCTGATGGCATTCATTCTGCATCCATTGTTTTAATGGTCTTACTATCATTTCATTCATTCTATGGTTGTTTGCTAACTTTACCTAGTTGTGTGCAATTCTCAAAGTGTCCAAACTGTGCATCAATACCACACGAGACATTCCTGGTTTCATGAGATGTTGCGTTTTTGCTAAACCCGTAACCACGTACACATTTGTATTTCAAAACATCTCCATAAGGAAAATTGGTATTTATTGAGGTGTTCGTTACAAACTCTATTTCATTTCCCATTGAAGGCGTTTGACATTCTGAAAGTATTAAACACATAATTACAAAGATGATCTCAGATCATATATTTGAAGTGTATATATTATACAACAATTATGCTATACATTTCGTTGATATTTAACATGTTCATACACAATACTATATATTGCATGAAAGTGTAAATCTTAATTGGATCGTTAAGCAAGAACCACCGCTGGGATCTAATCGCAGATATGCTACAGATAATTAATTGAAAAGCTTAGAATAAAACTAAATGTAAATATAGATAGACCATGTTGTATGTTTGCATATGTACCGTACTAGTGTAAAAGCAGTATGACATGTATGCGAGTTGTGTTCCTGTTGTTTGATTGTATGAACAGGGTACAATTGGTGTTCTTTCATCTATATCCGTTTGATGACTAGTGATAGCTATATACATAACAATGCGTATTCTAGTGAATGTAAAAATAGGCAGACATGTACATCTAAACCGTTCTGCAGAGCTAATGATCTAACTCTCGTCTGTCATAATACATTGACACATACATAGCAACCGAGCGGAATGATACTCGTATTGTTGCTTTGCGTCTTGTGTGAAAGTTCCTGAAACAAAGGAACTAGGTTACAAACCGTTCCATGTCTTTATGCGTGTATATTATACTTGAGTACTCACTGTATGGTCGGATATGTGGCATAGTTGTTGTACCTGAAACAATGAACTAGGTTACATATCCTTTCTCGTCTTTATGCGTGTATATTATGCTTGATTACTCACTGTGTGGTCGGATATGTTGCTTAATTGTTGTAGCAAAATCAGTGTACAGGACGATAGACGTACAACATGCACATTGTTAGGCCACAGTTCGCATACATGATGATATATGTACAAAATACACCGTTTTCGGCCAAAGTTTAAACCTCGAAGGTACACAAATATGAGAACATATGGAATGATTTAGAACGTAGTATTCTGTTTGCATATATTAACTGAATTCCTTACCCTTTATAATGCACGTCTTGAACGAGCTGAATGTAGCACTATCTTCACACTTGACAGTGTTTGTTGTATGACCTGAAGCATTACTGTGTAATTCGTATTCAGTCACACATTAATATTGAAGCATTGAGTCGTATGGTAGTAGTTGAAATTAACAACTACTATTGTGAGTAGATAGCGATAGTTTACATATTACTAGTATTTGACAATTAGATAATGAAAAGCACATACTATAACAACAGTTATTAAATAAGCAAAATCACTCAGGTAAAGAACGGCACAAACCAAAATTCACATCATCTTCTGCATACAACACCACACACCTCAACAGAAACCATCATTGTGGGAAAAAGAAATATAACTGTATGGCATACGATATTAATAATAATGCAGAATAAATATTGTGTTCATGTCCAATCATTTGCATTTCCTTGGCATTAGATGTTAGAATATCAATACGTTTCACAGTTTAAAATAAAATTATGTTAATTTGTTTAATTTGGCATTTATTTGACATACCTAATAATGCTATAATAATGATTATACAATTTTATTCGCATCATGTTTTTCAAGAGGGTTAGCTAAAATCCTATCAGTGGATCTTCTCAGTTATTGGGAAATGTCACAATTGGTCTTTGTGTAAACGTGGCTTCTCATAAAAGGTTAAATATACATCAATACTCGACTGACGGGTATCTAGAGACATGCTTTGAAATGGTGGTCTTAATTAACAGGTCGTCTTTCTTTCGCACACATTTAACTGTACGAGAAATGTCTACGCATATCACATACATATCTGTAGTCCAGTGGTAAAACGCTGGACTGGTACTCCAGGGATCGCAGGTTCGAACCCCCGTCTGACCGTAATAAAACTAACAGTCTTTCAGATGGGATGTTAAACCGAGGTCTCGTGTCGGTGCTTTACATCGTGCACGTAAAAGAACCAGAGGAGACTCTGGAATGGGTCACTCTCTGTATCATTGCACTATCCTCCAAAAATCTAAAATGACTAATCTCTTCAGGAGGCGTCGCTTATATGGGCAACCGGTAACGACGATAAATAAACGTAAAACACTACGCATGACAAATATTTACGGCGAATAACGTACCTGCGCATCGGTCAGTGTTGCAGACGGCAGTATCCGATGTGGGACCTGTGCACGCTTTGCCGCGTTGTGTTATGTGAGGATAGTCACATGATCGGTAACGTGTGTGTGTTCCATTTCCACACGTTACAGTACAAACTGACCATACCGTCCACTCTGACAACTTCCCATCAACTAGAACATTACTGTCATGTATTGTATTTTATGAAATAAATATGGGACGTAACTCGTGCAAGTTTGGAAAATATTTAATTCGGGTGTTGTTTTCTCCCATACTTCAGTATCCATGCCCTACTCTGGTTATTTTTTTATAGAGCTTGAAATGGGATCACATGTCAACATAATCTGCAGAATGTTGCATCTTACATGTCAAGAAGTAAATATTGTTTTGATACTAATTATAGAGATATATTTTGCAAAGCTTACATACAGCCGCATTTACCGAGTGCTCAATAATTGCAACAGCTTCCAGCATTCAGAAAAGTGTCCATCTACAGAAAACAGCATTTCTTTCAAGTGAATGCACATATTTTAATCAAGCACTATCTATATTCTTTCATCAATGGATGTTCTATCGAAAAACATGTTTATGTTTAAAATTGCAGACAGACATCTTGCATCTCAATTATATATGCCAACTGTATTCGCAAAAACGTAATATATAAAGTTTAAACCCGAATTAAGTTTTAACAACTTAATTTTAACAATATTAATCACTCTCGTTGGCGCGGATGAAAGCGTATGTGTGGTCTTTTATTTAGTTAGAAGCAAGTTCTAAAAATTGATATTAATCACTCTCGTTGGCGCGGATGAAAGCGTATATGTGGCCATTCGTGTGGGAGGAAACCGGAGTACCCGGAGAAAACCCACCTGTCCGATCTGGCGACCACGGTACCATCTCACATACTTCCCGGTCCGAGGATCGAGCCCGAGTTGCATTGGTGAGAAGCGAGCGCGCTGACCACTGCACTAATACGTGAATCTGATATCAAACACAAAAAGTGTATATATTTATGCTTTAGTGTAGTCTCATCAATGTGACACTAATATATACAACATATCACAAACCTATAATATATACTGAATCGAATTTCTAAACGTCCACCTGATGTTGTATAACAGTTGAAGACAATCAACAAGTAAAGACCATAGTAGAAAGCCAAAACTTAGGATTCCAACCTTCCGTTCCGCTTGGTCAGCCATGACAATAAATTGGTGTTTCTTAGCGTACATTGAAAGAGTATGGTGGATAACAATAGACTACCAATATTTGGACTAATACACAGACCCGTTACCCTAAACTCACAATTTATTAGGTGGACGTTTAGAAATGTGGTTCAGTGTATATATAAAATGTACAATACAAGACAAATGAAGTAAGCATAATATACGATTCCTGGCATTGTTTGTACAAGGATTGTCAATATATGTTGAAGCAAATGGGTTGGGCCACACGTTTTAACAACATTAGTTACTGTCATCCCCAATATACTACAATGTAACTAACAAAATGGCTGAATACAAGATTTGTGCAAATAATTTAATTAATTTCATGAATACTAAAAAATTAGGATAATGAAGAAAGTAGCCAGCAAAATATATAATATGTTGTTGCCGTAATGGTCAAAGAGAGCTATCATGGATGATTTATTGTTGCAGATAATTCATTTCTCGATACTTGGAGCCCTGGAGAATGGCTAGTAAAACTGGGCCACACATTTTAACAACATTAATTACGACCATCCCCGAAATTTGTATTAGGCCAAGAGTGGGGAAAAAACTTATTTTGGTTATAACGAGATGAATAACATCCTAACTTACATTAATAAACATTACTCTTCTTTTTCTTTTATGACTTCCAATGATTTGACTATATTTGTTATCCAATTTTATTTATTTTATCCCCCCCTGTTGGGAGCCTCATTTCACTACAATACACAAACGCACAGCACACTTCATATAATTGCACACTGCCACATTGGGATTACTAGCTAAGCATATTACAGGAAAATAGTGCAAATTAGGGTTTGAATAGTAAGGTCTCGTGTCGGTGCTTTACACCGTGCGCGTAAAAGAACCAGAGGATACTCTGGAATGGGTCACTGTCTGTATCATTGCACTATCCTCCAGTAATCTAAAATGACTATCGTCTTCAGGAGGCGTCACTCATATGGGCAACCGATAAATAAACGTAAAACACATATAGTGAAGATTTGTAAGAGCAGACATTGAATAACCATTGGAGTCGCCATATCACCCAATCTGTCGGCGAGACTTTAACCCCAAATACAAACAAAACAAAAACTTACCATTTGTTGTTCCTGTAGTGCCCAGAATACAACACAAAAATACTACCCCGACAATAACCATTGCAGCTATGTTGCCAGTGATATATGGCGGTGGCTTCATTCTGAATTCACTTTAGTTTCACTCGTATAATATTCGTTACATTTCATTTGTTGAACAATTATTGTGCAGTTTGTATATATGTATGTTATGTGAACGCAATAACATATGTTTTAGCAACAATTCACGTTATTAATTATTGCGAAAGAGCATGCACGTGGATTATTTGAGTATCTAAATGGTGTGTGAACAAAGCAGCAGGCCTTTATATTGCAACCTGGTTAAAATACGTTTGACCTATTTACTCGGATATATACGGCTTGCATACGTGTAGATAAGGGAAACAAAACAATCTACGTTGTGCAGACCAACACGGCCAAAAACTCGACCTCCGATAATATAGTGCTGATAAATATGACGAACACCTAAACACCGTATAATATTGTTTCGCAATCGAGCTAAAATAAATTTGTATAATAAAAAAAAAACCCAGGATAAACTGTTTCTAATTAGTTATGTTAAAAGAACTAAATGTATGCATGTTATATTCGTCGAAACTTGTGTGGACTTGCATAGTTATCCGTAGGCCAGTAAGTTACTCGGCATGTAGCAAACCTCTCTTTCTACTTATATATATTGTCCGGTATAAATGCTCTAACCAGGGTCTATCCTATCGTAGACTCGCTGGAATTGTCTAGGGGGTTTCTCTACGGTCCTTCAATAATGCTCTAACCAGGGTCTATCCTATCGTAGACTCGCTGGCGTTGTCTAGGGGGTTTCTCTATGGTCCTTCAATAATTTATAACTCAACACAGTCTATCATTTTCCTTTGTATAATATAATTTATAACAATCGCCTTTAATTTATATTATTACATGTATCATATATTCGTAATATCTCGTATCTTATTGTTCGCCTCACTATTTCCATATGTTCATAATAGTCACATATGACTATATTAATTTCCTTCCTTCGTCAAACTATTCCAATAGATATATTAGCCAAAACAATCGTTTCTTAAACGGCCTAATTATCTTCCGTTCACGTATTTAATACGACTCTAATATTTAAGAGTTAATACTTCTTTAAATATTAATTTTTCTAACTATCATAGAAACAGTTTATATCTTAAAAGTGAGTTACATATATTCCTTAAATGCCTCCTTGGTAGGATAATAATGCACTAATTTCTTCATCATTTCTTATTTCTTAAATAGCAAAATTAACATCTATAACAGACATAACGGCGCCAAACATCTGTGATGTTATACAATATATTTACATGTTTCTCTGTCATCAATAAAGCGGCTATTATCTTACATAACTGACCACCTGCACTCGGTAGTGAAAATTGTTCCCGCTCAAACAGAGAACTGATAATTTAGGCGCGAAAATAATAGCAGACGATTATACATATTACATAAAATCATAATCTTACATGGTTAACAATGTGTCATATATATAAATAAATAAATAAATGTATTTATATAATACATTTCTATTTATATATGACAATATTTATTCGTGCAAATAGATGTTTGTTTTTACTATCTTTTGCACAATCCTCCCTACCCAACTTGAAGTTTGAAATCGTCCGCCACCTGCCGATTTGCAAATCTTCACTCCATCGGATATATAGGAGAAAACAATATAACATCAATACATCATATATTACAAAAATAGCATTTCTCTCGCTAGGTACCAACAGTCTAATCATAGAGGCAGTGTTTGTATACTAAACTACTGAATTCCTATCTTTACACATCACAATTATTGAACTCTACTAAGGAAATCTGCCAGTATATTTTGAGTCCCTTTAATATGTTTAACAAATTAAATTCTGAGAGACACAGTGCCCATCTTAAGAGGCGTTGATTGGTCGTTTTTGATTTACTTAACCAGACCAGTGGATTATGATCAGAATTGATGAATATTCTGCTTGTACCTACGTATATACGAAAATGTTGAATGCCTGCAACGATCGCCAACAACTCCTTTTCGATAGTAGAATAATTTTTCTCCCGTGGAATTATTTTTCGTGAATAAAATGCTACTGGGTGAGACTTGGTCAACGCTCTGAGTCAGTACCGCTGAAATTCCCAAATCGGAGGCATCAGTATAGAGTTCGAAATCCTGGTTAAAGTCAGGTGCCTTCAGTATGGGTTTACTGGTTAACGCCTTCTTTAATGATTCAAACGCAAATTGATGTTTATCGTTCCACTGAGTAAGAATATTCCCTGATCTCTTGCCCTTTAAAAGTTCTGTCAAGGGGGCGGCTATTTCAGCAAACTGGGGAATGAATTTTCTGTAAAATCCCACTGATCCCAGATATCCTCGTAATTGTTTCTTGGTATGTGGGGGAGAGATATTATCAATACATTCGACCTTATTCGTGTCCCAAGTAACTGACTGTTCCTGACCCAATTTTACATTTCTTTGGGTTCAAAGTAACACCACTTTTCTCTAGTTTATGAAATGTCCAATCCAAGTGATTTAGATGCTGTGACCATACATTGGATCGAATTGCAATATCATCCAGATACGCGTCGGCAAATCTATCACGGATGGGTTCTCCCGGGGATTGAGCGATGATCTCATTCATAGCCCTTTGGAATGTAACACCACCATTTTTAAATCCAAATGGGAGAGGTAATGGTTCAAATAAGCCCCAGGGGGTTATGAATGCTGCAATTTCACTGGCCCGAGGGGTAAGCGGGATCTGCCAATACCCTCGGTTCAAATCGATATCAGGCTCGAACCTGCGACTTGATCGATTAGATCGTCTAATCTAGGGATGGGGAAGGCTTCTCCTCGTGTCAGGTCATTAATTTTGCGATAATCAATACACGGTCGCCATTCCGAGTCCGACTTTCATACCAATATTATGGGGGAGGCCCACTGGCTTCGGCTCGGGCGGATAATTCCTAACTCCAACATTTTATCTAGCTCGGTTTTTAAGATTTGTTTCTTTTCTGGAGACATGCGGTAGTATGGCTGGATTACGGGTGCGGCACATCAATATCATGGGTAACACCATGGAAACATCCCAGTTTTCCAGAGAACAGACGGGGGTAACGGTCTAATATTTGAGTAATGTCATCCCTGTGGCCTGGGGGTAAATGACTGATATCTGGCCAAGCTTTCCTAGGCACAGATTCAAGAGGACTGCATGGGTCGAATTCCTTCTCTATGTCAGTAGGGGCTTGGTAATCTAATAGGGTAGAGTCTGTGGATTCATACGCCAGACTACTTTCAGCGATGGCACAATCCTCCCTACCTGTCCAGGGCTTCAACTGATTTACATGCATAACCCGGTATTTGACTCTTTTGTCAGGCATGTATATAATATAGGTATGCGACGCTACCTTTTCGTGCACTAAATACGGTCCCTGGAGGGCATTCTTCAGTTTCATACCTTTTAACGGTAATCGGACTAATACGAATTCCCCACGCTGGAATTCGCTCATTTACGCCTTTTTATTTCTGTCGTGTTTCGACCATCGACGGCCTGTTGCGCATTCTCGCTAGCTTCGCGTAACGCTTCAGCTAATCTATGACACAATTCTTGTACATAGTTTTCTATAGGGATCCCCTCGGTCCGCTCATTTCTAGCCCACCGGTCATAAGTGGAATCTAGATTATCTCTAGGTTCGCGCCCATACAGAAGGGGGAGTATCCAGTACTAATGTTCTGCACTTCTGTATGCAAATAATAGCCAGGGTAGCATTTCATCCCAAGGCTCTACTGTGGTTTCTCCCAGAATCCTCAACATGGTTTTTAACGTGCCATTATATTTCTCAATAGCTCCGTTGGTTTGAGGCCTATAACTGCTACTAGTTAAGTGGCGTATATCATTCTCGGCTAGGAACCGTGTAAATGAGTCAGCTAGGAATGCACTTCCTCTGTCAGTCAACAGAGTTTCGGGTTTTCCATGTCAAGATATAGTCTCTATTAGTGCCTTATGAACATTATCAGCGGTCGCGGCGGCGAATGGGAAAGATTCAGAATATTTAGTGGCATGGTCAATAAAATTCAAGATATAATGGTTCCCGTTAATAGTTTTGTTCATGGGTCCCACGAAATCAGCTGATATGAATCTGAATGGTTGGGATATAATGGGCAGAGGTTTCAATGGGGCTACAGTGGATTTCTGTCCCTTACCAGCTCTCTGGCACGGCCCACAGCTATGGCAGAATCGTTTAACATCCGCTCGGATTCCTGGCCAAAAGAAGCGACGCTTAATTCGCTTACGGTTTTTACTCGGTCCAAGGTGTCCCATACTTAAACTATCATGTGCGAGTCCCGTTATATGAGTCCTGAATCCTCGTGGAACTACCACCTGATCATATATTTTCCAGGGTCGAACCTTGGATGGGTCCTGAGGTTGTTCTCTCCTCATAAGTAAGCGGGATTCGGGCTGGATGTAATATCCTTGTTTTATGGGTTTTTCTTCATGCGCCATTTCCCATAGTGGCAATAATGACGGGTCATTTTTCTGTTCTCGCAATAATTTATCAGGGCTCAAGTCATCAATAGATGGACTATCTTGGGGTGTCTCCTTACTGGCTTTCTCAGATGGGGGATTGATTTCAGTAGTATTCCGAAAAGGTAATACATATTCCTCAATATCGGGTGTGTTTTCTAAGTCTGGAATAGATGCGACGGTTTCATCAAAGGGGATCGTTTTCTTTTTGGAGCGTGTCACAACACCATACGTAATTAAATCAGTGACAGGGATAGTTTCGCAATCGTTACCTATTATCAGGATCAACCCCTGCGGCGCATCTATGTGTCAATATAGCCATCGACAAAGTGCCTCAGTATATTGGACAGTTAACGCTAATCTTTGCCACGGGATAATTACCAGGTATATAATTGACACCTCTTATGGTCACGTGTTCACCTGTGTATTCCAACTGATTAGCCGTTTGCTCGTTAGCAGTCAACAAACTGATCGTAGCGCCAGTATCTCTTAAATATGTCACGTATGCAGCATGATTGTTAATTCGAGCCTGCCCTGTATTATTACCCTTTCTTTATACTCAGATGTGTTGATTGGTTCGTTAGTGATAAAGGCGGAGCTATGATTAGCGTTTGACATGTGCCCATTCACAAGATTTCTAGTACCTCGGTACCTAGGTGAATTGGGATTCGCCCAACACTCGTTATGGGCGTGGCCATTTGCGTCAACAATAATTACAAAATTTTTCTACACGGGGATTTCTGTGTGTAGCTTGGGAAATATCATTCCTCATATTGGGTCGATACATGGGTGTGGGGGTGTATGGCCTTGGGGCTGGAGGTCGGTGTTCCGTATCTCTGGGTTTCATACTCGGATTCGAATTAATCCGCGTTCTGGGTGCCAATCTGCGATGGAGATTATATTCATCGGCTAATGCAATACATTCCTGGAGAGTGGATGCTCTTTTATCCAGAATGAACAAATTAAGTTCATCACTTAGCTGGGAATCGAACCTATATCTCAAGAGCAGCTCGACCCAGTTCACTTCGTTCGGATCATTGTTCTCCGTCCATAGTGTCATTTGCTCCCTTAATTTCTTAATGAATTCGGAATAGGTCTGCTGAGGTTTCTTTACCCAAGAGAAGAATTTTTTTTCTGTATACAGTGGGTGAAAGTCGATATTCATCCAAGATGGCGGCCTTAGAATATCATAATTATTAGCATCTTGGACAGGAAGCGTGGCATATATAGTTCTGGCCTTGTCAGATAACTTGTCTATAATATGCCCCACCCAAATTTGTTTGGAGATCTGGCTAGCTTCAAACAGTCTCTCACAAGTTGAGAAGAATTTATCTGGCCTCATAGTAGGTGTCCAATTAGGAACAGATATGTTGGTCTTAGGGGGTCTATTATCTGTAGGGAGGGGGTTATTTTGCTGAGATTCCTGATCCCTCTGGATTTCTCTCAGGCGAATCTCCATATTAATCTTGTCTCTATTCATCCTTTCTTCTCTGTCCATCTCTCTTTGTTTCTCTCTCTTTGTTTCTCTCTCTCTACTCTCTCTTTCTCTACTCTCTCGTTTTCTCTCTCTTTCTCATAAATTTCACCCTGGCGTTCCAGGCTTGCTTGATTAAAGTAGGGTAGTCTCATTAACTTATCCCATATATCATCACCTGTGGTCTGGAAGTCGGGTCGAACCGGTCCCTCAATTTCCTTATTAGCACTCCTAGTCGTCGCCATTTTGTTTTTGTATTTCCCAAAGTTTTATTCCCAATAATGTCTCTTCAAATGTATTATAGAATTGTGTTTCATGAAAGGCAGTGGATCACTAATATAATGTGTCTAACTATATATTTTAGACAGCCTCTATGAAAAGAAATTGGTACTTACCGAATTCCGTGTCGTCTTCGTATAAATAATTTATCACATTTAAAATAGTTCACATAATAATCCAAATATATCTCATTTCACATAGTTCCAATACTTTAAGAATGTTCACTATTTACTAATAATCCGATGGCGTCCTTCATTTATTTAATTTCCAATCTTAACACTGTTTTTGTACACTTCTATTTTTACGTTAATTAATAGTTCCTGGTATCTTCGATAAATGTATCCTAGTGTCCTCCACAATATGTCCCGATCTGTCACGATATTTCGTTATCCCGATTCGTCTTTCTTCCGATCCAACTCCGTAATTTATTTCGATCCAATCCACTCTTTATTTCGATCCAAACTCCGTCTTTATTTCGATCCAAACTCCGTCTTTACTTTGATCCAATCTCCGTCTTTACTTTGATCCAATCCCGGACGAGCGTACCAATTGTAGCAAACCTCTCTTTCTACTTATATATTTTGTCCGGTATAAATGCTCTAACCAGGGTCTATCCTATCGTAGACTCGCTGGAGTTGTCTAGGGGGTTTCTCTACGGTCCTTCAATAATGTTCTAACCAGGGTCTATCCTATCGTAGACTCGCTGGCGATGTCTAGGGGGTTTCTCTATGATCCTTCAATAATTTATAACTCAACACAGTCTATCATTTTCCTTTGTATAATATAATTTATAACAATCGCCTTTAATTTATATTATTACATGTATCATATATTCGTAATATCTTGTATCTTATTGTTCGCCTCACTATTTCCATATGTTCATAATAGTCCCATATGACTATATTAATTTCCTTCCTTCATCAAACTATTCCAATAGATATATTAGCCAAAACAATCGTTTCTTAAACGGCCTAATTATCTTCCGTTCACGTATTTAATACGACTTTAATATTTAAGAGTTAATACTTCTTTAAATATTAATTTTTCTAACTATCATAGAAACAGTTTATATCTTAAAAGTGAGTTACATATATTCCTTAAATGCCTCCTTGGCAGGATAATAATGCACTAATTTCTTCATCATTTCTCATTTCTTAAATAGCAAAATTAACATCTATAACGGCGCCAAACACCTGTGATGTTATACAATATTATTACTTGTTTCTCTGTCATCAATAAAGCGGCTATTATCTTACATAACTGACCACCTGCACTTGGTAGTGAAAATTGTTCCCACGCAAACAGAGAACTGATAATTTAGGCGCGAAAATAATAGCAGACGATTATACATATTACATAAAATCATAATCTTACATGGTTAACAATGTGTCATATATATAAATAAGTAAATGTATTTATATAATACATTTCTATTTATATATGACAATAATTTATCCGTGCAAATAGATTGATTTCTTCTTCTATCTTTTGCACAACGTCAAGGGTATAGCTTCATACAGGCAGTATAATGTTTGTGTCTACACATTTTCTTCCAAAATTGACAATATTAAAATATGGAAAACGAAATAAAAAATGATGAATACAGTGATGGATGTGTATGATGCACCGAACCCATTGAATATGAAAAGAAGTCTCTATTTCATTAGTTTTTAATTGATACAAGACGATTTTCAGAACTGAGCAAATATGTTCCTTGTTTCTCGTCAAAATATGCCTTAAAATGCCTCAGAATGCAGATGCAGCGATATAGATTTTCAGGGGATATGTCCTCGGGCGCCCGCATCATAGTGATGCCAATCGTGATATATCAAGCTCAAGCTACGCCCCCTGTATGTCGTGCTGCCTAGCTTAAGATTAAATGTAAAGACGATTCTAAGAAACATGTTTGATTCTTTACATATTTTATATATATCCTGCAATTTCAGATGTCACATCAAAGAAGTGAATTAGTTCATGTGAACCTTAGAGTACGCATGCCCCTGCGAGATTATCCCGGGGGTAACAGTAATTACTTTGTCGCCGCCGTCGGGTCTGCTCCGCAGCTTGGAAACGGCGTTCCACAGAGAGCACAGCGATGCCAACCTGTGAGAAATAACTTCTGGGAGAAGGACGTATGGTATGTGCAATACACAATCATGTTACTGTATGTGCATTGTAGAATCACACGGTATGTGTAATACACAATCATGTTACTGTATGTGCATTGTAGAATCACACGTGTAATACACAATCATGTTACTGTATGTGCATTGTAGAATCACACGGTATGTGCAATACACAATCATGTTACTGTATGTGCATTGTAGAATCACACGGTATGTGCCTCTTTAATGACCTTAGATAATTTAGTCGCCCAAATGCATTTATGCGGTGGCGACTTTAAATAAAACTACATCGTTCCCGTGTCGACCCATTTCCTGTAGAACCAGTCATTGAAAGTGCCATAACTGGCCCCAATTCCGCCGGAAACATAATTATCAATGTATTGTGTCAATGTTGAAACTACTGGGGTACGTTAATTATGGTCATAAAATATATTTGTTTTATTACTTGGGTCGGTGACACGATGCATAACGGACTTTGTTAATTACAGCTTCGTTTCCGTTATAATGAGGGCCACATGTGATTTAACACGACATCTTATGGACCGTTATATCTCACTGAGTCTATACTATGTGCTATATCTCACTGAGCCTACACTATATATGCTATATCTCACTGAGTCTATATTATATATGCTATATCTCACTGAGCCTATACTATATATGCTATATCTCACTGAGTCTATATTATATATGCTATATCTCACTGAGCCTTTACAATATATGCTATATCTCACTGAGTCTATATTATATATGCTATATCTCACTGAGTCTATATTATATATGCTATATCTCACTGAGCCTATATTATATGCTATATCTCACTGAGTCTATATTATATATGCTATATCTCACTGAGTAAGACTGGTACAATGTACTAATAGGCATTACCTTGCGCATTATGAACAATCTCTTATAACCGTTACCAATACATAATACGGTTTTTATTTTTTAAGCATCACAAAAACAGCTGCTAATTAGTTCACTCTCGATTTGATCGAGGTTGATAATTGATCTTTTAAAATATTTCTTAATCGGCTAGTGCATTTGTTTTTAATTACAGTGTGTGAAACGTATGAAACGTATGTATTTTAATTTATGTAATGTACATGGATGAGCGGTAAATAAAGATCAAAACTTCAAAGACCCGGACCATAGAAATATTTTCTTATCTATAATATTGTTTGTTAATACACGTCTATGTATAATAAAAATAAAAATGGTAGTACAGTTTTATAATCTATTTTGTTGTTTATGCAATGAAGGTTATCCTCTTTCACGAACAATGGCATAATTATATACACTGACAAAACATGATACCATGTCTGCAACAACATCTTCTATACAAGCATTATACGGTATTATCTACCCAGCAAAAACGAATCAACGCGAATTTCATAATTCATGCTTCATTGCCTTTTATTGCCTTAGGCAAATTTACACAGATATCCGCTGATACAATAACCATAAATCGCGTTGATCAAAGGTAGAAAACTCCTACAATGTGATCGCTCGAAATGAACAAGGGACGCTACCTAGTCAAATCTGCTAAAATAGTCGCTATTGAATACACAATCATGTTACTGTATGTGCATTGTAGAATCACACGGTATGTGCAATACAAATCATGTTACTGTTTGTGCATTGTAGAATCACACCGGAAGTCATGATTGCGCAGTTATTGCGCTTTCGCTTCATGTGTTAAAGACCAGGAGTTCGTCCCAAGATTCATTGTGTCCTTAGGCAAGTAGTAGGCAAGACACATGGCGTTTCAACCCCTGTGGTAAATTCACTCTGTTGTCTCATCTAATCTACGATGGCAGATTACTAATCATTGACCCACCAGTATGCAAAAATATATAGCCAGATCAGGCTCAATGCTGTTTGCTATTCGGATAGTAGAGTTAAAGTGTGGAAGTCGTGATAGCGCAGTGGATGCGCGTTCGCTTCAGGTGCGACATGTCCGGAGTTCGAGCCCCGCTGGAGCCGTTACGTGTGTGCCCTTAGGCAAGGCATTTAAATTCCACGTTGCCTCTTCTCTCTCCCTCGTGGCGATGGATTCCATCAGGAATGAGGTCTCGAGAGTGATTAACATAAGTTGTAAGAACTTGTTTCGCAATCGAGCTAAAATAAATTTGTATAAATTAGAGTTAAACACTTGTTTGAAAAGCAACAACAATATAGACTCGTTGCATGTGACATCTAAATATTGATATACTTATATACGTTCTCGATTGTACTTGATTAATGAGAAATACTGAAATAAAGATACAAGTTCTTGATTAATTATAGCTTGCTGAGAAATACTGAAATAACGATACACGTTCTTGATTAATTATAACTTTCTGAGAAATACTGAAATACAGATACAAGTACTTGATTAATTATAGCTTGCTGGGAAATACGGAAATAAAGATACACGTTCCTGATTAATTATAGCTTGCTGAGAAATACTGAAATAAAGATACACGTTCTTGATTAATTATAGCTTGCTGAGAAATACTGAAATAACGATGCAAGTTCTTGATTAATTATAGCTTGCTGAGAAATACTGAAATAAAGATACAAGTTCATGATTAATTATAGCTTGCTGAGAAATACGGAAATAAAGATACAAGTTCTTGATTGTATTTACAGGTAGCTGAGACAACTGAATGTAATAGAGAAGTTCGTGTTTGCTTACAAGGTGCAGCAAAATACTGATTTACGATTCAAGTTCTTGTTTGCTTTTACAGAGTCCCGAAATATACTGATTTACGATTCAAGGTCTTGGTGGTAAAGGCCTCCAATAACTCTAATGTGGAGATGGAAGACGTGAGATCAAAGTAGGACAGAGACCTCTTACAGTGGAAACTAGTTTCAATAGAATTGACATCTTTGCCATGGAAGGTAAACATATTACATAAATAACAATATTTTGCGGGAAAGTAATATCTAGGGGAACACGATGCTGCGTGTCTGAAACCCCCATCGATATCTCGAATTTTAATCTCAAACATGCAGAGAGAATATTAGGTTACTGTCTTATAAATATAAACGTATTATGCAATTTTTAATTAGGAGGGCCGTTTTCTTGAATGTTTACGTATTGTCTAAGGTACAAGAATCATAGAATGTATGTATTCACATATAATTATAAAGGAAATAGTTATACTACTTATTGGTTTTCTTGAATGTTTACGTATTGTCTAAGGTACAAGAATCATAGAATGTATGTATTCACATATAATTATAAAGGAAATAGCTATACTACTTATTGGTTGGTCTATTCTATCAGCATAATCGATGGTATTGCTTTAACAAATACGTTCAAGTTTCCCTGACCATGTTGCGTTCAGGCGTTCTTACTTATAATTTGACGGATTATCCTGATCACATTATACTTCTATAAATTACTTGTATTTTTGTATATCAGTATTTATTAAGTTTTGAAACTAAGAGAGTTATGTTTTCCAAGCTTTGTTATGATTTTGTGTAAGAAGAAATATAATACAGCAACGCACATGGCGGTCCGATAGTAGTTTAGTTCAACTGTCCGGCATCAAATCGCGATGCAATAGTGGCTAGATATCCACCTTACTTTGCACATGGCGGTCCGATAGTAGTTTAGTTCAACTGTCCGGCATCAAATCGCGATGCAATAGTGGCTAGATATCCACCATACGTTGCACATGGCTGTCCGATATTAGTTTAATTTAACTGTCCGGCATCAAATCGCGATGCAATAGTGGCTAGATATCCACTATACGTTGATCTCGATATTAAACTAACTATTACATATGCACATCTTTCTCTCTGTTGTCGATACTGTTTCGATACTGTCGCGCTGGTTCTGCTGTTAGCGAAATGAAATTCCACAATATTTCAAATATTCTTTCTTTTTGCAGATAACGCAGCGAGTATTCATAGAGGGCCAGCATTACCTAATAATGCGATATTCCACGTTCCCTGCCTGCTAATACCGAAAGCAAGCCATGCCCAATTTGTTGTTCCGAGAATTGGAAATCCACAAACATACCATCGCCCAAGGAATATCAACCGCCTTGAAATCAAGGATGTCATTTACTAAATTTGGAAAATAAAATTAATGTTACCTTTTTGAAGTTGTGTTTGTTTGGATTTTGGGTTTTAAGTCACACCTACAGCTTAGGTGTACCTCTGAGCAATATTTCAAGCACGGGCGGTTGCCCGGATATAACCACCGCCCTTTTGCAAGCCAGCTGCAACATTATCCTAACATGAAAATACTAGTTTGATCTACATTCTAAATTACGAATCAATGTCGGCGAAGCGTTTGAAAATCCAAACGCAACTTCCGTAGGCAAAGAAGAAAAAAGCTCAGTAGACAACTAGCGTACTAGCATGACATTTATAGAAACACGGATGAATGACGTCATTTTCACTGACTGTGACAGAAGGCTGCAAGTTTAGCATGCGAGGTGTGGGTTCGAATCTGCGAATGGGAACTTTTTTTAAAGAAAATAATATCTGGACCACCCTCACACCAGGAGTAGACATAATGAGAAGATTACTGTTCAATATTCTATAATTAAATTATGCACCTGGTGGGGGTGCATTTGCTAGAAATTACCACCTTGCATGTCTCTGCCTCAGAACAGTTCATGAAGTTTGATGCAGGAAGCTTTACAGTGAAACGAAATGCAATTGTGTTCAACCAGTTGGCAGCTGACAAAGCTATAGAATGGTTTACTCATTGCTGTACGGTTGTCTGTGACATAATAGGCAGCACGCCGAATGAGCTTCAAGACAAATGTGCATTAGATATAATGAATATACATATGTGTCCAAATGTACTATATCAATGTTTGGAATGGACAATGCTGGCGTCTGAATGTACTATATCAATGTTTGGAATGGACAATGCTGGCGTCTGAATGTACTAAATCAATGTTTGGACTGGACAATGATGGCGTCTGAATGTACTAAATCAATGTTTGGAATGGTGGACAATGATGGCGTCTGAATGTACTAAATCAATGTTTGGAATGAACAATGATGGTGTCTGAATGTACTAAATCAATGTTTGGAATGGACAATGATGGCGTCTGAATGTACTAAATCAATGTTTGGAACGATCAATGATGGCGTCTGAATGTACTAAATCAATGTTTGGAATGGACAATGATGAAGTCTGAATGTATGAAATCAATGTTTGGACTGGACAATGATGGCGTCTGAATGTACTAAATCAATGTTTGGAATGGTGGACAATGATGGCGTCTGAATGTACTAAATCAATGTTTGGAATGAACAATGATGGCGTCTGAATGTACTAAATCAATGTTTGGAATGGACAATGATGGCGTCTGAATGTACTAAATCAATGTTTGGAATGGACAATGATGGCGTCTGAATGTACTAAATCAATGTTTGGAATGGACAATCATGGCGTCTGAAAGTACTAAATCAATGTTTGGAATGGACAATGATGGCGTCTGAATGTACTAAATCAATGTTTGGAATGGACAATGATGGCGCCTGATTGTACTAAATCAATGTTTGGAATGGACAATGATGGCGTCTGAATGTACTAAATCAATGTTTGGAATGGACAATGATGGCGTCTGAATGTACTAAATCAATGTTTGGAATGGACAATGATGGCGTCTGAAAGTACTAAATCAATGTTTGGAATGGACAATGATGGCGTCTGAATGTACTAAATCAATGTTTGGAATGGACAATCATGGCGTCTGAAAGTACTAAATCAATGTTTGGAATGGACAATGATGGCGTCTGAATGTACTAAATCAATGTTTGGAATGGACAATGATGGCGCCTGATTGTACTAAATCAATGTTTGGAATGGACAATGATGGCGTCTGAATGTACTAAATCAATGTTTGGAATGGACAATGATGGCGTCTGAATGTACTAAATTAATGTTTGGAATGGACAATGATGGAGTCTGAATGTACTAAATCAATGTTTGGAACGATCAATTATGGCGTCTGAATGTACTAAATCAATGTTTGGAATGGACAATGATAGCGTCTGAATGTACTAAATCAATGTTTGGAATGGTGGACAATGATGACGTCTGAATGTACTAAATTAATGTTTGGAATGGACAATGATGAAGTCTGAATGTACTAAATCAATGTTTGGAATGGTGGACAATGATGGCGTCTGAATGTACTAAATCAATGTTTGGAATGGTGGACAATGATGGCGTCTCAATGTACTATATCAATGTTTGGAAAGGTGGACAATGATGGCGTCTGAATGTACTAAATCAATGTTTGGAATGGACAATACTGAAGTCTGAATGTATTAAATCAATGTTTGGACTGGACAATGATGGCGTCTGAATGTACTAAATCAATGTTTGGAATGGTGGACAATGATGGCGTCTGAATGTACTAAATCAATGTTTGGAATGGTGGACAATGATGGCGTCTGAATGTACTAAATCAATGTTTGGAATGGACAATGATGGCGTCTGAATGTACTAAATCAATGTTTGGAATGGACAATCATGGCGTCTGAAAGTACTAAATCAATGTTTGGAATGGACAATGATGGCGCCTGATTGTACTAAATCAATGTTTGGAATGGACAATGATGGCGTCTGAATGTACTAAATCAATGTTTGGAATGGACAATGATGGCGCCTGATTGTACTAAATCAATGTTTGGAATGGACAATGATGGCGTCTGAATGTACTAAATCAATGTTTGGAATGGACAATCATGGCGTCTGAAAGTACTAAATCAATGTTTGGAATGGACAATGATGGCGTCGGAATGTACTAAATCAATGTTTGGAAAGGTGGACAATGATGGCGTCTGAATGTACTAAATGAATGTTTGGAAAGGTGGACAATGATGGCGTCTGAATGTACTAAATGAATGTTTGGAAAGGTGGACAATGATGGCGTCTGAATGTACTAAATCAATGTTTGGAAAGGTGGACAATGATGGCGTCTGAATGTACTATCATAAAAACGCTTGTCTGCATCATTATTGAGCTTGACGTCCATAATGTCTGCATCATTATTTAGCTTCACGTCCATAATGTCTGCATCATTATTTAGCTTGACGTCCATAATGTCTGCATCTTTATTTAGCTTGACGTCCATAATGGCTGCACATATTGGATATTAAGGAACATGTTGAGGTAGACTGCCATATTGTACTCATAAATGCCGACACAATAGTTAACCAGGTATATTCAGGAAGTTCGCCTCTTCATTAATACAAATTAAAAACAAAGTAATCCATTGTTATGTGTAGTATTTATAAGCATATGTAGACAATACAAAGTAATCCATTGTTATGTGTAGTGTTTATAAGCATATGTAGAAAAAACAAAGTAATCCATTGTTATGTGTAGTGTTTATAAGCATATGTAGAAAAAACAAAGTAATCCATTGTTATGTGTAGTGTTTATAAGCATATGTAGAAAAACAAAGTAATCCATTGTTATGTGTAGTGTTTATAAGCATATGTAGAAAAAACAAAGTAATCCATTTTTAATTGTAGTATTTCAAAATCATATGTAGAAAATGTAGCCAGGGAACAATATAATATATACTGCTATTACAATATCATATGTCATATATGCACATTGTTATATAGATTTATTGTCATTAATTGTCGCATTCTACCTGTTCTACTCTGCTAGACAATTTCATATATCATCATATTCCATAACATATTATATATAGTTTCTCTACTGTTCAGCTTTAGCATTACTAATTCATTATATAACTCCAATATGCAGTTTTAACTTATATAGTCCTATCATTTGATTTGTATATATGTTGAGGGCCTCATGGTAGATTGACTTTTGCTAAATGAGTTCTCTCGTAAAATAAAGTCTTTATTATTAATATTATTATTATTATTGTACTCCATGTTGATATTTGTACATTTATAAATTTAGGACTTCTGTGTTCAATTAAGGAATGAATCGTGGGTTAAGAGTTTCCATTGGGATATGAACTATATTGGGCGTGGCTGCATATTATTATTTGGGAACCCTCATTCGAAAATGTGTGTGTGTTTTACGTTTATTTATCGTCGCTACCAGTTGCCCATATGAGCGACGCCTCCTGAAGTTATTAGTCATTTTAGATGTTCGGAGGATAGTGCAATGATTCTTTTACGTGCACGGTGTAAAGCACCGACACGAGACCTCGGTTTAAAGTCCCATCTGAAAGACTGTTAATTGTATTAGGGTCAGACGGGGGGTCGAATCTGCGATCCCTGGATTACCAGTCCAACGTGTTAACAACTGGACTACAGATCCGTCTGTAACCGAAAATGTATAAAATCATTGCACATACGTTCATCGTAGGTAATGCAATAGTGCTGTAAATATGCACGAATAAATAACAGGACTATTGTAGAATGATTATGATTTTTAAGCACAGAGCAGCTTTCACTAAATTTAGTTTATACAAATTTATTTTAGCTCGATTGCGAAACAAGTTATTTCAACTTATATAAATCACTCTAGAGACCTCATTCCTGATGGAATCCATCGCCACGAGGGAGAGAGAAGAGGCAACGTGGAATTTAAGGGCACAATCGTAACGACTCCAGTGGGGCTTGAACTCCGGACCTTTCGCACCTGAAGCGAACGCGCATCCACTGCGCTATCACGACTTCCACTAAATTTAGATGTTGTGTTGCTCCGATACGAATAGAGACGGGGATATATATAATTCATCTTGCCTTTTATGATGTATTTATTATTAGTTAGACTGTTATAAGATATTGAACATGTATGTTGTTAATGCAGCCATGCTATGGCGGGACTGACATGGTGATCAGTGGGGACGCATGACTCGTGGTGGTGCCGACCCGGCTTATTTTTGTCGTGGGTCGATGGTTCTGTGTAGTAATGTATGTAGTTGGGGAACTCGCTTGTTGTGAGGTACCGGATATATATAGCCGAGTAATAGTATGTCTAGATAGAAAAACAGTCATCATGGTCAGGTTCCGGAATTGGATGCAGGGCAACATGACCGTCCCACTGTTATGATACTTCATGAAAGTCTATGCACGCTCACGATCCTCCTCCGGGCTCTCATTGTTTCTGAAGCCTTTCCGCATAATATTGTCACAGTCAGTGTAGAATGACATGGATTGGTAGGCGAATAATTCAAAGTTCACCTGTCTGCTGAGCTCCTCTTCGGACTCCTGGTGGACATTCTGTCGAAGTCTTGGTGTTCTATTTTTTGTCCATGGCTTCTATTCTATAATGTGTTCTCCCTTAGTTGGAAATCGTTGGTAGATTCTCCGCCATTTGCCGACCCGGGCTTATCGTTAGTTGGTCGGGTCTATAATTAAAAGATCCAATTCACAATTTAAATATTACGAAAAGTTTAATTCCTATTTATTTAACCGGGTTCAGATTCTGGATTAGCATAATGCAGCCAGAATCTCGGGGTGTATAAGCTAGTGCTGGATTCGAACGCACACCTGACCAGATTGGGTAGCCAATGGGTGAATTTTGAAATACCCACTTATCCAGGTTGGGCAGCCAAATGGGTGAATTTTGAATCTTCATGGACCCAGAATGCCCGTGACGTTCATCCCTGTGGCAGGCGCCTGGCCGACACGTTTATTATGTATCCAAATATGCAACAGAACAAACAATTAATGTTTGTATACTGCTTGTTATATAGTATGTACACATGTTATATAGTATGTACACATGTTATATAGTATGTACAAATGTTATATAGTATGTAAATGCTATATAGTATGTACAGTTTGTACACATGTTATATAGTATGTACACATGTTATATAGTATGTACACATGTTATATAGTATGTACACATGTTATATAGTATGTACAAATGTTATATAGTATGTACAAATGTTATATAGTATGTAAATGCTATATAGTATGTACAGTTTGTACACATGTTATATAGTATGTACAAATGTTATATAGTATGTACAAATGTTATATAGTATGTACAAATGTTATATAGTATGTACAAATGTTATATAGTATGTACACATGTTATATATATGTACAAATGTTATATAGTATGTACACATGTTATATATATGTACACATGTTATATAGTATGTACACATGTTATATATATGTACAAATGTTATATAGTATGTACACATGTTATATATATGTACAAATGTTATATATATGTACAAATGTTATATAGTATGTACACATGTTATATAGTATGTACAAATGTTATATAGTATGTACACATGTTATATATATGTACTAATGTTATATATATGTACAAATGTTATATAGTATGTACAAATGTTATATATATGTACAAATGTTATATAGTATGTACACATGTTATATATATGTACAAATGTTATATAGTATGTACAAATGTTATATAGTATGTACACATGTTATATATATGTACAAATGTTATATAGTATGTACAAATGTTATATAGTATGTACACATGTTATATAGTATGTACACATGTACAAATGCTATATAGTATGTACAAATGTTATATAGTATGTACAAATGTTATATAGTATGTACACATGTTATATAGTATGTACACATGTTATATAGTATGTACACATGTTATATAGTATGTACACATGTTATATAGTATGTACACATGTTATATAGTATGTACACATGTTATATAGTATGTACAAATGTTATATAGTATGTAAAAATGTTATATATAGTATGTACAAATGTTATATAGTATGTACACATGTTATATAGTATGTACAAATGTTATATAGTATGTACAAATGTTATATAGTTAATAGTGTACTTGTTGCAAATAGACCGTGTGGAAAAAATTACTTCCGGTTTGAAAAAAGCAAAACCGCGTAAATGTGCTCTCCAGTGAAATATGTGATATATTGCTAATTAATCTGTGATATTGGATATATATTTTGGATTAGGATACACAGCTAAGTACCCTCTACAAGACGTATGCATTATATGATAATCGTGTATTAGATGACTGAGATATATACAGTTTTGCAACATTTCTTTGTGTATCCTCATGTACATTGCCTAGCCAGTGCGCACCTGTGAACAGTTCTTACTCTTAAATATATATATCACAACAAAAACAAACTACAAAAAAAATATATGAAAAAAATGACAGATTACATAACGGTCACGCTGGATTATCCTCCATATTGCCCGAGGGCATGATCAAGGAGCAAGTACTTTCCATTCACTAGATGTCACAGCTTAATCCGGACGAGACGGATCCTAAACGCCTAGTTAACACGCGACTACTGCGCATTAAATCTGAAATAGCCGAGAGCGACAGCAATACGATGATATTTGACGACGACTATGAAGATGATTATGCTGATGAATACACAGACACAATAGTGTCTCAGCACGCTAGACCGCAGCAATTTTACCAAGATCTGGACAACCAACTAGACGGACTACCGCGAGACGAATATGTGCTAAATCTACTTAGAATATGCAGAGCGAACTACACACAAATAAACGACTACAGAGACCGGCTGGCAGAACGAGCTCGCGGTCCAGACTGCCCTGAAACACGGCTAGTAAGACGCCGTAACTCAGCATCTGCCACAAAGGAAAGAAAATGTGCAAATGACTGCTATGTGTTATACGCCTTTGTACAAGGTGAGCGCAGCAAGGATATTACCGAAGTATTTATAAGTGCCAATCTAGACGAGACTTCGGTCACAGAACGCGACACAGACACAACATATACTAATATAGCTCCGCCAGACGTATTCGTATTAATTAACAATTTACAGTGCGCAGTAATGCACATGTCAAAACGGCAAACCGAGGACTCGAAAATAATATGCGATATAGCGAAGGATGTCTCGGCATTGACTAACACGTTTAGAATAGTGCATTCTACTATGAACAGTATTCTCTCCAAACTGCCGGATACGACCACACATAGCCACATAAATAAAATTCAAGGTGATATATCAAAGCTAGGGTCCTCAATAGCGACTATCAACAAGCGTATTGTGGACTCTGAGCCAGCACAGCAATCAATTGCAACACCAACAAGAAGCTCATCATGTACACCAAGTCGTATACTAACGAATGCGCATACCCCAACGATGTCATATGCTGATGCCACCAAACTCTGTAATGAGCCCATTATACCAAATACAACGACAGCGATAAACAACACATCTAGAAGTACTCGTCCAGTACCGGAAACTGAACCCAAATATATTAACACTAATGATATATACGTAGATGTAACAGTCCCGACATCCAAGACAGTACTTAAGCCAGCTAACGTAGTCGCCAGTAAATGTTCATTAAGCACTGATACCAAACTCAGAGAAAACCCTCCAGCTAGAACACCAAATAGTGTGAGTATCGAGTCCAATACGTGTACAACAAAACGAAGACACATGAAACCGAGCCTACCAAACGACGCAGTACAGCATCAGGAAACACTCCACCTTGTGATCGCTTTATTTCTGCTAAAAGGCCGAAAAACAGTGCTTATTACCTACAAAATATAGACAGCAGCGTTGTTGAAAATGATATATACCAACATATAACGGAAAGGGGTGTATACGTATCACATATTCGCATATTCTATGGCAGGAACGGCTCATCGGCTAGGATTAACATACCAGAAGAATATATCTCGGACATCGAGCTTGATGGGTTTTGGCCAGATGGGGTCACATGTCGGAAATGGACCCCCTTCGCGGAATATGAACGTGAGAGGCCCCGCTCAACGTACTCAACAAATAATAATCGACATAACAATAGAGATCGTCGCCATTTTCATAGTTATAATGACAGTGCTGATGCTACTGGGCATAGTAGAAATAGGTCTGATAGTGGTAACACGAACCCACGCAGTAGCTGGGGACATGCAGTCGACGACTGGAACTCGAATACCTCCTCCTGGAAGGAAAACTATCACAACGCGTACGATTAAATATCCACAATGGCCATACAAGTACACGGACTATATTCACTACTCATATTATATTCAATAATGGGATGCAATTTATTATGTTGGAACGTACGCGGAATTATGTCCTCAGCTTACCCGTTATCGCAAATGTTAGACGATTACGCAATAGATATCGCACTAATCACTGAACATAAACTATTACCGTATTCGTCAGTGTTCTTAAATAGCATTCACCAAGATTACAATTATGCTCTAACGGTCGACGAGTCAATCAGTCAGTACGGTAGTGTTAGATGTGGGAAAGCCGGGACAGCTATCATGTATAAGAAAAGTATCCAATCATATGTCAATACCATACAGAACATAGACTGCGACAGGATAATTGGCATAGAAATACAATATGATCAAAACTTACCTACATATATATTTTGTGCTTATCTACCATCTGACCATGATATAGAAGCATACCGAGAGGTTATAAGTGAGCTACAAACATTAATTGCTTATTATACAAAGGAAGGCAACGTGATAACAGCCGGCGACTTTAACGCTCAGTATAGTCATAACGGAAACGTGCAAGGAAACCCGAAGTCAAAAGTATTGACTCAATTTGTGAATGATAACAACTTAGTATCTGCACAGCAAGTAGTAAATTATGAGAACGGTTACACGTTTGTACCAACTAAAGCAACGATTGACTACATCTTTGTCGAGTCGTCGTTTGGTGAAAAGGTTAAATCGTTCCTAATCGTAAATGAATGTGAAATTTTAACGTCTGACCACCTACCTTTAATCATGTCATTCGAAACGGAACGCATTATAAATATCAAATTGTCTTCTAGAGTATGTACGGCGTGGCATAAGTGCAACGAGAACGATCTTATTCGATATCAGAATGCTATAACTGAGAACCTTTCAGGCATACTAGAAAACAATAACGAATACTATGACCCTGATTTATTGAACTCGCTAATTGTGGACGCGGTGCATAGGGCTGAAACACTTTTACCCCGTAGCAAATTCAATAAGCGCGCCAAGCCATACTGGTGCAAGCAGGTTAAAGAAGCACATACAGTGGCTCGCTCTATGCGGAGGCAATGGATTTCAGCCGGTCGACCAAGAGGACATCACCACCTCTCATATCACCAATATAAATTAGCAAAATGTAACTTTCGTCGTATACAGAGGGAAAACCAGTTAGAATATGAAAATAAAATGCATGATGAATTAAACCAGGCCGCAGAACTAGACTATCGGTTATTCTGGAAGTTACTGAAAAGAAACAAAGCGAAACCAAACGGGGTCTGCGCTCAATTAGTCACGGACAATTCTACGTTCACAGGAGAACACGTAGTTGACGGCTTCGCTAAGCACTTCACGAATGTGTTTAAAATGGAGCAAAGCAACACACTGCAAGACATGGCCAAAAAACAACAACTCAAGCATCTATTAAGTGATTTACCGTCTACGCGCTTCCCTGAACTCTTAGCCTCTATCACAACCAATGAAATCTCCCTAGCAACTAAAACGCTCAAGCGACGTAAAAGCCCAGGATGTGACAATGTATTGAATGAACATGTATTTAGCGCAAAACACGTGATAGACAGTGTTTTAACCAAGTTATTCAACTCTATCCTGAGGCATGAAATGATTCCAATTCAATGGAAAACAAGTATACTTGTACCGATCTACAAAGGCAAGGGTAAAAGCAAAACGGATGCAAATAATTACAGACCAATCTCGCTCATCCCTTGTTTCTGCAAGATATTCGAGAAAGTGTTGCTTAACCGCATAGATAAACAACTCGAGTCGATACAACCGCCATTCCCAAACTCGCAACAACATGGATTTCGCAAACAGCTAAGCTGCACTACCACTGCATTTAACCTACAGGAAACGATATTTCACCAAATCGAACGTAATAGCCACGTGTACGTCGCCTTCTTAGACCAGAAATCAGCGTTCCACTGTGTATGGCACGACGGCCTATTCATTAAGCTTGGCCTACTGGGCATCACCGGCAAGATACTCCGACTCATACGAAACTCATACACTGACCTAAAATGTGTTGTTAGACACAACGGCAAATCGGCTGACGCCATTAGCGTAGAACGATCAGTTCGTCAGGGGGGTACGCTATCAACCCTGTACTACCTAGTTTACGTGAATCAGTTACTTGTTGACCTTGAAAATAGTACCGACGGCTGCTCAGTCATGCTTACAAAGAGTGGTAATCCCTCGTTTGCGGACGATATAACACTAATCGCACTATCTCCACTTAAACTCCAAAACATGATAGATACAACATATAAGTACTGTAACGAGTGGAAAATGGCAATCAATGTAGAAAAGTCCAATGTTGTAGAGTTCAGCAAAAAGCGTAATTCACCTAGGGTTGGCATTTTATACGGTGACTCATTTATTGAACAAACGACAAGTGCACCTCATTTGGGAATCCGCCAGGACGCAGACCTCAAACTGCAGCACAGAATCGACGAGAGATTGCAAAAAGCTAAAAATGCATTCTTTGCCATGTCAGTGCAAGGTGTTCACCCTAATGGCATTAACCCGCTTACAGCAATTAATTTGTACAAACGAATAGTAGTACCCACCGCTTTATACGGATGCGAACTTTGGAACAATATGTCTAATCCTCAAACGTATTCGGTTAATAAACTCCAACACTTTATAGTCAAGAGAATACAAGGATTCACTACACGCACCAGATCGGATATATGTGAATCAATGGCAGGATTACATAAACTCTCAGCAGATATTGAAATTAGGAAGCTCATGTTTCTACATAAACTACTGAGCCTAGGCAACAACTGTTCCTCTAAGAGCATCTTTATATTGAGATATATATCATTTGCTTCAGACAAACGTGCTAGACAAAGTATGTTGGGGTTCATTCCTGATATTATCCGGATCTTACATATATATGGCATCGGGCACATTATCAACGATGTACTAGTTAACCCTATGGCCCTTCCATCTAAACATTGCTGGAAAAATTTAATTAAGTCGTTAGTTTATTCTCGAGAATCAGACAAGTGGACTCGGCGTGTTACAGCTGATGACGAATTTCGCTATTTCAGTATACTACACCCAGTCATTAGTCCTGCTATTGTATATACCGTATATAGAGATAGTACGTCAAGGCATATAATGCGCTCAGTAGCCAACATATGGGCCAGATCCATGACTAATGACTTATCTGTGTGTCTAATGTGTGATATAATAAGTATGGACCTGGTGACGCACGTGGTAAGTGATTGCAAGGGTACTTACCATCTGCGTTCCTGCTTTGTCAACGATCTATTTTGCACACATAATAGCTTATTTATTAATAACTTGCTCATACTGGATAAAGAAACGTGGACCCTTAAGCTATTAGGGGCGCCTATTGGAGCAATACTCGATTGTGATAACCAAATACAATTCCTAAAGCGTTCATACCGATACGTG